>JANRMT010062854.1:57380122-57437006 GCA_026402145.1 Polypterus bichir lapradei | reverse complement strand
TATATATATATATATATATATATATATATATAAATAAAAGCTTCACTACCAAGCCATGCAAATCTACACTTAGTTCTCAATATTTTGTATATACAGATTTTTGTTCATCCTTTAAATCAGGATACCCTAAAATACCCTGTAATGACATTGTCCCAAATGCTGCCATTTCAAACTGCAGCTTACTTTCGATCAAATTCCCTGTAAGCATCCCTCAGCCAGTTTAAGGATGGTTTATTCTCACTGGTGAGTCCATGGTGAAAGTAAATGAGACTATAGTCGCTTTCAACATACTGGTCCAGTGTATGTTTCAAATACCTGAGGAAGAGATAAAGCCAGTAAAAATCATCTGGTATCAACTATGTTTTAGAAGGAGAAAACATCTTGTAGTTAACTATGCACCATTATATACAGCACGCTATGGTAGCACAATATCCAGAGTGGATATACTCTTATACGCAAGAAGAAATAGAAAATGTTTCCAATTGAAAAAGATATGTGCTGAAACCACTGTTTCAACAAAATAGATTAAAATAGTTAACATTTTCACATTTAAACATACTCAACCCTGTTTTGCTCCTGGATTATATTTGGCCAGAGCTCTGAAATCAAAGAACCTAATGAACACATTTACTTACCCAAGAAGCTTGTGGTGGTCCAGCTCATGGTTTGGGGGCATCCTGCAAGCACTAAACAAGATAACCTTTCGGCCATAGTTATCATCACCTGGATAAAAAGCAAACAAGTTTTTTTTTGCTTGTTAACCAATATTCATTGAAAACAATGCCCACTTACACATCCTGCCATCCCATCCTATGTTTATCTGACATACAATGGTCTTTGGTGCACACTGATACAAAGAACTGCTGTAGTACATGATTGAGACTGCTTTGACAAATAGATGGCCAGATATCCTCATCAAGGACAAACTTTACCTATACAGAAACAAATGGCAGTCAATAATAGTTTCTACACTTGAAATATGTCTGAGGTGACCATCAGAAAAAGACAGACATAAACAGCCTTTCCAAAACCTTTCTGAAAAGAAAAAAAAAGGCAATCAAAATAATTATACTGAATCACATGTATAAAGAAAAAAAAAGCTTTAGCCACTTGCTTTGCTAGACTGACAGATTCAATGCCACAAGACTCTCACTTAACAAAATAGTGTCAAGAAATACTTGCTGCGCTGGGCTTGATATACAGATATGTGCCAAGACAGTCATTTTAATTCAATAATTAACTACCAATACCCAATACTCCTTCTGAGGTGTCAATGATGCCTCATTCTGCAAGACCCCACTGTTAGAAATGGCTGCTGTAAGGCTGAGCTGACAAGCTGGTTTCCTTTAAGAAACTTACTGTGACACAATTTTTTTGACATTCCAATAATGCACTACCTGCATGCACAGACTAGTTGTTGCAGGGATTATAAATCAGTGGAGTCAGAGCAAATCACTAACAAAATGGAGCCAGTGGAATGATTAAAAGTAAATGTTCAAACAGCATTAGGCATTGCAGGTGGCTGTCACAGTAAATGGTACAGATTACTAAGACCTGGGGTCTGTTGGATGTATCAGGCATTAGGGTCAAATGTGTGTGGGAATAAAGAAAATGTTTCTATGATTTTTTTTTACAAACAGCCAGATTATTATCTTTCTACCTACAAACTAACCTTTTTGCATTGTCTGTGCAGTTTCCACTTTGCCTTCCTAGCTAACAGATACAAGCTTGCTATGTTGTGCTATACACTAAAAAGGGATGTCTTGAGTAATTTCTACCTAAACATATCAATCAGATAAACACCCATGAGCTGACTGGCCTTCCAAAGTGCTCTTGTCAGAAATGTAACTTGCATACATACCTCAGTTCACTAGCAACCCATTACACATGGTTACAACTCTCACAGGGTCATATGATATAGTGTGGATGGAAAAATATGCAAAAATTGTTTACAATTATTTTATTATGATCATTTACTTGCCTAAAATGTATAGGGTGTTTTTGAACATCACTCAAACAAAATGTGTTTTTTTAGGATTTCTTTTTATCGATGTATATTCATTACAGCTGCATTTCAATCTTGTTACTTTTTATATAGGCATTTACGGGTTTAGAGAGGTTATGAGATAAGAAATGCTTATCAGTACAGGAAGCCTTTGAAAGAGCCGCTATTGTTCTGATGCCATCAGGTCATGAATGTTCTGGGCAGGCAATTGTTGAAGGGCAGAACTCTGATGAGGATGAAGGGGTTGAAGGTGAGCAAAGCAGGTAGCTGTAGCAGCTGCAAACTGAAACAGCTGAAGCCACATTTCCTGAAACAACTTTTTACAGAAGCAAAAGTAGACAAAAACACAGGAGGTTCAGTATTACTGGACTGCAAAACAGCTGATCACTGCAGGGTGTGCCATGAGTCACACTGCAATAATCACAAAAAATGTAACTGTGGTCTGGGATTATTGTGCTGAGCAACAGACTATGATTGTGTAATCTATACTAATAAAAGGCAAAGCCCTCACTCACTGACTGACTGACTGACTGACTGACTGACTGACTGACTGACTGACTCATCACTAATTCTCCAACTTCCCGTGTAGGTAGAAGGCTGAAATTTGGCAGGCTTATTCCTTACAGCTTCCTTACAAAAGTTGGGCAGGTTTCATTTCGAAATTCTACGCGTAATGGTCATAACTGGAAGCTGTTTTTCTCCATTTACTGTAATGGAGATGAGCTTGAAACCCGTGGGGGCGGAGTTTGACATCATCACGCCTCCCACGTAATCACGCAGTACGTAGAAAACCAGGAAGAGCCCCAAAAAGCGCTGAAGAAAACATGCATTATATAATTGAGAAGGCAGCGAAACAATAAGAAGCGAGCGAGTGATATATACAACCATATTCATGAGTTCTGCTACTTCGGAAACAAAGCACAGTGTAAACCAACACTTTAAATTAAGTTCATAGACAGGCTGCCGCTGGCGTTTGTAATTTAGTGCCTGCCCATATAAGGCCGTCCGTCAGCGGCAATCCAATAGCAAAATGCCACGGGTAAATTATTCACGGGTGTAGGACTGTGCTTATGGAGAGGAAGATGAGATAGTCAGGGTGGTGTTTGGCACAAACTCAGCGAAACTGCGAGAGAAAGTTTTAAGTACCGGGTCTTCGGTAGCATTAGATACAGCCATGGACATAGCACGACATAGCAACAGCACAGCTGGGAAACTTCGATGCAAGAACACCGAGCGGCTCACGTGAACTGACGCAGTGCACAGACAAAAAGCAAGAGTTCCGAAGAGCGCTGAACAAAAACCGAATTACACAATTGAAAAGGCAGCAAAAAAATATGAAGCGTCTGATACATACAAGATAAGTATGTAATAAGTACAGCTACTGCAGAAACAAAGCACACGGTGGATAAAGTGAATGTCCCGCTAAAGGAAGACAGTGTTAAAAAAAAACCCGTGCATGCAGTGTGTCAGGTCTCAGATAAAGAAGAAGACGAGCTGTTTATTGATGCAGTAAGCAACGAATCTTTTTCATAGCTTATTTAACACACTACGTCTCCGCTGCGATACGCGGGTATATATATATGTATATATATATATATATATATACCCTGATCTACATACTCGAATAATGAATACTTTATTCGCAATCAATGATTGTTTTGGTAAAGCCATACTCAGTGTATTCATTAGATGAACGGTAAAAAAGTAAGAGCGAGGGGAGGGTCACTTAGTGAGGCATGCAGGCAAAACCACATTAGCACGCGGGCTTGATGTACGAAAAAATATATCTTTTCAAGTTCTATTTAGTCCATATGTGTCAAACTCAAGGGCCACGGGCCACATCTGGCCCGGCGTGTAATTATATCCGGCCCGCGAGATCATTTTATATACTGTATTATTGTTATTAATGGCCCGGGTATATGAAGCGCTGGTAACACAATAAACTACAGATCCCATAATGCAGCGCTTCAGAAGCCTTACCGAACACTTACCGCGTTAATCAAGTCTAGCTTGCAAGTTATTGCGAAGCTAGCCCGCACGATGCTTAAGAGAAAAGTTGATTCTGAAAATAGAGCCTTTAAAAACCGATGGGAGGCTGAGTATATGTTTACTGACATTGCCGTTAAACCCGTCTGTCTCATTTGTGGAGCTAATGTGGCTGTAATTACAGAATTTAATCTAAGACGGCACAATGAGACAAAACATCAGGGTAACCTGAAAGACCTGAATGCTATGCAGAAGATACAGAAAGCAGAAGAATTAAATAAGAATCTGACACTTCAGCGGACGTTTTTACCCATGCACAATCACAAAGTGATTTCAAGTGAAGCTGCTTTTATGGGAGACACAAATGCACCAGTGCAACTTGCCCCACTTTCCCTATTGCCAAGTAATGTTGAACCAAGTCGTCACTACGGTGTTCCCAAATACGCACTTTGCTGATAAACTGAGCGCACGGCGCGTTGGTGACTTTGAAGAACAAAAAAAGTCCGTCTACATGCGGCTCGAACCTTGTGCATGTTTGGTAGCACATATCTGTGTGAGAAGCTCTTCTCAGTGATAAAGACTAACAAAACAGCACACAGGAGTCGCCTCACTAATGAGCACCTGCAGTCCATCCTGAGAATCTCCACAACACAGAACCTCACACCAAACATAAACGAACTTGTTGCCAAAAAAAGATGCCAGGCGTCCAGCTCTAAAATGACATAAGAGCAAAGACAACTGAATGATTTGATTTGTTATTGCTGAAAGGAACACATTTTATTTATATTTCCAGGTTTTGTTATGCAGCATGTTCATATTTGAATTTGTATAATTTTGACAGCATATATTTTTATGCAGAGCAAACTCTTTTGGGATATTTAAAATCTAAGTTTATTTTTTATATAAAATTACATAAGAGTAAAGAAATTTGAATGTTTCTTCTTTTAACGTTTACTTTATTTCTAACTTGTATAATTTAGACAGGATATATTTTTATGGAGAGCAAAATATTATAAGTTGTTTAAGGTTTGAGTTGATTTATTCAGGAATAATATTCCTGTCTGTTTTTACCATTCCTACCAAAGATATTTCTGTCGACTAAATAAAAATTCCTTCTATTTAAAATTTAAATAGAACTTGAACAAATACGATAGTTCATAATATCCACGCAGACTTGCACGTAAGAGCGGGAGTTATCCATTTTAACAAGCAGCGTCTTGCACTGATACGAAATAGCTGTGTGTGTATATATGTAGATATGTATGTATATGTATATATATGTTTATATATGTGTGTGTGTATGTATATATATATATGTATTTGTGTGTATATATGTGTGTGTATGTATGTATGTGTGTATGTATATGTATGTGTATATATGTAGATATATATATATGTATGTATATATGTGTGTGTGTATATATATGTGTATATGTATAGATATGTATATATATATGTTTATGTGTGTGTGTAAATATATATATATATATTTATATATTTATATATATATATATATATATATATATATATGACAGCAACACTCATCACTCACAACAGTGACAAAACAATTACATTGACAATCATGTTACGTTATTTTCAAAATGTTTCCTTTTCTTTTTCATTGCTTCTTTAACACACTACTTCTCCGCTGCGAAGCGCGGGTATTTTGCTAGTTATATATAAATAGGAAAAACTAGAAGTAATTAAGTAGTAAAAAGTAGTTTAAAAAGTTGAAAAGGGAAAAGGTTAAAACAAAACTTTGGACAGTTGTGGTTATTTGTGGCTGGATTGATATAAAAATATATTCTGGGTCTCTAAACATCCTAGGAATGTAATAATATTTTTTAAAAGTCCTGTGTATACAAGGAGTGTTACGTGACATTACAGGACAGTGCAATATGCATCAAATAAGAAAAAAAATAATGCTTTAAATTGCACCTTTCACATTAACTACTACACTCACATGTTCTAGACCAGGCATGTCAAACATGCGGACCCCGGGCCGCATGCGGCCCGCAACAGAAATCTGTGCAGCCCGCTTGACAAATCCTAGTTAGCACTGAACTTGTGCAAAATGATTACTATTGTTTGAGTTTGAATCATTCTGCATCTTTGGCGTTACTTATTGACTTTTCTTACTTCTGCCTGACAAAAGTGTGTTTTCCCATGGTATTACGGTACCAGAAACATCATCTGCTAGTAAAGCCATGAGCCTTGACCAAAGTTAATGAGCTGCAACGTCACAACTGAAGTGCTAGGCTGCAGCAGGGGTGGCCTTAGGCATGTACAAACTGTACACCTGCATTGGCCACTCCAATATATATTGAATATAAAACAGAAAGAGAAAATAACGACACAGCTGACGGCAATGTGGCCGAAAAACATTGTGTTTCTTGTTAATTAGTATGCTGTATTTACTAATGTCGCTAGAGTCGGAGCAGTAAGCTATATGTAGTATTATAACGTTCTGCCGTAAGGAGAATATCATGGGCCGCCACTTGGTTTTCAAGTTACGGACACGCGCATATAGAAGCGTGTCATGAGCACGAGGCAGCTATACAGTGTCCGCAATGGACACGGCCATTCACCGTGCATAAGATACCATATTGACATTGGCGGGCGAAGGGGCCACTGATTCTTTCTCTGCCCAGGGCCGCCACGAGCCTAGAGCCGCCCCTGCTAGGTTACACTACTGGCTGGGCTGCTGAGACTGGCCACTGGGCAGAACCATCACGAGTAGTAATAGCTCACATATTTTCATGTTTTTTTGCTATAGTTTTATGTAATTTTGTTCTAGTATTGTAACGAACAGTTAGTGCAGACTACAGCTGAAGATCTGAAGTGGACGCGAGAAGTTGGTGAGTTGTTTATTAACGTATTTTTGTGATTTTGAGTTGGTATAATTAGTGTAGGTCAGGTGGGTTTTTGCATATTGGCTTATTTTACGATATAAACTTTGAAGTAAACTTAGTAAAGTAAAATTTGATTTTTGGAGGATTTGTTTTCCAACTTGAATTACTGAGCAATGAATTCAGTGAGCGTTTTCGTGATTTCAGTTCACACAAACAGGACTTTGCGCTGTTCTCTTACAACGTTCAGAATGCGCCTGAGAATATCCAAATGGAATTGATCGAACTGCAGTCAGATTCTATTCTGAAGGCAAAATACAATGAAGTTGGTGTGCCAGGCTTGTATGCTTACCTGCCACCCTCGTATGTGCAGATCCGTAAGCTGGCATCGAGTGTACTGTCTATGTTCGGAAGCACTTACCTTTGTGAGCAATTGTTTTTATTAATGAAAGGTACCAAAACCCCACATCGCTCAAGACTTACTGTCGAGCACCTTTCATCCCTCATAAAAGTTGCAGCTGCACAAGATTTCAAGCCTGATATTGACAAACTGGTTACTAACAAGAGATGCCAAGTGTCGGGACAAAAGAAATAGATCTCACACTGTAAGACTCCTATATAAGCAATGAATATAATATAATAATATAAGGACCTAGCTAAGAGGCTAAGACTCTAATTATACGCTGTTGTACGGAGAGTGTATGGAAATAAATTGCTTTTCTTTAAACTTTAAGTGTTACATTTTTTGAAGTTTTCAGTATTGGAAAGAAAGCTACAGTAACTTTGTATAATAATATAATAGTATTTGTTACAGTGCGGCCCGCTGACGCACAAATGTCAGTCGAAGTGGCCCACCAATGGTAGTGAGTTTGACATGCCTGTTCTAGACAGACCTAGATATACAATTTATTGTTTCTGTTCTGTTCCCAGTTTATCTTATTCATCAAGTTGAACAGAGAATCATCAATTGTCATTGAAAATATAGAAAATATCAATTAAGCACTGGTTTAACAGAAGACAGCAACAAGTAGAGTTATCATCAGTTTTTAAGAATTCCAAAGCAGTGTTCTCTTTTTGTCCTAAGCCTCCTAAGCCATGTTTTACTAACCAAACTGTATTGAAATAAAGAGATATTAGTTGTGTAAGCAAATGAGCAAGAGAATTATGAAGCAATAGCAAAACTCCCAATTTAAATTTCAACTTTAACTCTCATGCAGCACTTGCTATACTCCCCCTAAGACAGGGTGGTAAGCTAACCACTAGAATCCCGGACCACCTTCAGTTTTACAAATATGTCAGTTGGCAGCACGCAGCCTTCACTCACCCATCCTCCATTTAAACCGCATGAAGGCATCATGTAACAAAATTCTCACAGCCCAAGTCTGTGTTGTTGTTTTTATCTGGCAGTGAGCTGTAGGGAATTGTATGGGTAAATGATAATATCGTTATTTGAAATACAAACATTTTATGTGCATTCCATGTCTACAACGATCTCTGTAAATGTAGGATGACAAAACAGATACGAAGCAACAAATGTTGTATACATAGGTAAAACAGGAAATTTCTTCATATGTTATAGTAATAACAACATAATGTTGATGTGAAGTGTAGAATGAGTTAAGACTGAAATACAAATATCAAACACTTTCACAAAAGGTATAACAAAACAAGTGTGCTTTTGTTTAAGAGTAAAACAGAAAAAGAAATCGTTCAAAGGACACGTGGCTATGAATGTGTAAAAACCGAAGCCCACATATCAGTCGGCACAAAATAATGATGTATGTCTGTGTGTTTGCACATTTCAAAGTGCAAACATGGCTGTCTTGCAGATCTGCTCAGGTGGTGCAAAGGTAGACTTGTTACTTTGTAGTCAAGATCTTTCTTGGTTCAAATCCCAGGTCGTCCCTGCATTTTTTTTTCTCAGTTTTTCCCGGTCCCAGTCACGTTCACGGAACCCGATCTGACACTGTTAGTTTTCAAATAAAGACATGGTATAATGAAAAAAGTGTGCTTTTATTCAAGAATAAAACTGAATAAAAAAATGTTAAAATAACAACAAGATACTAAGAAAAAATTATTTACTAACATTTGTGTGTTTGCTTTTATCCCTTCAGTGCTAGCTCTTACAAGTTTCCATAAATTTATACAGACTGTTACAGACTCAGATCAAATGTATGTTTTTATTATATACAGTATTATTAATAATAGAAGCTCCCTACTCAAAGCACTAAATGGGTGAGTGCAGGCTGAGTGCTGCTAATTGACATATTAGCAAAACAAAAGCATATCAGAAGACAATTGGTGCCGTGATAAAGATCTGCAAGGAAAATTAAGATGGTCTGGGACAACGAAACTTTTAGCAGACTTCAGGGATTCTAGTGTTAAAAGAAACCCTTATCACAAGATGACTGTGCAAGTAACCGTCTTCTCCATTAAGATATTTTAAAGGTAAGTTGTGCAGTTCTATGTTAGCTGTTCTAGCTAGCTGTTAGCTGTTAGATTTCTTTCAATGTACCCACCAACTGTGATGGCTGTCTCATTGACTTTTATGAGTATTTTACTTTGACCTTTTAATTTGTGGTAATGAGCAGTAAAAATTCAATGCAGTCTTTGTACAGCATGTTTTGTGAGCTAATTTTAAGTTCCTTCAACACTGTTTGAGTGCGGCCTACTTGTGAGTGAAGAAAATATTCTAAAAATCCTTGTTGGTAGGCATTGTGGTAAAGTGGCTTTTGTTAGTGCGGAAGTACTGTAGTTATAACACAAAGTAATTTAACTCTTTGATGTAAAAATAGAGATAAAAGCATTTTGCTGGAAGCAACCCGTTTACTGGTTCCTGAAATGCAGTGGTATAATTTAACCCTTTAATGTAAGGAAACTATTAGGATGTATCAAACCTTTGATGGGTTAATGTTCACTCAAAAAGTCTCTCTCACAAGTTCACAAATCTAACAGCATTATAAATATGTTTGATATACAAATGTTGATAACAACCCAATTATCTACTTAAATTGCTAGTCTATAAATGTTCTAATTTTTAGATTGGCATTTTGAGTCAGATTGGACGGTACATCCAAGTGGTTATTGTAATCGCTCCCTTCAAAGAATCTGAAATATCCCTTATTTACTGTGGATTCTACATTAGTAAATTATTTAGGTTATGTACAGGTATGTTGTCACTTTAGGACTACTTAAGACCCAGAGCTGCAAACATTATACTGTATTAGAGTAAAAAGGAAACTAATAACAATTTGCTGAACAAAGATGGAGTTGTTATTATTCCTGGAAGACAGCAAAGACAGACTGCAAATTCATCAGTTTAACATGAAACTGTTACTTCCTTACATTCAACTAGGTATAAAAGTTAGTGGATTTCAATACTGGAATAAGATACACAGAGATGGAGGGGACAGCTGTGTGACCTCCTGTAATCTGTGATTCTCATACTCAGTTCTGTGGAAACCCCTAAGGTTGAAGGTTTTTAACTGGGCGCCTAGCCAAATTCATTAAGCGGTGATTTCACAATTTCTGCATTTTAGGTTCAGTGTAGAAATTACAAAACTAAGTTTGGTTACATTTCTATTAAAATGTACCAAGCTTAGGTTTTAAGATACTCACAATCAGTATGGTTAATATTCTGATTTTCTAGCCATTCTGGTTATTTTATCCTTTATTTACCAATAAGGACATAAATGGGTCAGACATTGAAGTACTTGCAGCCTTTTAGCTTTCAGTGACATTTGCTCTGGTGTCTGCTCTGCCTTTTGTTAACTGTCACTATTAGGATACAAAAAAGAGTGCAAACTAAACAGAAAAAGGCACATTAATAAAAAGCAAAACAAAGAAAAAGTTAAGCATTCATTATAAATGTAAAAATCATACTGCTCTGCTTTTCTAAATGTAAAATAAGAGAAGGGAAAAAAGGCCAGCTAATTAAATGAAATGGTAAAATGATTAACTGGTTGGAACTAAGACTTGGGAGTACATGGGAATGAGTTGGAGAAACAATGTTTTGTACTGAAATGTGACTGAAAGTGAGAATTCATTAGGCAGCGATAGAATTAGTTGGCTAACACAACTGACTCTGATTAGGAAGTATGCATTTTATGAATAATGAACTTTGGTGTGAGGATGGTAAAGTTTCATACAAATCATAATCTG
The DNA here is from genome assembly GCA_026402145.1 of Polypterus bichir lapradei. Taxonomy (NCBI): domain Eukaryota; kingdom Metazoa; phylum Chordata; class Cladistia; order Polypteriformes; family Polypteridae; genus Polypterus; species Polypterus bichir. The sequence continues at coordinate 57,426,005 of JANRMT010062854.1, read as the reverse complement.
GAACACTTATTTAGTAAATGTAGAACCTACAAAATGCTAATGAAATTTACCTTTATTGATATAATAATGTACACATGCTAATGCAGAAGTGGCAGTGAATGATTTTCACAGCTTCATCCATAAACATTAATACATGAATCAAATTGATGGATCACAGCAAAAGAATTTTATTTTTTTAAATTCTACCAAAATACTTTTAGAGCATGTCTTCTCCTAGCAGAGAAAAAATCACCAGTTTGGCTGCACCTCTATTGCTATGATTTCTATTTATTTAAAAAGTTAAAAGTAAACACTGTCTGCAATAACAACAGTGCAGTTTTGGTCAAATGCAAGTGAAGAAAATCTAATGGAGTATGATTGTATAGCTTACTTTGGCTATAGTTGTGGCCGAGACTGTTCATATTGATCTTTTGCTCTCTAATAATATGTAGCCATTTTGATTTCTATTTTCTTTCTCCTTTCACTGTTGATGTTCACAATATGTTTGCCTTAAAGCAGATATGATGGATCTTTTTAGAGGCTTTGTACTCCAATGAAATTGTCATTAGCAGCCTAAGGGGTTATTCATTACAAAATGTACCTGACCAAAGACTATTACAGTTTGGATATTTGTTAAAAACAAAGAACAAAAATGACACAAAAAAAATACATTTTTTTATATATTTTATATACATATACACACAGTGGGTATAGAAAAGAATCACCCCCTTTGAAATATTTCCATTTTTTTTTGCTTTACAGACTTAAATGAAAATACACGCACACAAAATATTTCTTCCCAGCTTTACTTACTAAATGCAAACTATAACATCAAAGTGAAAGATATCACAGCTACAGTTCAGAAAAATTATAAAAAATCAAAAACAAGACATACTGAGATTAATAAAGGATCATGTCAATATTTTCTTGAACCACCTTTTGCTGTGATGACAGCCTTGAGTCTGTTGGAATACTTCTCTATCAGCTTTGCACATCTAGATTGAGCAATATTTGCCCACTCTTCTTTAAAGAACTGTTCAAGTTCAGTCAAATTGGATGGTAAGCATTGGTGGACTGTTATCTTCAAATCTTTACAGAGATTTTCAATGGGATTTAGGTCTGGACTCTGACTGAGCCACACGAGGACATTCACTGAGCCACACAAGGACATTCACTTTTTTGTCCTTGAGCCACTGTGTGGTCAATTTTGCTGTGTGCTTCGGGTCGTTGTCATGTTGAAAGGTGAACGTTCTGCCCATCTTTAACTTTCTGGCAGAGGGTAGCAGGTTTTCCTCAAGAATTTGACGGTATTTTGCCCCATCCATTTTTCCTTCTACCCTAATGAGAGCACCAGGCCCTGCGGCAATGAAGCACCCCATAACAAGATGATGCCACCTCATTCTTTACTGTAGGTATGGTGTGTTGTGGATGGTGAGCGGCATTGGATTTCCGCCAGGTCTTCTGTTTGGTATTGAGGCCAAATAGTTCGATTTTGGTCTCATCTGACCGAAAGACCTTTTTCCACTTGACATCAGAATCTTCAAGGTGCATTCTGGCAAAGCTCAAACGAGCCTTCATGTGTCCTTTCTTGAGAAGTGGCTTTTTCCTTGTGACCCTCCCGAACAAGCCACAATTGTGTAACGCTTGTGAAATTGTTGTCACATGCACACAATGACCACTCTTTGCCATAAAATCCTGTAACTCCTTCAAAGTGGCCGTTGGCCTCTTGGTAGCCTCTCTTACCAGTTTCCTCCTTGCTCTTCCATCCAGTTTGGAGGGACGGCCGGATCCAGGGAGGGTCCTCGTAGTACCAAACACTTGCCACTTCTTTATTATAGACTTTACTCTGTTCCTTGGGATTGATAAAGCCTTTGAGATTTTTTTGTATCCATCTCCTGCATTATGTCTGTCCACAACTCTATCCCTGATATCTTTTGAAAGTGGCTTGCCACCCATAGTCAGTTGTTTGCTGTCAGTTGCACTACCAAGCAAGGGAATGCTCCAGGAACAGCTGTTTTTATGCTTCACTAATCACACTGATTACATTTGATCACACGTAGAAACCAGTAAACATGGTCTGCAAAGGAAATGGTGGTTTACTTACACCTGATTGAGTTTAGGAGGGGGGGCGATCCTTTATTAATCTCAGTATTTCTTGTTTTTGATTTTTTAAAATTCTTCTGAACTGTAAGCTGTAATATCTTTCACTTGGATGTTATAGATTACATTGAGTAAGTAAAGCTGGAAAAAATACTGTTTTTTGTGTGTTTTCATTTATATATTTTCATACACACACACACACACATAGCTATATACGCTGTATACATTGCAGGACATTTTTCTGTTTAAATTGCAACATTATGTTTGAAAGTTCTGTTGCATGTAAAAAGAAAAATACAGAAAATTTAATTTAAGGAGAACTGAATAATTGAAATATTTTAAACTGAAATATGTGGAGCTCAGTACTCCAATCACAGTCATGGAGTAAAAGTGTTTCAAATTAATTGTACTGCAGCATAACCTTCCCATAATGGTTCCAAACTGATTTCATTTCAGCAAAACCTGGTATGATAGTTACAGTCCACTCTCAAATATACTATTCAAACTTTGACTTTCTTTCCCTGTGTGGCTAATAACCTGCAGAATACATTTCAGCATTGCTATGTTTATTTGAAAGCCATCCACTCACATTGTTGACTTTTTCTTTAAGCACCATTGTTTTGGTTAATCAATGCTATATTTCTTTATACTATAAAAAATCTGCCAGTTATTTAAGCTTCATGAACAATTTGATAGCTTTAATTCTGGCCATTGCCAAATAATGGATTTAATGTAACACACCACACATGGGCATTTTTACTTTGCATGACTTTAATCCTAAAAGATGTACTTTAAGGTCTCTCACATAAAGCTGAAGCACATAGTTCACACAGAGATGAAACTGGGCAGATGCAGATAAAATAGAATATTCCATTCATTAAGAAATACCTCATAAATCATGTACTTTTGCCTTCAGCACATAAGCACAAACTACAATGGAAAAAATGCAGAACATAAAACATAAGTTTCACACATCAATAAAACAAATATGATGTCCAGATTGTGTTTTTCTCTATTTGGCAGTCAGTTACTACTAGTGTCTCTCTTTGAAACATGTGAAGGTGTTCATTATGCCATCAAGTTTGATGCCACCTCCTCCCTACTTTTGAGCAGTCATGGAATGCACTATTTTTGGGAGGGACATATTTACAAAGATTGTTATCATTCATGAAAACATTGCTGAGGGCTGGTGTGCTAGAAGACTGCACTATCATTCTTCTCTGTGCACCTTTGTAACAGTATGGTAAACAAACACTTTCAAAGATTATCTATCATATCACTGATTAGACAAGAGATATTTAATTATTAACATTAATCCTGAAATGCTCCCACTTGTTAAAAATAATAAGCATCCTCAGTTAATACGGACGTTCAGTTGACCACTACATTAATACTATGGAATTTCAAATGAGCCATCAACAACTAAACCAAAATATCTTCTCAAAAGCTCATTTGAATGTTCATACTCTAATTTGTTTTCTAATCTCTTTCTTTTGAAAGAGATAAATATGCTGATGTGGTACAGTTTATCACATGCATATTAAACAGGTAAATGATATATCTCTCGATTATAAAAAAAAAAATCCTGGGAGGGAGAGACTAGGGAGACGAGACATGACCTTCATGGAAGACACTTAAAAGACCTGTGAGACGAAAGAGACTGGCTACGGAGCATCTCGCAGGGACCTTAAACATGAGACTTTGTGCCAAGAGATTGACCAAGGACTGTCTCGCGGGGACGTAGAACATGAGATTCTTGCAAGACATGCCCTACTTACACCCAATATCAAATAAGACCACGGGCAGCAAAACACTCAGTCGTGTAAAGGCTTTTAGCAGCGACAGATCCAGGGCCCTCAGCGCATATAAAGCATATAAAAAGTATATAAGGACAATACGTTATAGATGAAACGTCGACCACTAAGCAATGAATATAGAGCAGCGCGGAGAAAAGAATCCCAAAAGCGTTGGAGAGAAAAAAAATGCAAAAAAGAAAAAGAATAATCTAGTTGCAAATTCAGAAAATAAGGAAAGTAATTATCAGCCCGGAACAAGTGGAACTGAAAAAAAGCACATCCAATCGGGCTCAGAAATAAAAGACAAAGAGTAAAAGACAAAGTAGAACTGCATAAAGACATTCAAAAACGTTGGCGGGATACACATGCAGAGCAGGTTAGAGATTATGAAAGCAGTGGAATTCGAAAAGGCTTAAAAAAAAAAACATTGGTGCGATACAAATGCAGAGAAAGTTAAAGAATATGAAAGCAGGAAAATTAGTATAAAAAAAAAAGATGGCAAACATCGCAGTAGCACAAACAAATTATTCGAAAAAAGGGAAAATAATCACCACGGACCAGGTATAATTGAAAAAAAGCAGGACAAAGCTAGGTCAGAAATAAAAGACAAAGAGTAGAAAACAAAGTAAAACATCATAAAGAGGTTAAAAAACAAGGGGGCCAAACACATACAGAGCAGGTTAGAGATAATGAGAACAGTGGAATTCAAAAGACTCAAAAAAAACGCAGGCACGATACACATGCAGAGCAAGATACAGAATATAAAAGCAGAAAAAGCAGAAAAAAAAAATGTCAAAAAAAAAAAGAGACTAAAGATCACATTAGTGCAAACAAAGAGAAATTATTACTCAGAGAAATAACGGAAAGGCGAATAGAGATCGAATATATGGACATAGGTGATATGTCAGAAGTATGTAAATATTGTAAGTTTAAGTCAGAGACTTGTAGATCGTCGAATTTGTGTTGCCATCAGGGAAAAGTAGTGTTTATACACAATGAGGAGGCGTATGCAAGAGAATTAAAAGATCTGATGTTTGGGGAAAGTGAAATCCACAAACACTACAGGCAAAATATCCGAGTCTACAATAATATTTTCGCGTTAGCATTATTCAATGCTCAAAATGTAGACTTACACGATTCAGGACCATACGCTATGAAAATATGTGGTCCAGCAACAATTAAAGCAATGACAAGTTTAATTTCGAAGAAACCACAATTTGGTCAGGTATATATTTATGATCACAGAGAAGCGATGCAACATAGGATTGAAAGAGTTAAACAATTGAATGTAATAGAAATTATACAGCCAATAATGGATACAAATCCATACGTCCAAAAGTATCGCACTTTATCTGCAAAACACAGATAAAAAAAGTTTTCTTGGATTTCTATATGAATCAGACAGACCATGAACGCATATATAATAAACCAACATTTGACGAATTATTAGCGATAATAGTTTCGAAAGACGGAAATATCAAAAACAGAGTAGATATTCGTGTTTATCCGAAAGCAAAACATGAATCGACATTTCTGTCTAGTAATTCATCACATTACGATGCTTTACTCTTTCCTTTGCTTTTCCCAGATGGAGAAACAAGATGGTCATACAATATGAAACACACAAATTCAAAAAAACACCAACACAATATTTTGGGCAAAATTAGCACTACGTTCCAATGTATTTAACCCACTTCTGTTATCGCAACGTCTAACGCAACATTACATTATTAATGCGTATGTAAAATTTGAAGCTAATCGTCTTTTCTTTATTAAATTGAATCAGGCAAAACTTACAACAGAACATATGCAAGGTCTCATTGGTCATGTTCAAAATTCAAATATCAATAGTTCAGACAAATTCAAAATAGGTAAAGCAGTAATATTACCATCATCATATCAAGGTAGTCCAAGAGCATTGCAACAATTATATCATGATGCAATGGCAATATCCAAAACTATCGGTTGGCCAGATTTATTTATTACAATGACGTGCAATCCACAATGGCCAGAAATCTGGAGATTCTTGAAAACAATACCACCGGCTACATCGGGTCAGGATATTCCGACTTTCTTAAGTAGATTGTTTTATCAGAAAGTCTTAATTTTATTGAAAGAACTTAAAACAGTGTTCAGTGAAATCCGAGAATACATTTACACGATCAAATTTCAAAAACGGGGTTTACCTCACATGCATTTATTGGTTACTTTGTAAAAAAAATTATTAGCTGCTGATGTATTATGTTTTGTCTGTGCTGAAGTTCCAAACAGATAAACCTATCCTGAATTATGGAACAAAGTCATTAAACACATGTCTCACGGACCTCACTTAAAAGATTCAGCACGTTGTACTCGAAAGATTCCAAATATTGTTTTTACCGAAGTTCTGAAATAAAAGAATGCTAAGAGAAAGAATAAGAAAGAAAAGATGCTAATGAAATAGCAACAATTCTTAAAAAATCTTAAAAGTGTGTATCCGGAAAAACAAGCACGGGGGTTTGGCGAGCAAAGTGAGCAGGGGGCAAAGCCCCCTAAGTCAAATTTAAAAATACTGTAAATAGCATAATGCACAATACATGTTTTTTTTCTAAATTTTAATAAATTAACAATATTTATTTTGTTTTTGTACATGTGGTCATTTTTATTTTAATCAGGGAAATTTTTGCTATAAGACCTTTTAAATCGGAAATGAATGACTTTAAAGCAAACAAAATATGCCAGGGTCCACATAAATCTACCACAGTGAACCCCTAGCCTATGGAATGAATTTTTCAAGCAGCACAGCAGGGATTTTCATATTCATGTAATGCAGCCAAAATATTTTCTGACATCTTTATCATGTTAATGGATGCCTGGAATGTGTTATGAAAATATTTTCTACAGAAAGATAGTAAGTGGTCTGTAAAATATTGTTAAAATTTATTTTAGTTTATAACCATAATCACCTCAATGAGGAGATCACTGTACATCTCTGTAGGTACATTATTCTAGGAAATAATATGCATCCTTTTATTTATAGTAAACTACTTTTATTTTTAATCAATTGAATCAAGCATACCATTCTCTTTGTTTAATGATTCACAGCAATTGCAACTTCTCCTAGATTTCTAGGTGTCATATCTGTGTTCACTAAAATACTGATATTAAGCTTTCATAAATAGAATGGCACTACATGAATTTACATAGTGTTGGATGATTGTGTGCAAATGCAAGTACAAATTTTATTATACTACTACTACTACTACTCTATATTGACCTTTACCAGTTTTTGTATATACTATTCATAAAGGGCCAGATTATAAAACAAATTACACTAATGGACTTATCAGACAGACAGACAGACAGATATATACACACACATGCACATTTAAACAAGACAGCAGTTTGTAGATCAGTAAAACAGTAAAAATAAAATGTACACTATTATATAAGTGTAAAGCATAGAATTGTACTCCCACTATGTCTAGTGTATATATTTACAGTATAAGATCCCTAAAGAAAAAACAGACAGCATTTTATACAGTCCGATTGTTATGGGGAATAAAGGGCCCCTGCAGAATTACCCATCATGGTCTCTAATTTTCCCCATCATCATCTTCTCTGAAACTGTCTATCTACCTTGTATACGATCAACCAACCTCTGACTTTTCCTGAAAGTGGTTCTATAATTTTGTTTTTGAATTTCTGATTTCAAACAACAGGTAGGTTAAACACAGTAGCATGTTAGACATGGACCAGATATGAGAACAAAACATCACCACATTTATTTAGTTCAGAATATCTAATATTCACAAACTGAAATGGTCCAGGTAACATGGAAATGATTTGCTGTTCTTGCATTGACAGTCAAGGAAAAAAAAAAAAAAAAAAAAAAAATCACACAACCACACAGCTGCAACCTTGTTGCTCCTAATTTTTCTTTCACAAAATATCTTCTTATATAATACGCTACCGTGGCTGTTCGTTTGTCTGTTCAGTATTTTAAATCATCTGTAGCTCGCAAACCGTTTCACCTATTGACTTGAAATTTGGTACACATATACTACGCGACGTCTACTATCGCTTTCACGGTGATGATTTGTATTACTCTTTTTATTTTTATTTTATTTTATTGTAGAATCAACTCATGCGTATGAGCGCCGTTCTCATTCCCTACCACCTTCGCTAATCATTCTTGAGGCAGATTGAAGACTCAAGTGCCAGCTTAAGTGAAAAATTAAAGAAAATGTACCAAGTAATTGCAACACAAAAACTAACTTAATCAGTTTTAATGCGAAAAGATGCCGATGAAAGAAGAGAAGCAGCGGGCTGCTAGGGTGAAGAAAAGAAGAGCTGCTCAGGAAGCAGCAAGCGGATCAACCTCTGAGCAAACGAATGCTAAATGTAAACAGAAAGAGGATGACAACTACGAATGCTCAAGTCAAGTGTATTCACTGCACGTTATCATGCAGTGCACCGTTACTGGTATAAACATATTCTACAAATGTGTAAATAGTTAACAGTCCATGGACTATTCCCATCTATATACATCCATGTTCTATCCCATTTATCCAGGATTATCAGGATAACCTTGCAGCCAAAAAGACTTTATTTTACCTAAGAAATAATGCTTGGTGCTTTTAATAATGGGAGCCTGTACCCTTTCTCTTCACCTTTGAAAGTACATGAAAACCTTAGGATACCTACAAAAGGCCTCAGATGTCTCCTTTACTGTAAGCTCCATTGACAATGGTTATGGAAAAAGTATAGAAAAGTGGTTCAGGAATTTGTCATAAGGTACAGGGACAACCACACAAAGCAGCTGGTGGATAATTTACTGTGATACTGTATATCTGATTATCTGGGACAGCAGCACTACTGCCTCACTGTTTCAAGAAACTGGATATAAATGCCTGTCTAGTCACCTTTCTTTATGAAGTATGGATGTTTCCCCATACAATCTACCTATCATGCCCTCATCCTCTCTGACAGTTTTTTTTGGTGTGTGTGTTTTTTTTTTATGTGGGCCAGTATCCTTTCCACATCCCAAATACATATACATTATGAGTGCAGCTGACTAGCGCCCCATTCAAGACTAGTTACTGCCATGTACCTACCATTCCCTAAAATGCAATAATTAGGTTTAACCCTTAAACCGCCACATACTTGGGAGTTAATGCATCCCTGGACGCCAAATACTTTTTAGCTGCACTTTTTAAGTAAACGTCACAATTCACAAAGGAAATGTGAAATTTTAATGAAACACGATATAAAAATAAATCTACTGCAACAATCTATTATTATATGTTCAAGGTGCAACTGATGAAATTTCAGTAAAGCACGGAGCCAACTGCACTTGAACTAGCTGCACGCAAACACACAGAGGTAAACGCTGACGACTGCAGGCTCCTCTAGTGCAGTGGCTGAATACCAGAGACAGTGGTGCTGCAGTTCTGCCGAGGCCGGCAGTGGTCGTGAGCTGGCTGCTCAACGAATATACGGCATTGACTGATCAGCTCCAGAGTGTTGGCAAATTGCTCCGTGAAGCAAATATAGTCGGTTGCAGGGAATGAATGTACGTCACCGAATATACTTGCCCCCTGCGTGCTGGCAAATTGCACTGAGACACGACTATAGCCGGTTGCAGCATTCAATGAATACACATCACCGAATATACTCGGCTTTGGTGTGCTAACAAATTGCACTGGGAAACAACTTTAGCTGGTTGCAAATTTCAATGAATATACATTGCCGAATGTATGTTGCCGCATATACTCGGCTTCGCCGTGCTTCCAAATTGTACTGGAAACCGACTCTAGCCGATTGCGGCGTTCAAAGAATGTACTTCTGCAAATATACTTGCCTCCGGCGTGCTGGCAAATTGCATTGGGAACTGACTACAGCCGGTTCCAGTGGTTAGCTGTACTGTACTTAAAATACATTATTTATTTGTTTATTTTTGCAATTCAAATATTTCAAATGCATTTTAATTAGTAACGTATCAATTAGTTTGAGAAAGTTAAACAAACTCAAGCAATAATGGAAACTTGTAAAGAAAAATGCAGAAGGTCTGTAATTGTTCTTGCATACAGTCAGTCTATAGATGCTGCTGCCTTGTCAGTTCCACTATTCCAGTGTTAATGAGTCACTTTAACCTCAAGGTAAAAATTTAGGTTGTAAACATCAGCATTTGCAACAGTATATAATAGGTGGATATAAAAAAAGTAATCACAGCTTTCACTTTCTTATGAAGTTATATCAAAAAAGCTAACTTGCAACTCACCCGCCACTTCCACGATCTGATGCCTAGCAATATCATAGTATGGATCATCCCAGCGGAGATGAAGAGGCCCATCGGGCACACGTGGTACTTCTGGATCTGGAAGAATATGGAAAAGTGGTCAAAATCAAAACAAAAACAATCCACATTAGAAAATACTGTATGTCAGAAGATAAATACACTTTTACTATAAATAAAATAATTAAATCCTAAGCAGGCAGATTAGCACTGCTCACTGGGTAAAAATACATTTGTGCTGGACATGCTAGTGAGAAATTAACAGATGAACAACAGAAGACATTCCAGGTTTGTCTTCGTCAATTTTCACTAGATGACTAAGACTGTATTAATTGAAAATGGAGTAAAATATCTGATTAATTATTTGATAAAGGTTATAACTTATGTGTTAAAAAAAACTGAAGTGAACAAATTCAGAACTTGAAAATTACTTTGGCTGTCATTACCTGTACTAAAAAATTTAGAACTGTGAAGCAGCATTACATTCTTCACTGTTCCATTCAAATATATGTGTGCTTTCACTTATGGGTTTTACTACTGAACATTAGTTTGTCTTAAAGTATTTGCAAATTTATTTTTAGCAATGAAGTATGCTGTTTTGCTTATCCATCTAACTGTGTGTTTCTGTGATTATGGTACATGTAGCATTAATAATGAGATATGCCTACTCATTTGAAGAACTGAAGCTCTACATAAATTTTACTTTAGTTCTAATAAATGGAGTGACACAGGGACACGGTGAAGAAAAATCTATTTCATGATTAAAGTCGAAATTTTGGAAGGATGGAAATACACCTTTTGAAGTAATTTATCTACTTACAGTCATGCAGGAGTGCAGTATAGACTTTTTCAGTACTACTGATGCCGTAAAACTGCTGGTACTATTACATTTTCGTAACTTTGGTACTGAATTAGTACATAAATATCGTTTTTTGTGGCATTCTTAGTACTTTCTACTTTAGCTCTGCTAAGTAGTGTATCACAACATAAAAATCTTATAATGTCCTACTTTACAGATAATATCGTTGACATTAAACAATGCATAATGTGAAAGAAAAACCTCAACTTGACAAATACTAAAGTTATCCTTTAATAACATGCTGTAGCTAACATCTGCTACCTTAGGTCAAAAAAACAGAAGAACAAAGGAATGGACGTTATGACTCAAAATAATTAATTTAGTAACACTAAAGATAATCAAATATCAAATAAATAAGTATACAAGTAACTATAGCAAATATCAAAATGGAAAAAAGGAACTAGAAAAAGAAGAAAACACATGCAAAAGCAATGTTTTAAAAAAATGAGAAAATTCAGACATAAACAGTAATGCTACACAATAAGAATAATTTCAGGATGGAAGTCATATCACAATTCAAAAACTTCTTTTATTTTGTGCAATTGGTTGAAAACACAGAGGCAGAAATCTTATTATAATAATCTCTTGCATACTCAGCAGGCTTGTTTTAGGAGTCAGTTGCCAGGCATGTTGTAAATAAAATAAATGTTCAAAGTCTTCGTATTAAAAAAGAAACATAATAGCATATTTGTTTTCAGTCTTTATTATGCATTTGGTACTGCATGCAGTGGACCTAGATTTATACTTGTACCATAAATACCTCTCCTTTTTTAATTTTTTTTAAACTATGCACTGAATGTGCTAAACACTCTTGCTGCTTATCTAAACTGTATCACCATCTATGTAAAAGGGGATAGATGAATAAATTGTAAATTTTCTGTATCATTCTTACTGGACCCTGCAAGTGCTTAATAATTTTTACTTTTAGAAAATAATAGAAAAAAACTGAATGAGGGTAATCTTAACTTAAGACAAGGATTGAGAAAGTGGTCTGGCCAAATTTTTCACTCTAGCTATACAAAGAAAACAAGGGGTGTGGTAATCTTAATACACAGAACTATTCCATTTGTAGTACAGATGCAATATCTGATTCTGAACGGCAATATGTCATGGTGGCAGGAAATTTCTCTAATAACAAAATGATTTTGATTAATACCTATGTACCTAACATAGATGACAATAACTTTCTTCCAAAATGTATTTGCATATATCCCTAATGTGAACACTCACAAAATTATAAAGGCTGCAGACTTTAGTTGTGCTTTAAATAAAGACCTGGATAAATCCTCAGCTACAATGGCAGTAACATCTAATACTGCAAAGGTAATTACACAGTTTGTAATGGATCATAACTTATCAGACTCATGGAGGTTTTTAAATCTTAATCTAAGAGCATACTACTTTTTCTCACCCATACATTGTTATTCAAGAATTGATTATTTCCTCATAGACAATTTTTTCCCCACTATCAAATCTTGTAAGTATGACGCTATTGTTTTCTTTGACCATGCCCCTCTGATAATGGAGCTTAAACTACTGCGTCCTACACACTCATCTCATGGTTGGCATCTTAACCCCGTAATTAGCTGATGAGAACTGCATATAATTCATATCCAAGCAAAATGATTATTTTCTTGAGACATGCATCTTTATATTCCCTGCTCTATGTCCCAGTTAATACAAATTACTGTCAATACACTAATAATCCAATTGCCCTTCATTCTCTCAGAATATTGAATCAATGTAGGAAGCACTTTAAGACAGGGAAGCTTTTATCTGTTGCATCTCTACATGTCAACCACCATTTTCCATCATCTCAAATTTATACACTATTTAAAGTCTGAAAAATGTCTGGGATTAAAACACTTAGAGACTTGTACATTGATAATGTCTTCATACCCTATGAACAATTCTCATCAACACAATTCTTCTAACTCTTCCACTACTTTAAAGTTAGAAACTTTGCTAAACAGAACCTGCCCAATTGTCCTCACCTCCCACCTTGTTCTTATTCTAGAAGAAATATTAATCAGTCTTGAAGACAATAGCATCTCTAGAATTTATTAAAATATTTTAAAGTCCCCTCCTTGAGACTGGAGAAAGGATCTGTCACTTAATATTTCAGAAAAGGAGTGAAAGGCAACTATGCACAGAATACACTATAGCTCCATATCTACAAATCATTCAATAATTCAACTTAAAATCTTTTATCAAGCACATTTACCTTGTTTAATATTGTCCAAAATGTTTCCAGGACAATCAATACTCAACCTGTGAATGTTACCATCTATCTCCAGCCTCACTGGGCCACATGCTCTGGGAATGCACCAAATTAACAACATTTTGAACAAAAATTATTGCATGCCTATCAGACAGTCTTGGTGTCACAATCACTCAGAACTCATTAACAGCCATGTTTGGTGCACTCCTAGAAGACCTTAAAGTGGAGAAGGACAAATAAACTGTAATTGCCTTTACTACAACACAACTGGCTTGTAAACTTATCTTGCTCAACTGGAAGAACCCCACCCCAACTCTTTTAAGTCAGTAGGTAACTGATGCTCTATACTACTTGAAATTGGAAAAAATGTAATTCTCACTTACAGAATCTGTTCAAAACCTTTACAAAATATGGCAGGATAACATTTTAGAATAAGCTTCTATTTCAGGGAAAAGGATACCCTTCCTTTCTTGTTCCTTTTATAGAGTAGCTTTGGTTAATTGCTCTCCTCTCTTTCTCTTGGGTGGGGGTTGAATTTTGCTTTAACTTGACTATATGGAATTTTATCTGCTTCTGATTAAAATCAGTAAAATTTTTAAAAATATTACACAGATTCTACATTTTTTTCTTTTATATACATTATTTTTACCGATATTCTGTGTTTTAAGTCAGCATCATCTCGAGTCTATGGAAATACAACAATTATTCATAAAATATTCTTGCACATTCAAACTAAAAAAATGATATTGGCAGCTTTAGCACTACGTGAATGTAAATATACATGCATTTATTTGTTTTAAATAATTTTTAACCATTAACTGTACTACAGTTTTAATGTATTTTACAGTTTTTTTACATACAAATTAGTCATTCCTAATTTCTGAGATAATTATAAATATGAATTTTATTAATGCAGTACTTGCTTCTAACCATTCTTATACTGTATTATACAAACATAAATAATAAACACAATACAAATGCTTTTTATTTCTTTTCACAAAGTTGTTGACTACCTTATCAAAACGTATGTATTTGCAGAGAAGTACATTCAATCACTGGAATCTCCGAACATAATAAATGTTGATGAGTTATAGTGGAAGGTGTTTTTGACTCTTACTCTAAGCATGCTGCACAACCAATTGAAACATGCATTTGATAACAGTAAGAGGCTGTCTCACGTGGTTTTATATAATCACTACAAGTAACAGACTCAGCATTTGCTTTAATATGTGCTTTTAACACATTTCTCACCTGTTTTCCCTATGTGCTTTTTCCTCTTGTTTTATTTTTTATTTAATGGTGTTTCATGTTTCAGCTTGCATGAAATGAGTTAAGAATTTTTCTAAACAACAGTATGCAGCAGAGCAAACACCCAAGTCCACTGGCAGTACCACTTTGTATTCCTAAATCACCACAGGCTGACCAGGTTCTTCATGGTCAGAAATAATTTTAGTATCATGAATACATCTGACATCAGCAAAACAAATCTGTAAGCCTGAAATTTTTTTCAAAATCGTAGAAAGTACAGTCCTGACAGTACAATGGAACAGTGGCCAGCCCTGATGTCCAAGTAGCTTTAAAAAGTGAGAAGTGCCTTGTAACTTCTAGGTGCTGCACAGGCATGGCACCTTCCATGCGCCAATGCCAATGCCCTCTCCCAGGCCCACCACTTCATGGCCACATCTGCTCACCCTGCTGGGCTCGAGCTAAGGGTGGGGGTCGTGTCATGCATGCATTTATCCAAAGTGACTTACAAAAGAGGTAAACAATCAAGTAACATTAGGGTAGGGCCTGTTTCTTCAGCAAGTTTAATAGGACAGGTAACAAAAGTTGATTGCGACACATGAAAAGATAACTCGTACATTTACAATCAATAAAGTGAGTACACTTAAATAGTCAATATAAGGTATCGCTGCACAAAGTTTTGTTTTTTTAATTAGACAAATATTCAGAAAACAGATGGGTCTTCAATTGCTCCTTGAGTATATAGAGGGAATCAGCAGTATGGATGAAGTGGGCAGCCCGTTCCACCAACTCGGAAACAAACACAAAAAGAGTCTGGATTGAGACTTGATGCCACATAGAGAATAGCAGAATCAGGACTGATGACATGTTGTTAGCTCTACCATGGCATAGCCAGTCGACCACAATCAGAACAGCCATCTCAGCTGGACTGGTTGGTATCAAGCAATTCATTCAGTACAAGAAACAAAGAGATGTGGTTAGAAATGGCACGTTAAAGTGCTGTTTTCAGTTTTTTGTTTTGTGTCTCCAGACCGATAAAAGGGATGACCCGGTTAGCACCTCAAACTTTTGTGCTACAAGTTTTGAGCTGTCATTACTACACCCAGCCACAAGTGGCATAGTCAGCAGAATTCAGGCAGGTACAATGGCAAACCCAGCCAACCTGGCGGAACTGGTCCAGCAGCTCATGGTGCAAGTGACACAACTACAGCTCCAGTATGCCGAACTGCTGGACAGCAAAGCGCAGTGAGAGGCTGCTGAAGTATACCAAGGCGACAGGGAGCAAGGGCTGTCACATCTACTTGTTCCCATGAGGCCACAGGACGATGTGGAGGTGTACCTCCACATTTTAGAGCATACTGCCACCAAGCAACGCTTGCCACCGCAAGAGTGAGAACATCTTCTGGCCCCATTCCTAAATGGGGAAGCGCAGTGGGCCTACTATGACCTAGAAGAACAATCCTAAAGAGGGAGATCCTGGCCTGGTATGGGCTTACCGCCACTTACCAGGCCTAGTGTTGCAGGGACTCGAAATTTGACCCTGAATATCCCATGAGGGTGTAGGCCTTCGATCTTTGGGGCTGGATGGCTTGCTGGCTATGTCCAGAACAGAACACGGCTGAGTGGATCATGGAAATGGTAGCTGACCACTTCTTGGTCCACACCCTCCCAGAATACCTGTTCCGCCCTGTACAGAGACGACCCTGGGCCAATATGGAAGTGATTGTGGAAATCAAAGAGCACCACCACATCACCAGAAAGACTGAACTCCCAGAGGAACAATGCTGCTCCTGCCCCAATCACAGCACAAAGCCTATGAGATGTAGAATTGACTCAATTGGATTTTCCCCTTTTGAGCTGCTGTATGGCAGACAGCCCCAGGGACTGCTTGACTTGGTCCAGGAGGGCTGGGAGAAGGAGACTGCAACCCCCTCCCGCAGCTTTATTAAGTATATCTCTGAGTTATGCAACTGTTTTGTGCGACTTCGCCCTGTGGTGCGAGAACATCTCGAGGATGCCCAATGCTTGTAGGCCCAGTTGTACAATCATGACTCCCATCTTTAAGAATTCTGTCTGGGCGACAGGGTCATGGTATTATTCCCCACATCATAGTGGAAGCTCCTGGCCCATTGGCAGGAGCCATACAAAGTCCTGGAGCGAAAGGTGCTGGTGGACTATGTGGTCTACCAACTCAATCAGCATCCAAGAGAACACATCTACGATGTTAACCTTCTGACCCCCTAGGTTGACTGCTACTCTAGTGACACTGTGGCTACTCCCGCGTTGTCACTCTTTACTGTCGCCAAACAGTTAAATATGGGCACAGCCGCAGCCCCCAGCAAAAGAAGGAAATCAGAATCATCATCATGGCACACATCGATGTCCACAACATCGTCACTGATACAGGAGTGGTCATCTGCAAGCAGTCATAATTTTCTCCCAGAGGCAAACAAGGCAGAGGTAGAACTGGAAATGGGTTGAATGCTGGAGCTAGGGCTGATAGAGGCCAGTCACAATCCAGGGTCCAGCCCGATCGTATTAGTCTCAATGGGAGATGGCGCTTCTTCAACAACATTTGTTGGCTCAATGAGGTCTAGCGGTTTGATGTCTATGCCATGCTGAAGGTGGACAACCTCCTAGAGCTGCTGGGAAATGCTCAGTATCAGTTCAGCAACATGACAAAATACTACTGGCAGATTCCTCTGATGGACACCGCTAAGAAAAAAGACCACGTTTAGCACACCTAGTGGTCATTCACTGTACTGTGTCCTACCATTTGGGCTACATGGGACCCCTGCAAACTTACAGCATCTGGTGGACAGACTGTTTTTGCCCAATAATGCCTACCTTAATGACATCATTATCATCCATTTCCAGCACCTGGGAGGAAGACCTAGTGCACGTCAAGAATGTCCTCCACATGACCTGCAATGCTGGCCTGCGGATCGACCCCCTAAAAATGTTATTTCGGATTGATCGAGGCTTTGTATCTGGGCTATGTGGTGGGTGGAGGATGAATAAAGCCACAGTGGTCCAAAGTTGCTGCCATTCATGCCTGGCCCCTGTGACAATGCGGGATTGCTCCATGATCCCAATTCCCTTTTGGGAGCCCTTTTACCCGACATCGCTGGTAATGTAACCGGATGAGCTGGACAATGAGGACACCAAAACAAAGCAAGGGGAAAGGTGCAAAAGTGCAAAACAGTGCTTTTATTAAAACAAAAAAACCAGTGTCCAAATAAATAGTGCAGTGCAAACAACTTGTCCATAAATGAATAATCCATTAAAAACTAGTGAAATGTGGAGGTTAAAATTCAATAAATAAACTCTTTAAAACGAGGTTAAAACAATGGCTGGAAGCAGTCCTTTTAAAACAAAACCTAGTGCCTTTTTCACCTGGCAGCTCCCCTGCTTCTACCATCCGGGCCATGCACCAGGGGAGTCACTCTACCTACAGTTGATCTTCTCCACGTCTGGTTGCCTTCCGTCCTCTGGCTCCGTATGGTAACTTTCCCAGACTGAGATTTGGGTTCCACCAACAGCCAAGTGGCTCATGCTGTGGTTCCGATCCCAAATCTCTGACTCCCGCGGCAAGCCGTCCTGAATCTTGGTCACTCCTGCTCCTCTGCAAAACTCAGCAGGAGTGATCCAATCTGTCTTCCCCCAGGTGCCGGCCAAACACCCCCTTAGGGCTCATTTCTAGCAGCAGCCTGTCCTTCTTACGCGCGCTTGCTCACCCCAGCTCTTTCGCTTCTCCAGCCTTCCTCTTCTTCCCACTAACCTTCATTCTCTTTTATCAATCTTTTTTTCTTCTTCTCCTCCTCATTCACGCTTCTCCTATTTATAATGGGGACGTGGCACAGGTGTGGTGATTAGCAGCTCCTGGCATCAATTACGGATAGGGACGATTTCTGACCTGTGCACTTCAGCGAGGAAACGCCCGCACCACACCGAATTCAAGAACTGCTCCAGCCACACTACCATGCCCCTTCTTTAAGCCGCGAGTGTGGTGATAATTTATTTAAAAACTGGCCTTTTACTCTGAGCCACAGACCCGCTATACCACAGCCCCAGCCACAAACTAAAAGGCGGGTATAGGCTTTCCAAGGATTAATGGGCTACTACCACAGGTTCGCACCCTGCTTCTCCAAGCAAGCCACACCCCTTACCAGACTGACAAGGAAGAAGGAACCCAACTTGGTGATGTGGACCCCATCGGCGGAAGCCACGTTCTGTGACCTCACAACAGCATTAATGTCTGCTCTGCTATTGTTATCTCCTGACTTTCCTCTAATCTTTCGCTTCCAGACTGACGCCTTGGCACTGTGTTGAGCCAAGTTGTAAATGGAGAACAATACTTGATCATGTACCTCATCTGGAAACTGCTAGACTTGGAGACAAGGTACGCGGCAATTACGTGGGAGGCCCTCGCCATCAAATGGGGCGTACTATCTGCTAGGCCTGGAGTTCACCCTTGTGACGGTCAATGCGCCAAGAAAGTGACTCTGTTCCCACTGGGGTTCAAATTCTTGGATCACCAACTGGTTCCTGAGCCTCAATCCTTATAAACTCCTGGTGCTGCACAGACACGGTGCCCTCCATGCCAATGCCGATGCCCTCTCCCAGTCCCACCACCTCACAGCCAGGTCTGCTTGCCCTGCTGGGCTTGAGCTAAAAGGGGAAGACTGTGTCATGCACATGCGTCAGAGAATATTTGTTTTACTGTTAATACTTCCCATCAATTTTGAATAAGTAAATAAAGCAGGCCTTCTCGGACCATCAAAAAAAATCATTCTTATTCTTACCAGTGCGTCTGGATCCATAAAAATGGCTAATTTGTCTTATGAGATAAGGACTTAAATTAATGATGCTTGCTTCACAATTCTCTTTTATAACAATTCTAAAAAAATCTAGGTGTATGCTTGTGATGCCTGGATATTCATCCTTATTTCTTGCTGTTTAAAAAGTAATTAAAGCATTTGCATTTAATGGAAAAAATTATTTTACTGATGGCCAGGAGTAACCTGGACTAAACCTGCTTCACACAACAAAATGCATTAGTGCTACTAAACTGTTTTTAAGATAATAAACAGGATTTCTCAAAAAACACGTCTTTCTACTGTAAAACGTGCAAAACACTGAAAGTACAAAGACCGAAGTGTAGAACGTACAATAATGCTACAAATAATAATAATAATCTGAACAGCACACTGCACATGTGTTAATGACATGTCACTTTCAGATTTACTGACCATTTCAATTACACGGCATGAAGACAGATTCACTTCATCATACTGCTGATGAGAGGCTCCTTAACATCACTGCTTGTTGTAACTGTCAAGAGTGTGCAACACCTGGGTTGCTGAAAAACGTTTCTTATGAGAAGTCATTATGAGGCCAGGAGAAGAGGCGTCTACACTGCTGCTCGGGGTAACGCTCAAGCTTGATGCTTAAGCAAGACAGGCCTACACTGTTGCATGAGTAATGCTCGGCACTAACACCATTGGTACTTGTACAGCCCAAGTGATCCTCGGGTCTTATGTGAGACGCACCTATACAGTTGTTTTTATCACTGTTTTTCACAGCCTGAGTGACACTCAGGTTTAACACTAAGGAGGTTAAAAGACTTTTACCAAGGAAAATCATTTGATCTTCTATATTGCTACAATGAGCAGTATGATCCACCAATTTCATTCCCCACGTGTCAAGTTTCACTAGGTTACAATGTCCAATAAAAAATAAATAAATAAATAAATAAATAAATCTATCAGAACCCCACAATTTCAGCAGCACTTTCTACTGGTCCATATCCCTTTGAAAGTCCAAACTGGCTCATTGGGTTTTTATTGTATGATCCCCATTTACCATAATTTGACTTTTGTGGAACTTATAGAGTGTATGAAGTATAAGGACTAACAGTGGCCCTCCCCAAATTTTACTTTCATGTTTATCCCTGGTGATTCCAAGTTGACAGAACACATCTCTGGATTCAGTCACTGTTAAAACTGAGTGAAAAGGAAAGCAACATACCTGATTTTCCCACTTCTTTAGCCTCCTCAGCTGGCCATGTCTTGTCTTCCAATGGAGACAGCTTAAGTTGATCTAAAGCCCTGGCAGCATCATCTGATGCTAGGTCATCTTGCAGATCCACCAGCAGGTCAGAGGACATGGCCACGGTGTGTCTACTAAAGGTGCTTCAAAGACGTGGGATCTGACAGTAGCAAATACAAAAAGAAATGAATGACAAAGAGGAAACGGCATGAGAAAGTGTCCAAACAACAAAAACATTTATTTATATAGGCCATTTTCATGCAAAACCACAGTAAAAGAAAGAATTACAAATAGTACAAATAAATAAAATAGTCAATACAAACAGTTAAACAAATACATAAATGCAATAAAAATGGAAGAATTTCAAATGGTAGATACAAGATAATCAATGTATACACCCTTTTTTAATTTACAATATATTTACTTTTTTACCAGATAAATCCTTTAAAGATATACAGTATCTACAACATAAGTTCAAGTAGAATAAAAGATGTTGAAGAGCACATACAATTTGCCAATGTACACTGGAGAAAGTTCTGAATTCTGATTCTTTTCTACTGAAATTCAGTGAGGTAACAATAGTCATGAAAACTTAATTAGGTCAAATATTAACAAATAAGATAACTGTTAATACACACACTCCAGCAATTGTATCCAAAATTGACCTACAAGAGAGTCCCTAAAGGATCCAAAAGTGATGACTATAGGAAAATGAAGAAGAGGAAAATGACACACACGGAAAGCCCAAGAGACATGGAAAAAGGGACACAATAGAAATGAACTGCAAACGTGATGTGCACTTCTGGTCAACTGTCCTCCAACCAAACGCTCTGCAAACTGCCTCTTCTCGATATTGGAGCCAGATTATCTGCACCTATTAAAATGTTATACGAGTAGGTTAAAGAAAGGAGATTTCAGGAATTTTACAGAGAGAAAGAATCAGGACATTTCTAGCGAGAGGCTAGGACTAGCTTTGAAATAACCTCTGATGGATAAAAGTGAGGTTATGAGTAGTAGAGTAGTCCTGGATAAGGAATTAATGAGGGAAAAAGTAAAATTAACAGAGAGATCAGATGACAGAGAGTTAGAGACATCAAACCAATAAACAGAGACTGAAGGATAAACCTAAAAGGCAGACAGGATGTCAGGAGAGAAACCATCAGGCCTTAAGTCATTTTCAACAACTCAACCTGGAGCCTCCTTGGTTTCTGTTGATGATGTAAATGACATCATCTATTAAAAGCCTACGGAGGTACACATTATCTAAAGATGATGGAAAAACTGAATTGTCAGAGAATAATTTGGAATATAACTCAAAAAAATCAGTTATTGGCATCCAGAGGGTTTGTAACAAGGATTTGGATAAAACAGTCACAATGGTTTTACTTTTCCTTAATGATAATGCCAGTAGTTTGCTAGGATTAAATGTAATATTGAGTACTTGTACAACTAATTAGAATTTCTGTTTTCTGAGGCGTTTGATTTAGAAGGTATGCATGTGTTCAACAGCTCATGCTCCACACTCACCACAAGAGGGCGAGCCTCCTTTAAAGATGAAAGGTGATACTCAGGTTCAAGAATTTTTTTCCAAGCATACACAAGCCAGATTACAAACATATACAATTGTGCATTTGTGAAAAAAAATCTTTTACTGTCGACCACACATATGCAGGGCCAGAGTTA
Source organism: Polypterus bichir lapradei (assembly GCA_026402145.1). Taxonomy (NCBI): domain Eukaryota; kingdom Metazoa; phylum Chordata; class Cladistia; order Polypteriformes; family Polypteridae; genus Polypterus; species Polypterus bichir. Next base: position 57,403,794 of record JANRMT010062854.1, on the reverse strand, counting down.
CTATTAATGACATCTTCAAGATCAGTAACATGCTTATCACAAAATTCTTTAATAAGGATCAAAGAGTAGCAAAACCCTCAAAATGGTGGCATGAGAAAATAACAATGGTAAATCCAGTTGCATCAGCATGTATTTATGGTTAAAGAGGTTGGATGTTACAGGAGGTGTATTGGCAATAAGGAAAGCAAACAATTTAGAAAATTTTAAGTGAGAAAGATGTCAGGAGGAGAAAAAATGAAAATGTTTTAGCAGAGGAATTTAACAGCCAAAAAGAATCAGGTTTAAATCAGAAACAAACCTGCACTTTGAGTGAGTCAAGTGAGGAATATGCTGGGAAACAGGAGCTGGCATTTCATCCAAGAGGGCAGTCATAAACGAGTTTGTATCCATACTGACAATACTATCATTGACCTTTAAATTGAAAACGTTGCTACAGTAGTTAGATAAGAAAGGAATGAGGATTGATTCAGTGTTGGTAAATAAATACAACACAGGGCAGTTTTCTTACTACCCATCTTCATCAAAAATACCAAAATCTACTGGCACTGTCAGCACCTGTGCCAATTACTTTGCACTGCAAGTTACACCACAGAAAAGTAACCACTCCACCCAAATACACTGGCTGCTACGAATTAACGTTTGATAGCTAATTTGATATTTGATAGCAAATCTGGGTAGAGCTTTGGCTAATAAACTGGATTCCTGAATAAATGCAACATCAAACTTATAGTGCCGTAAGGACACTTACATGTTTGTCACTAACTCCAAGTCCTCACACATTCCAAGAGGAAAGGGGAAGATATGAGCAATGCACAAAGTGAAGATGAGAAACCAAGAGATGAAAAATAAGAAAATAAAAAAGAAGCCTGAAAGCACCAAGGCATCTCTGCATTCATGAGACCAACATAACAACATGTGAAATCTTAAGATGGGCTGGGTATAGCAAAAAAGGTTGCCAGTCCAGTTTACAAGCTCTTTTTATCACTGGAACCATAGGTTTCTTAGCTTGAGCTTTTCCCAAACTGAAGTCAATCAAATTACATTACTAAAGACCATGAAAGTTTACACTAAACATATAAAGCATGTAGAAATTAAAAAATAGAAATGAAAACAGTTATGTCAAAGCATATGGTGAAAGACAAATGTAACCTACTGAGCATATTCATGTGAAAGCAATAAAGCTATCATTACAGAAAATCACAACAAAATCTCCTGAATAAATCTCAAAAAAATTAAACAGCATTGCTTCATTTTTGCACATCACTGAATAATGCAGTCAGCTTTATTAAATCTGCTCCTACGAAATAATAAAAGTCTTGAATCTGGTTGAGAATAATACAAATAACCACTTCTCTTGAAGTGAGATACAGAATAATCACAGCCACTTTTGCATTTGCTGAAAGACAGTCATAGCTAGCACTTCTGCATCTGTCCCAACCGAATAATCACTCATTGCTTTCTCATATTTATGCTAAGGCAACAATCATTCTGCTCTCCAGTATCTGCTAATATGTAATAATCACAGTCAGACCTCTTAATTCTAATGCTCACAATGATGACTGTCACCTTTCTTTAATTATCCCTATCCCTACAAAATAATAATTGCTACCTCTCTTGAATGTTCTTCTAAACATTAATTAATGTCATCCTGGTCTATTCTGCTCCTTAATTGTCACAACACAATAATCAAACACTTGCATATTCACAGACAGCTCTATATATCTATCACTCTCTTTCTGCCAGTTTAAAGACCATTTTCTGGGTTCATACTAACAATACTTTGCAGTTTCCAGTTAGCAAATAAACAAAAATTAAAAGTGCCAAACAGGACCAGTTCACAACAATTCACCAAAATTTATAGTCCGTTAATGATATGATTCAAATGAGCAGGAACACTAACTATATGAAATTAAACAACTAACACCCAGTATAGAACTTAGCCACGCTATATTATATAGCAGAAGCCTACATAGCAGAAACCTGGCAGAGTTACACACAGCTGGAAAACGTGATTCAGAAGTTTGAAAAAAGTATAAAAAAGTAAAGCAACTTAATGACCAAATATAATGAAGTTACAGATTATTAGGTTTATACCAATAATCTGAATAGATTAATGAATAGATAGGATAAACAGATACATAATTGGGAAATACATACACAGGTTTCATTAACACAATAGCAAAACAAAATATAAACTGCACGTAGGTTGTGCAATCAGTGCAAACCAATGAACAAGTTCAAATGTATCAAATGTACATTTTGTATACAAGGAGAGACCAAAAAATTCCTGGAATTGGTCAAAAGCTTGGGAGTATGGACTAGTTATTGACTATGCCACTAGGTAGTATGCATACAGTCTTGTTAATCATCCCACTGTGAGGCATTGTGTTGATATGATCGAGTATTTCTCACATTTATTCTACTAGTAGCTGAAATACCCAGCGTTGCCTGGGTGGAAAATAAAGTTTGGTTTTTTTTTTTAATTTGAGAAAAATATAATAAAAAGAAACACAACTTTAAAAATAAAAATAAATTAACAAACAATGAAGACTCACTAATGTGTTTGTCTTGCGGTCTTGTATGTACGTATATTATCATCCAGTTGATGCTCAGAACCAGACAACTCTATTTAATTTCAAAAGCAACAGGGGTGCGGTGGTGTTCAAACATAAAGAATGCTGGCAGTCACCTCCAGATCGCCCTCTGGTGGTCATTCGGAGTGTCAACTGGATGATAACATCCATACAACACTGTAAGATCACTCCCCACCATACCCAGAAGGGGGTGGGTTAGGGCTGATTTCACCCTACAGTATTTTTAGTCGACCAAAGAGGAACATGTGTACCAAGTTTCATGAAAATCTCTCCAGCCGTTCGGATGTGATGCTGGAACATACATACACACACATTGACTTTTATATATATATTGATAGTGTGGGGCTTCACCAATTTTTTTTCCTCAAGCTGAAAGAAGCATGTCAGGTAATATCAAATATCAAGTCAATAATGGTCTTGTTTTTCGACATTGATGGACTTGCCAATAAAGAATTTGTCCCTCCTCCCATGAACATACTGGTATACTGGTAATCACTGACATTACACTGAACTGCTGAGGTGTCTGCGGGAAAGCATAAGAAGGAAAAATAGAGCAGTGGCACATGTTAAACTGCATTTTGCACCATGACTGCACACTTGTACACACTGCTACAAATTGAAAGTGTAACCACACACCACGTTGTCAGTCATGGATATTTTGACCAACCACAAAGTGGTTGTTTGCTTTACATGCCCCAAATTCACCAGACCAGTGACTTCTTTTTGATCCCAAAATTAAAACTAAGACAATTTGGTACCATGGAAGTAATCCAGGAAAAAAAATGGCTGAAGGCTACAAATACAGTAGCAAAGGAGGACTGCAGGAAATATTTCCAGGAATGGAATAAGCAGTGTGACAAATGTACTGCATCTCAAGCTTTTTTTTTCTTTTCAAACAATTGAGCCCCCCAACCCCCTGTATATTTTCCCTAAAGAAAGGTTGTCCCCTTGTCTGATACATCCATCACCCACTCCCTGGTATTGTTCTTGTAAGATCAAAATACCGATAATCACAAAACAAACACATTTTTGGTTAGAAAGGCAAGGAATACAGCTACTTAGAGAGCTTTATAATTTAGGCAAGGAAACAGTAAACACGTTTCAATAAACAAGTATTAACTCTGTGCCCCAACGCTGACATAAATCACCACTAAAAGCTTTTGAGTTTGGCAGTATAGTGCCCTTGTATATATATGTCCAACTAAATGCACTTTGGTAGCACTTCAGTAATCAACCCTGAAGCATCTCCATGATCATTAAATTGAAGGAATAAGAACTGAAAAATTAACTCTTGCGCTCTTGAGTTTTCCAACACCTCTACACGCATCACACAAAGTATGTAAAGTTTTTAACAATCTGCACATCTACTGGAATGGCCTAATGCTGTTCTGGATTGTGAGCCATAAAAAATTCATTAGGTGCTTTGCTACAATTCAACAAGCAAAGGATATATCCATCTTAGTTCGGTGGAACCCTGTAGAACTATTTATATGTAGGATAACTGATTACTGCAATGCTTTATTACAACCACCCATTTTCTAAACCTTATTATCCAAAGCAGATTCACAGGGAGGTTGAAGCCTATCCTAGCAAACTTCAGGTAAATGTTAGGAACAATCCCCTGACACATCACCAGCTCACTGTAGGATGAACACACACATTGATCAGGGGTCAATTCAGCATTAACAATCCTCCAAACCTGCATGTCTTTGGACTGTGGGAGGAAACCATTATGGATACGTGGAGAATATGCAAACTCCACAAAGGGAACACCCTAGTCTCCTAATTACATGACAGCACTACTATTGCACCACTGTGCTGACCTTTGCATTATTACAGGCTGTTCAAACTGCCTTATTTATAGCTTTCATTTACTTTAAAATGTTATAGCAAAACTGATTTCTTGAACTAGAAAGTGAAAGCACGCAAGTTCTTATCTTAAATCTTTATATTGGTTTTAGGTTATGTTTAAAACCAATTTCCAAAACCTTCTTCTTACATTTAAAGCTTTAAATAACACAGGCCTTACTTTGTTGAATTTATCTATACATACAAAATGGAGCATATGATATAATATCAAGATGACACAATACTATAATTTCCAAGAATTATTAAACAATAGTGGGATGTCAAGCTTTTAGCCACAGACCCCAAAGCTGTAGAATAAACTGGATGCTTGTGTTAAACAGAATCCGTTGAACTCAGAATTTAAACAGAGGCTAAAGAAGTGGTCTAGCATGTGCTGCATGTTACTAATTAGTTTGTTATTTGTGCACAACTACAAGTATGACAATCCTTATCAACTGTCACTGACAATGCATTAATGTCCATGTTGGACATTTATATTAAATTTACAGCTTAATGGATTTTTCAATGTCATTGAATATAGATGACCACCACATTCTGCTTTTATGGTACTTCTATTTTTACACACAGTTAATTTATCACCCCATTTTATCATGCTGCTGCTAAATAATATTCTGCTGAATAAGATGAATTAATAAACAAAGCATAATAGATTATACGTTGGTGCATCCCTGACCTTTTGAAGCTTCATATTGCAATACGACTCATCATTTTGGATGTTCAGCTTATGGCAGCCTTGAAATTTGGCATTGAGTCCCTTCACATAGCCACCAAAAACACGGGCAAGCAGCGTATATGTGGCATTCCTGACATGGGCTGAAACACAGCGACTTAGACAGGGAAATCACAGTGCTATCTCCACAAATAATGTTCAATGCTAAATAAACTGATACACTCCATCACAGCACATGGCAAGAACACACGAGTCAACTAAGGGACACAAAATACAGGCAGGACAAAGATTGATAGTTCCTTCTGCAACTTTACACTCCGCTTGCAAAACAAAGTCATATACACTGTTTGACCAAGAAAAACAACAGCATTTGTGACTATTCCTCTATGTTGACCAAAAAGGAGGCATCACTGATGACGAGCGACAGACAATAAGATGGCAAGACAACGCCACTGATAGCAAAGTGAAAGATTAGCTTTAAAGAATAAATGATTTAGAATACATATGCAGTATAAAAACCTCCTTATGTTTTACACGGGGTAGGACTCTACTGATATGATCAAAAAAAAAAAAAAAAGATCATTACACACACATGCCAGACAGCTGCAATAACTTTTCATATACATACAGTAGCTGTTCAGATGAGATGCTTAATCACTTTCATGGCCTACAAATGCAGACATCTCTCCTAATTTTCTTACAAAAGTCCAGGTTATTATTAACACACACAGCCCTTATTCCCAATTATACACAGTGTAATAATGGAGGAACACCTGGACCCGGACATTTTTTAGCCTACACTGATGTACCAGCCACTCCAGCAAAACTAAGCCAGTGAAAAAAACTTACAATTTTGCATTGTAAAAACAATCCATAAACGATGCAGATTCTCAACCAGTCAAATTCACGCAGCTGATCCAACAACGCACATACTTCATCTTTATAACCCTCCCCAGCCGAAATATATTCATCTCTTCTTCAACCTTGTGGCAATCCCAACATGAAGACTATAATACCCATTATACTCTGCGGTGGATAATTTCATCAACACCTACAAAATTTCAGTACAAGCACTGGCAAAAGTGATGTGCCATCAATATATCAGCTTCAACATCTTTTCATTCCTTAACAACTTTGTGATATTTTTTTCAGTAACTGGAATATGGCTTTTATCTTACAGTACATCTTTTTTTCTCAGGGTTGATTATGCTTAGCTAATATGCATTTACAGAAAGCATCCCACTGCCCCCCTTTTTTCATCTACATTATTTTTGGGGAAATGCTCGATTACAAAACTGGCTTATGCAGTGTTGTCAATCACTATCTATTACGGTGTCATATTTGATATCATCTACACAGTGACATTCACCCCAATATCATGCACTTGCTCAAGCTTGCACTTCATTTTAGTGTGCACACCATACTCAGCAAGAATTCTGAAATGCACAGCCTCACATTTTTCAAAAAGCCATCACTGTTTGACTGTAAACAAAATAAAGAAAGAAATAATAAATAATAAACATAAAAATATATGCAAACTACGTGTCACATCTAAGCCACGAGACAGCAGAGTGGACCCAGATTTCTTTTTACAGCTCATGTAAATCCTCTTTTATATAATGTGACAGAAACAGACCAACAGAAGATGGGACTTTTAAGTGAATTAAAGTAATTACTAATTTTTTTTTGGTTGGTAAACATTTACTCAAACCCAATTTATAATAACTCGCTAATTTCTGGCTTTAATACCAACTTTTTGGCCAGCATTTTACTTTCAATCAATCAAATTTAAATCATCTTTACAACATTAATGAATACTACTATTGGTGAAATCCTGTAGTCCCATTACCCAGGGCCAACTCCATTATAACACACAGTACCTTAGGCTTTTGGTATAATATTTATCACATTCTTGCATCACTTCATCTTTGTGTTTTCCATACTCTTTTCTTTTTTTCCAATAAAACAATTCTTTCATTTGGTGCTTCCACTCTGCACCACCTTTTTCCATTCCCTCTTATTTAAGGGTCACTTAAACACATACACATACATCAACAACTCCTTATCTTTTTCATCCATTACAACCTCTGTTGATACTCTGCCAGGACACGGTGTCTATGTGTTCAAAATTCATGCTCAAACTTATCATTATAATGGTGGACTACACCCCTTTTTAGTTGCTTTTTATTTGAGGACTGAATGTCCACATGTTCTACTAGTGCTTTGAAAAATGGAACCACATTTGATGTACCACCTATGACTGATGTTTCAGTTTTCTGGATTAACAGAATATTTGTCAAACATGTGCAACTATTATTCCATAAATAATAGATAAAACGAATGAAGTTTATAAATACAAATGTTTTTCTAGTATGGAACTGATGATATTTTACTAAGTTTGTGTTTTACTTCAAATCAAATTAGCCACAAATAAATACAGGAAATGCCCCCTCCAATGCTTAAGTAATGGTACAGGTGCCCATTCAAAGCCCTGATCTCAATCTGACTTAGAATATTTTAAAAGTGTTCAGATTAACCTAAATAACGTAGCAAATCTGTCTGGAAACATTGGCCAAACTCACATGTAAACAGTATGCAAAGCTGGTATATATTTACTGCAAAAGGAGGTTCTAGGAAATTTTAAAGAGCGGTGATTCAATGCTTATGCACATGCAGCACATTTTTTTTCTTAGGATTTTTTTTTTTATAAACAGAAAATGATGTCATATTAAAAAAATGAATTTTCAGATGCAGTGCTGTAAATATAAAACAGAGAGTGAAGATCAGGTGTGGGATTTGTGGTTTGGTAGAATTGAATGGGTCAAGTAACTGAAAACATTTGTGTGGCTGATTGAAAAAAATAGGTGAAAATAATGCTGCTGCATTACAGAACCAGGGAATTGGGTTTAAACCCTGGCACAGTCACATTTGTAATCGTATATATGTGTCCTAACTGTACATAGTGCTGTAAACTTTATTAAAATAGCTTTCAGGTAAGGTATTTATACTTTCAATCATGGCACTAGAGAGTGATGACATAAGACAACAGTTAAGAATTGTACGCTGTGCACGTGACAATAATGAACCTATAAGCATTATATAATATACGCATTATATTAGTAATTACTTTAATTCACTTAAAAGTGCCATCTTCTGTTGGTCTGTTTCTGTCACATTATGCACACTCATTGTCTGTTACATCCAACAACCCATAGAAAAACTGAATGTTGTGAGATCAGCCTGTTCTGATCTGACCTGGTCTCTTTGGGTACAGAGAAGCATACTAACCGTAACAAATGCAATCCACGTAATAAGACCATAATGTACTAGTATCACATCAAACCTGGACATTTTCTACTTTTAGGTTCTCATATTTTGCTCATTAACTGGGCTAAAGTGAGTGAAGAGGAATTATGACAGCGAAAAAAGTTGAGAGCTGATAACAGCATTATTTAAAGGTCAAAAGATACAAAACGTGAAAGTTTAATTTGAGACATTTGCTTTATGTAGCTGTAGCAGTCTTACTACTCCTGTTTTGTTCCAAACTGCATATACTGACAGCTGACAATGTAGTGATGGCTTTGCCATTTTACCGGGTATTGTAAATGCACAAAAGGTAGCTGGATGATGATTTATACTGAAAAATAATGCATGAAAGAAAGGCAAACAGCAAGCAAAGCTAGTTTCATTTAAAAACTAGTTATTTCTTTAAATTGTTGCTGCAATACTGATATGCAGTAAATATTATTTTATTTTCCTTAGAAAAGTGAATCCCTTCAGTTGCATGCATTACCTTACTTTTTTAGCATAAAATCGGTAAACAAATTATCTAACAGTTATAAACCGACTGGCCAGCCACACATCTAGTTTTGATCAATAGCAGGTTAATAGGTATATCACTACCAAAAACAAAATACTTTGTTACAACAAAAGAACTTCATCCAAATGTAAAGCATGCTGAGGTTTTAAAGCCCCACAGCTAAGAAATGCTCTTTTTAAAATAAGAAATAATTAATTCAGAATTACACCACGTAACTCTGTAGGTTAATCTGTTAGTATCTGTCTATGAGATGATGACAAATAGAATGTGGATCCATGTAGCCATGTAATAAACCAAAACACACAAATAATGACTTGTGCTATGGAGTCCTTGCCCTTAACCTGTGGTAAATTACCTGTGGCATGGAATGTGGAATGCAGTAAATGACCTTTACATGTATAGCTTGGCATTCTTTTTCACCAAAAACTGAAAATGCTGCAACAATATATTCAATGAAGAAACAAAAAGTATATGTATTTCTCCACTGTTTGATTCACTGTCAGCAGGATGACAGTGATCAAGGGTGCTTCTTCTCAATTCAAGTGACTCAAATTTGAATTCCATCCTGTTCACAGTAAAGGTGAGCTTTGCTCTTCTCCAAATGACCATGTGTATTTTATTTGATGTCTATAAATTATTGTTGTTAGTGGGTGTGAATGGCATTATGCCCTGCAATAGGATAGTACAATATCCAGAATTGATTTCTGCCTGCTGCCACTGCTGCTGGAATAGGCTACTTGCAGCCCTGAACTGGACAAGCATGTTATCAAATGAACGGATGAACTGATATTTGTTTATGCACATTGCCTTTATTATTAGGTTCTGAATGAACATAGAAGAGCATTTGAGGTTAAAACGAATGCAAGTACAGATACTTATTAAGGGCTCAAAATTTTTTTCTTGCCACTGAACTTAAGTACTTACTATTGACTTTAGCTTTAATTTCCTCAAAAATAAATAGGTAAAATGTACAGAATGTTCCATGTTGTTTGTTTTACTCTACTGTATTTATTATTTTATTATTATTATTATTATTATTATTATTATTAATAATCTCTTTTTTGTTATATCCCTACACTATTACTATGATAATAAGTTGCCAGTTGCTTATTTTTAGTGAAGTGTTTCCTGCTGTATAAATTATGAATACATAGCATGGTGGGGAAGGTGTGTCTTTGCTTATATTTTTTGGTGACTATAATTAGGATCTGTGAAGGAAATTGAAAGTTAAAAATACAGTCCATAAAGGAAAGGTACATGATTTAGATGCTGAAGTAATACTAAAATTCAACCAGAACCAGAAACTAGACACAGCAAGTGTAACAGTTTTTCATACATACATACATACATAAAGAAAGAAGCCCATCAACAGTGAACTTAAAGAAAATAACAACAGTAAAGCTATAAAGAAACTTAAATTACTGAAAATATAAACAACCTCCATTGTATATTACTGAAACAAAATTTTATAGACAGAGGGCAATCTTCTGCCACAGTGAAAGGGAGACAAAGTATGGAGAAGGGGATAAATACAGACTGATCCAAAGCATACCATTGTTTGGCTAGTTCTTCATCATGCAGCATATACCTAAGAACTGTCAACACAACCAAAGAGTGGAAAGTCTTAAAGTGGTCAAGTCAATCTTCTGATTTAAATCTGGTTTAACATACATGTACTTACTGAAAAATGCCTACTACTCAATATAACAAATGTCAGTTGACAGCAATAGCAGCAAAGTCAAATGAATAAACCAACAGTATGGCAATGTCCAACTATTTCTGTTTGAGTCACTTGCATTATGACTAATCCAGCTTAGTTCTCTCCTGATATGACGACTCTGCTTATTGAATGACTGTTCTTTCTTGCACTATTATGATAAAACTGAAACAGTTTGAGAGAACCTAGCTCTAATGTTAGGCTCATGCAATAACATTCAAGTCTATAATTTCTGCTGAAATACTATAGTAACATCTTAGACATTACTCAATTTACAGGTTCCCTGAAAGAGTTTACAGAGCAAATAATATGATTATTACATGCTGATTTAATTGTTTTTGTGTATCAAAAACGAATGGCTTTTTCTGGTACAGCTTATGTGAAGAGTAGTACAATAGTGAAAAAGTGAGATTAAAAAATAAACTTTGATATACAATGTAAAGAAACAATACATCTTTAGTTAGCCTGCCTTCTTATCCACACTTTTCTTTCCTAACCCCACTCCACCCTTCAGAAGGCCTGAAATTAATCTTCCAGTAAAGAAATACAATTCCAGATTTTGCTGCTTACTAGATCTAGACCTCTGCACAAACAGGAATCATCTAAAGTCTGTCTATTCATTATTCCAAAGCCATGTTTTTCTACTTTTGACAAAACTCCAAAACTGCCCTGTAGCTTTGCCTCCAGAATTGTGTCTTGGCTTTAGTAACAAAATTCAGACTCTGGTCTATTCTTTTTGTGAAATTGGCATTGCTTCATCTGGATATTTGTATTATCCTTCCACTTGGATGTACTATATTGCTAATACTGCCTGTAAATGGGGAAAATGAAACACAAATTATTTTACCAATGTTTACAAATATTAAAAGCATTATACTATAAAAAGATGCATTGAAAGTGTAACACAACAAGAAAACACTATGAATATGAATAGACAGCTGATAGAAAATTCATTGAGAGTTATGGCAACCACTGACTTTCAGCAACTCCTACTACTCAGTTACTTCAATCCAAATATTCTAAATTAAGCTTTAATGACCACTCCAACTTGTCTTCTGCCATGTATTGGTAACAGAACTTTTCACAGATGCAATAACACTTAATTTTCTTTCATTAAGATAACACAATCACTTCTTCTTGTACTATAATAACTATAAGGAAAAAACAGGTTTACAAAATGAATAGAGTGAGAAGTCAAACAAAATGACACCTTTTATTGGCTAACTAAAAAGATTACAATATGCAAGCTTTCGAGGCAACTCGGGTCCCTTCTTCAGGCAAGATTTTGCTTGACATCTCACTACATCCATAATGGCTAACACAGTACAACACCCTATTACTACAAAATGAACAGGCAATAGTATATAATACTGGATATATACATGCACTACATAAAAATGTTTTCAATCTTGCTTAATCCAACTCAGGTTATTCATACTCCACAGTACAATCTTCAGTTCTGTCTTTTTTGAAGGGGTGCTAAAACTATGGTTTACTCTTGCAGATAAGCAAATAAATATGTGAGATGAACTCTGACTGCTCAGGGCACAATTAAAAAATTAGAATCAACTAAGGGAAAAAATATACTATATATATATATATATATATATATATATATATGTTGTGTTAAAACAACATTAAAACCTTGCTTAATTTATTCTTTTTTTCAAGGGCAAAACACATTTTTTTTTAATTTAATGGAGTTATATGTCATTACTTTTCTTTTTTGCTACTATTAAAACCCCTTTTTGTCTTCATTTACTTCATTTTTCAATTTATATTTTATGCAAAATCGTAACAGAATTACACCTAGCCCAAACTAGTTGAACACTATACTCTCTTAATAATACAACAGCTCAGTCTTAATTGATATCCAGAGCAGTGGATAATCTCTCCTCCATGGGCTACAGATTATGTTCCACTCCACATTCAGTGTACCCAATAAAAGTTACATCATCTCACCTTTTTGTCTTGCCCTGACCACGCTATCTTACCCGCTCACCTTTTCTTTAGCACCAGCTATACCAGTTCACTAGTGATTAGAGTATATTGAAATAATAACCGTGTGCATTGGTCCTTTCCAAAATGACTATTCATAAAATCAAATTCAGTCTTCTTGATAAAATAAAGTTGTATGCTGTTCCCTAAAATGATACCTGATATTCAGATTAAAGTTAGTTTAGAATTTTATAATGACCCCAACAATTCTGCCCTGCCAACTGCAAAAGTAACATATGGTCTTGTTTTCCTAGTACCCTGAACTGTGGTTTTTCAAACTTGCCAATCAATTTGTGTGATGTATAAAGTGTTAAAATTAATTAATGAAACACTGTAGACACTGCATATTGATATTGTAGCCTGTGTAAAACACACTACTGCCAATATAACTTCTAATTTCAAATATGTATCTATTGTTATCTATGAAATTCCAGAATGTCAGCTACAATATTAGAAAAATGTAACATTTGTGGTTTGTCAAAACCACTCAGAACATCGGTGTGCATCATAAGGAGGTGAATACACAATAAAAACCCACAAAATGTTTCCAATTAATATTTGCACTTCAATTTTAACTGATTCATCATTCTTTTACTGTACTTCAGAAGCAGGCCCTAGATATGAGAAATTAATTCTGCCCTCTTTAATCAACTTTGTAGTATTTTTTATTTAGTTTTATAACGGCCATTACTACTACCGTATGTATTATGCAACCCTGTGGGTATATTTTGAGTGTAAGCATACAAGTTTTTTTAAACACTCTGTGATTTTGCTTTCTGTGCTACACAAGATAAAAACTGATCTGTTTACGTTAATTACAAAAAAAGGTCCATTAAGCTTTCATTTTGCACTAAAAAAATAAATATACTGTATAAAAATAAAACAATAAAAACGCCTACATTCTAATCTGAAGGTCTTATTTTGACAATTTTATCTACAACAGCACTAAATAAATACCCACATGCATAGATCTCCCAAAGATCCTCCGATTTTCTCCAACATCCCAAAGACATGCTTGTAAATTGGACTGGTGTCAGTGGTCCCTATGATGGAATGGCACTCTATCCAAGGTTGGTTCTGTCCTTGTACGGGATTTTGTTGTTAGAGATTCTGAATGTCTCTGCATTTGACCAAGTGAATTAAAAAAAAAAAAGAGTTGGGTATCTTTTTAATATTTTTAAAAGTATAAAAGGAGATCGAAGGGAAATTAGTCCATATATTAGCATTATGCTTTATTTATGCCTCACGTTTTACTGCTAAAATGTACTTTTCAAACTAAATCATGCTTTGTATGCACAATAAGCTTATGTTCATGTTACTTTAGATTAAATTAGATTAGATAAACTTTATTAACCCCCAGGAAAATTTAAAATGTACACAACAAATTAGGCAAAAGTTCTGGAACAAAAAAACTGCTTTACCACCGTAAAGACTACACGGGAAAGCGTCAACATTTCACACTACACCCTTAACTGCATGCGTTTAAATCAAGGCGAATTCAAATTCTCATACCATCATGAGTCTGATTAAAGTGCAACTCCTCATGAACTGAAATGGTTATTTATTAACCAAGTGACAAATAAGCGATTTGTGTTTTATACTTATCGATACGATTCAATATTCATGTTTACTCGTGCCATTTGCCCCTCCACTCTCCTCACCGTGTCAAAGTTGCCCGACCCTTCCTAATCTTCGCTGTCACTGTGGCCACACCAGCTTGCCTTCTCTCCACTGCAAGGACCGCCAAAAACTAGACTGCTCTCTCGTGATCACTTTTATCGACGACTACAGCAGTTTTCTCTTCTCCAGCCACGAGCACATCGGCTCCTCTACTTCGGCGGAACGAGCCTGGAACCTAGAGGTGTTGGGCCGCACTCAGCTCAGCTCAGTCCGGCTCTCTCCTGTTCTCCATGGGGCGGGGCGGGGCGAGTGATGATTCGATTTGGTTCGGTTCGGTCCGGTCCGGGTTGTCTCCTTAGGCGAATCCTGACTTCCTGTTAAGACACACCTCTCACCTTCACACCGTCCGCGACCGCCCCTAGTGCACCAATCCCTCCAGTCAGCCTGCTGTCACGGAATCTGCGATGAAAACATCCGGTTCTCAACCGGATGCGGACTCTCCAGAAAAGAAACTCACTCCTCCTTCGCTCAATCTTTTCGTTGACTCGAGAGCAACGCAACTTCCGGGAAATATTTGAAAGTGACTTGTTTAATGTATAAACCGTGTCTTCTTGTTCACTAGTCCTGTGGTAGTTTTACCAGTGTCTAGCTGGGACTCTTGTGAATCCTCATGTAAAAGGTAGGTTTTGTCCCACTCCCAGCAATCGTGAGTGGCAAGGTTGTGAAATCACCCACGTCCGAGCAAGCGGTTTCTTTCAGGGAGCAATCATGGCTTAGATGGTAGGCCTCAACTGTCCGTTTAGGGAACAAGATACTCATATGTCCTCTTTAAGCAACAATGCCCCATTCAGCATCTGTAATCCGCCCATGAAGTAAAAAAAAGATAGCCAGGCAAACATTGTCCCTCTGATGTTCAATTTAACGTTCCTTAGCCGTGCCAACCCAGAATTAAACCCATACACACGACCCAACGTTGTCCACTCGCCCTCTTTAAAAAGTACTGCCTGCAAATGACATGCTGCCATTGACTAAGCAATAAGATATGGCAAAAAAGGTGTACGTTACAAATGGTCATTTTGTGTGTAGGAAGCACTCCTTGGGCTTACATCTATCCTTTTCGACTATGCAGTGTTGGGGAATATTACTTTTAAAAGTAACTTAATTCCAGTACTTATTACAAAAAGACTAACTATATATGTTACATAGTAACATATGTATGTTACAGTGTGAGATACTTTTGTGTTTTCCCCTTTTGCATGAAAACTGCAAATTTCTCTGGCCAGAATTTTTTTATTAAATGTTAAGCCCATATACGAAGTTTAATGAAACTGACCAGAAACATGGCCAAATTTGATAATTATTTTCTGTTTTATAAACCCAGTCTTTACTGTACTGTGAAACAATGCTTTAAGTGGAAATAAATAATTGCCAGTACAATTTGGTTTTGTAAATTGCTTAGTCGTCATTAGTCATTGTAAATTTTATGTAATTTTGTAACCACATGGGTGGGGTACCTCACAGAGTTTAGAGCACATTGTTAGAAGTATATTATAGCAAAGAGTGGGCATGGTCTCCTGAAAGTTTTGAGCATGCTGATTATATCAAAGAGCTGGGTTTGGGCACCTTTGGGGGACAGAGCTATAGGTACTGTTATGCACCAATATACAGCCATATATAGCAGGTACTCCAGCACTGAAACAGAAAAATGCAGGTAGGGCCCCACTTCAAGTTCAGCTGTGAAGTAAACAAAATTCATCCCCTTTTTGCATCCCCAACATGAGCTCTCCTTCATGGTATGAACACTCGCCATTGAGACAACTGATCACACTATTCCAAAATACTTATAAGCAATTAATGGGAGTAAACCTAAACAGATACTTTATTTATAGGTTTCTGTTAGTGGATTGCAAATTCCTTCCTTGTTGGCTGTGTGATTGTTCCCTGCAAAGGACCAGCGTACTGTCCACTAGGTTTGCCTCTTGCCTTATTCAAGTAGTGTTGTGATAATTACTGGCTCCCTGTAACCCTAAAATAGGCAGATAATATTAATTTACCACTCAGATTTTGCAGGTTTAGATGTATACTTAGAATTTTTCTAGTTGTTTTGACTTGATTGCACGCCGAGTACATGTGTAACCTCTTCCTTTAGATGTCACTAGATGGCGGAGTGCACGTGTAGCCAATGTTACCCCAATAGTTACTTCTGTAAAATAACAGTTTTTTTTTTGGCATAGTGGGACTAAGCATCGGTAGTAATGCATTTACATTTTAACTTATTTGGCTGATGCCTTTATCCTAGGTGACAGCATTTATACAATTGGTTACATTTCTTTTGGTTTTCCAATTGGAGCACAGGCAGGTCAAGTTACTTGCTCATTGTCACAACAGTGTCAGTAGCGGGTTTTGAACCTACAACCTCAGAATTTTCAGTCCAAAACTTAAACCTCTATTCCATACTGCTAGTAGTAACAAATCTGTTTTTTTAAGTGACGCAGGTATTTTTACTTCAGTAAAATTAAGGATTGTGTTAGGTTACTCATCACTTTAAAAAGTAATCCATGCAACATGTTACACCTTACATTATGAATATACAGTGACTGAATTACTTTACCTATCTAAGGTACTTCCTACCAAACATTTTACATAGAGGTACAGAGTCATGCCAGACATGAATGGTGCCAGCTGACAGTTTTAAGAGTGACACAGGATGTTTTTGTGTTGTGTTGCCTGCATTCCTCTCACAGTTGATTACTCCTGTTTAATTTGAAAATGATGCACTATTGATTGCTATCACACTTTTCCATGTCCATAAAATAGTAAAAAAGCTATATATGATGTTTTTCAGTTTTTTCAGCTGCAGCATCATATTTGTTTTACTCTAGTTGCAGTTTGTCTTACTTAAACCAAACCTAAAACTAAATATATACTGTAGAGTGACTCCAGCCTAGCAAGCATCAGTAGTGCTTACATTAACACATTACAAATGCAAGTTATACCCATTTCTCAGTATAAAAGTAACCTATTCCCCTGTGATCTGTTCCCTATAGGACTGAAAAAGAACAGGAGTACAATGTTTCAGTGCAGTAAAAGTGGCAGTACTCTGCTTCTTCATAAAGAGTACTAATGCAGGATCTAGTTCCACCTCTGTATAATCATTGCCAAGTTGGAAAACTGGAATTACACCTGTAGATAATGAAACCTGAGCTGAAGAATAAAGAATTTCTTCTGGATAGCTGCAGGCTCTACTTAGCACACACAGTTTGGGGGGATAACACCAGCATGGGTTATGGGTGGTTGTGGGTACTGAATCCTGAATTCAGATTCCTCTACTAGGGTAGTATTTTTGAGACACAAAGGAACATTGTTTCTCTTGACACCCAGAACTAGGCCTGAATCACATCCCTGTAGCATTGGGAGTGAACTTGACATGTTCCTTATCTCTAGTACACTTATTGTTTCATAGCAAGCACTCTTGCAAAATATTTTAGAAAGTATCATATAGAGCTGAGCCACGATAGATACTCTGTCATGACAGCCAAGACAGAACATGGCATCTGAGTTACCCCTGTGGAGTCCTCATGATACAGCCCCTAAAACACAAGGCAAATAGAAGAATTCCCTATTTATTTAGGAGAGCCAGCCGGGAGTCAGTTACCCGTATTTATGCATCTAAGTCTTATTTTCCATTTATGACTGAATTTTGGTTAGCTTTATTGTTTGTCTGTCTCAAATGTGTCAAAGTCACTAAGCAGCAACAATGCCTGTCTTAGTAAACCTCAAGTGCACAGAAGCTCGAGGAAAATCAAGAAATGGAAATAGCAACTGGAAACAATTTTGAGAAGTGAGCAGCTAGTGGTCTGAACAGGTCATTGGGAAAGGCAACACAGAATATGCACTTTATTTAGTCATGGTTGGTGTTTTCAACAATTTCAACCAGTTTGAATCCTAGTGCAGCAGCAGTCAAACATGTGTCTGTTCATTTGAAAGCACAGGGAAGGGAAAGCCGTGGCAGTGACACTGCAGTCACTTCTTCATATCTTTGCATATTCTCATTGGTCTGAGGAGTCTTGGTTTTCAATTATTTTCATCATCCACTTTCTCATGCGGAAAAGATGGGTGTAGAAGCCAAATTTGTCATCACGGTCACATCCTTCACCCCAGGAGACAATCCCAACTTGATACCAGAGCCCATCGTCTGGATTCTACAACAGAAGCAATATATTATTCTTATTTGTGAACTTAGGGATCTGCATTTGCTTTGTGATTAGCCATTTTGTTGTTTTCAGGTAGCTTCTAATTAACAATTTTTGTTTCTTTCAGCCATGACAATGGGGAATACTAATGCACTTTTAGAGTGTGTTTTTGTAACCACTCACCTTCATGACAAATGGTCCACCGCTGTCTCCCTCACAGGCATCACCCCGTTTTGAATCAGAGGAGGAGTAACCTGAGAAGTCAGGAAAAGACATAATTCAAACCCAGTGGGAAGCCTCATCACTACTCCTTGCAAGTCATACTGTACCTAGAAGCAGCTGCACACGGTCAGCTATGAGGAAAAGGGAAGCAACTGCTTTTAGTGTGTAAATCTGGTGGCACTCTTGACGGGTTTCTCAGTCAATGATAAAATGTGGGCATTTATCTTATATCAGGGCACTACAGTAAGCATGCTATATCTTTGTGTGAAAAGGGAACGACAAAAATGTCTTCCTCATTTTTCTTCATGAAACATAAAAAAAGGAGTTGGTGTAACTTAAAGCATTAATTTAAGATTCAGCACATATTTTAATGGTGTTTTTAATCCATTTTTGTCAGGTTTAGAGCCAGTCTGATGTCTGACTGTGTTTTTGCTACACAGCACTCTTTGGCTGAACGCTACAGCATGGTGCATGCTTGGCTCACATTTTAAAAAATGTATATCAGTATCAAGGATTTAACCTTCATGAACCATGCAACTACACCTTGGCTCGGTATGATTTAGACATATTGAGAATACTCTTCCCCTTGATGAAAGGACCCTTTGCACAGATTAATATTTTTGGGGAAAGATTAATTGCCTTATGTTCTGAATACAGGGTGGGCCATTTATATGGATACACCTTAATAAAATGGGAATGATTGGTGATATTAACTTCCTGTTTGTGGCACATTAGTATATGTGAGGGGGGAAACTTTTCAAGATGGGTGGTGACCATGGTGGCCATTTTAAAGTCAGCCATTTTGGATCCAACTTTTGTTTTTTCAATAGGAAGAGGGTCATGTGACACATCAGACTTATTGGGAATTTCACAAGAAAAACAATGGTGTGCTTGGTTTTAACGTAACTTTATTCTTTCATGAGATATTTACAAGTTTCTGACCACTTATAAAATGTGTTCAATGTGCTGCCCATTGTGTTTGTGTTAACAAACAAAACCACCGCTATTGGTCTGACACTAACCCACATTGGATAGATCCCTCCAAGACTGTTGGAACAAAAAAATTGATGGTATGGTGTGGTATATGGGGTACAAAGATAGTGGGGCCATTCTTCATCAATGGAAACCTCAAGGCCACTGGATATGCAAAATTGCTACATGATGATGTGTTTCCCTCTTTATGCACTGAAGCTGGCACGTTCCCTGAGTTTTTCCAGCAAGATGGTGCACCACCACATTATGGGTGTCAGGTCCGAGCATTCCTAGATGAACAGTTTCCTGGAAAGTGGATTGGTCGTCGTGGGCCAGTTGAATGGCCCCCAAGGTCTCCCGATCTGACCCCTTTAGACTTTTATCTTTGGGGTCATCTGAAGGCAATTGTCTATGCTGTGAAGATACGAGATGTGCAGCACCTGAAACTACGGATACTGGAAGCCTGTGCTAGCATTTCTCCTGCGGTGTTGCTATCAGTGTGTGAAGAGTAGGAGAAGAGGGTTGCATTGACAATCCAACACAATGGGCAGCACATTGAACACATTTTATAAGTGGTCAGAAACTTGTAAATAACTCATGAAAGAATAAAGTTACGTTAAAACCAAGCACACCATTGTTTTTCTGTGAAATTCCCAATAAGTTTGATGTGTCACATGACCCTCTTCCTATTGAAAAAACAAAAGTGCCACAAACAGGAAGTTAATATCACCAACCATTCCCATTTTATTAAGGTGTATCCATATAAATGGCCCACCCTGTATACTTGTTTCAACATGGGATTGTGGAGGGCCAGAGCCCAGCACAGCAATTTCAAGCATAAGGCAGGAAGTAAAGTTGAATGGAATGTCAAAATGTTACAAGGCATAGTTATGCTGGGCCGGTTTGGAGATTCCTAATTTGCGCATCTTTGTGATGTGAGAGAACAGTAGAGGAAGTACACTAGAATGATATGGAAACTCTTTTGTAGAGAGTGCCTAGGATAGGACTCTCCAGTAAGAGACTAAGACTCTAGAGGATCTTTCATTATGCTTGCCATTGTAAAGGCAAGTACGTGGTAATCTTCACTGAAGGCATTGAGTGTTCTTGATTTCTTCACTTTATTCTGTGATTGCCTATTTTTTCCTCACTCGCATGTCCTTTGAGTGATCTCAGTAAGTGAATAATTATGACAATGTTGGCAAATTCATGTAGTACTCACTACTGGGTCCATTACAGTTGGAAGTGATGTGGGGTACTGAGTATCCTGTAAAAGCAGAGGGAAGCCTACTGACCATAGGAAACCCCTTTCAAACAAAATATTTCTGCCATATTGAGATGAGAATATAATATTGAGATGGTTTCTCTCCCTAAACATACAAAGTGCATGCACTTGCTACACTTTACTAAATTCAGTACCTGCTGTTTGTGAGAACTAGTGCCCTGGTAACAGGAGTGTCTACAGCTGTGCCTTACCGTGCACTTTTTTTTTTTTTTTTTGTAATAACTAGCAAACCTCTCCACCAGGTCACATGGCACACCTGCACAGAACATGTTGTCAGTCACTTTGATCTTGGTAGAAGTGCGGCACTTTTCTTGGTCAACAATTGGCAGATTAATTTGTTGCAGAACAGTAGGCAATGAGCGAGAATTGGACGTCCATGTTTCAAACAGATTGCCCCATCCAGTTACTCTGCCTTTGAATCCAGCAAACATGAGGCTAGGGAAGAAGAACGAAGATTGTTTATAGCTGCTTCAATTAAAAAACATGCTGTTATCTGTCCAAGAGTTGAATTCTCTCTTACTTCTGAACAACATCCTTGGTTGGCAGACAAACTGGCCAGATATAGTTTGTAAAGCTGGTTGGCTTCCTCATATGTAAAAGAGCAATATCCCTGTCTAGATTCTCTTTCCAGTTGTACTTGGGGTGCAGAATAATTTTATCAATGGCTACAATCTTCTCCTGCAGTTTTTCAAATCTGACAAATAAAGAACAGGAAAGGTCAAAAAACACTTCCAGTCATCATTTTCAAGGACTAGGGGGGAATGCCTGCTGCTGTCACAATAAAAAGCACTGGTTATTGCACTACTTATTACTTTATGAGATTATATTTTATGTATGAAATGTGGCTATGGAGAAGAATGGGAAAGATCAGTTGGATGGTAATTTATCTAATTTAAAAGTGCTGGAAGTAATTGGTGAAGAAAGGTGCATGCTAGAAACAGTGAAAAGAAGACAACAAAACTGGATAGGACATGTACTAGGAGGAGATGGATTGTTGAAAATAGTGTTGGAGGGTAAACTAGATGGAAAGAAATCAAGAGGAAGGCCATGGGAAAACATTTTATATTGCCTGAAAGATGGTAAATTATACAAATAACTAAAAAGAAGAGCAGAAGACAGGGTACTGTGAAGGAAATGGCAATCGAAAGACCTGCCTTATGACACATAACTAAAAGAAAAGAGGTTATTTATTATTATTATTACTACACATAGTGATGGTATTATTATTATCTTTTATTGAACTACATGATAAATAATGTTTTAATTACTGTACAGTACAAATTAGGTAGCACCAAGGATGCAAGTTAAGTTGCTAGTTGGAATCTGTTCACTATGGTGTTCACGTGTACTCTTCATTTTAGTGCAGGTTTCTTTCCGGTACCGCCCATAATTCAAAGGCATGCTGTTATGTCAATCCAAAACTTTAAATTGGGATGTGAGCATCTAGTGGTCTGCAGTTTGTGGCTAAAAGGTGTTGGATTATCAGTTTTCACAGGAGTTGTATTTTGAGTAATGGTAAAATGTTAATAATGAAAGCCAGTGTGCTGCATATCTCCTGATTAATTTTTGCTTTGAGTTATATATTTTTATAATATTATGTAGCATATCTACATAGGTCCTTTCCCTATTTTTATGTTGTTGTATTTATAAGAATTACCTTATGAATGCTTTGAAATCATCTCCTGGCTCACTGGTACATGAAAACCCCTACATAAAAAATTATGTTTTAGTTGTCTTGATGTCTAATTATGTTAGATGTCAAGCTTTTTGAGGTTATTTTTCTCCTACTGAACCAATCTTAGAAGGTTTTGGTTTTCCTCTCCATTGTGTCAGCTGATCAACTGGTCAACTAACCAGATTCTAGAATCAAGAACTCCACCTACATCCTAAATCTACCAAACTACTATGAACTGTTTTATTTGCTCTTGTATCTTTTCATCTATACTAATAAAAGGCAAAGCCCTCACTCACTCACTCACTCACTCACTCACTCACTCACTCACTCATCACTAATTCTCCAACTTCCCGTGTAGGTAGAAGGCTGAAATTTGGCAGGCTTATTCCTTACAGCTTCCTTACAAAAGTTGGGCAGGTTTCATTTCGAAATTCTACGCGTAATGGTCATAACTGGAAGCTGTTTTTCTCCATTTACTGTAATGGAGATGAGCTTGAAACCCGTGGGGGCGGAGTTTGACATCATCACGCCTCCCACGTAATCACGCAGTACGTAGAAAACCAGGAAGAGCCCCAAAAAGCGCGGAAGAAAACATGCATTATATAATTGAGAAGGCAGCGAAACAATAAGAAGCGAGCGAGTGATATATACAACCATATTCATGAGTTCTGCTACTTCGGAAACAAAGCACAGTGTAAACCTACACTTTAAATTAAGTTCATAGACAGGCTGCCGCTGGCGTTTGTAATTTAGTGCCTGCCCATATAAGGTCGTCCGTCAGCGGCAATCCAATAGAAACACTGCCACTAAATATTCACGGGTGAAGGACTGTGCTTATGCAGAGGAAGATGACATAGTCAGGGTGGTGTTTGGCACAAACTCAGCGAAACTGCGAGAGAAAGTTTTAAGTACCGGGACTTCGGTAGCATTAGATACAGCCATGGACATAGCACGACATGGCAACAGCACAGCTGGGAAAGTTCGATGCATGTATACCGAGCGGCTCACGTGAACTGACGCAGTGCACAGACAAAAAGCAA
>JANRMT010062854.1:57292467-57375122 GCA_026402145.1 Polypterus bichir lapradei | reverse complement strand
TAGAGAGAGAGAGAGAGAGAGAGAGATGACAACAACACTCATATCAATGACAAAACAATTACATTAACAATCATGTTACGTTATTTTTAAAATATTTCCTTTTCTTTTTCATAACTTCTTTAACACACTACTTCTCCGCTGCGAAGCGCGGGTATTCTGCTAGTTAGATTTAATAATTTCAAGACACCACACTTTTTAATTAAGGATGGTTTCTTATATCAGGTGATTGTGATTGAACAGTTGGTGGTCCCAAGGGGGCATGGAGAGATAGTTTTAAAAATCGCTCACACTCATGTCTTGGGGTCATCTCAACATGGAGAAGATGAGGGATCGCATTTCGAAACACTTCTATTGGCTAAATATGGGCTGAGATATGGAGCAGTTTTGCCCTGACTGTCAAGTTGTTTCCACTTATAGACCCGCTAGGGCTCCCCTCTCACCAGTGCCTGTTTTGGATGTCCCTTTTGATAGTGTTGGCCCACTCCCCAAGAGTAAGAATGATTATCGGCATATGCTCATGTTGGTTGATTATGCAACAAGATACCCCAAGGTGGCCGATCTGCAGAAGGCCAACACACAAGCTGTTGCTAAGGCTCTATCAGAAATATTCATGCATATTGACATTCCTCGTGAGATTTTAACTGACCAGTGCATTCCTTTTACTTCCCGTGTCATGAAGCAGCCGTGTGAGAGCTTTCCAATTAAGCAATTGAACACCACTGTTTATCATTGACAGACAAATGGCCTAACTAAACGATTTAACAAGACTTTGAAACAGATAATTGGCTCATGATGGCCCGACCTCCCCACGCATCTACCGGCTTGAGTCTGTTCGAACTGTTATTTGGCCACCAACCACGAGGGGTGTTGGACATTTTTTGGGAGGAATGGATGGGGGTTCCCAATGCAACTCACGGGGAGAGATTTGTTGATTGGGTTGTTTCATTCCAAGGTCAGATTTCTAGAATGTTCTCTATTGCAGTGGAACATCAGCAGCACAAACAGGAGGTGCAAAAACATAATTGGTCAGTGGCAAACTTTTCAAATTCAAAAGGGGTGATTGGGTATTGGTGTTGATCCCATCTGAGCCACATAAATTTCAGGAACAGTGGCTGGGTCTGGCGGTAGTGGAAGAACATATGAATTCCATGAATTATAAGGTCAGAAGTTTTGTCTAACGAAAACCCATGCAAAACTTGCATGTTAATCTTTTGAAAGAGTGGCACAAACCTCATGAGGTGCTGGCCACTTCTGCCGCAATATTTCAGATAGAGGTTACTATTGGTGATGATCTGATGGACACAGAAGTCTGAGTTGCTGTCAGTGATCCGAAGGAACTCTGATGTCTTTTCAGCCATGCCTGTCCTGACTGAAATTGCTGAACAAAAGATCATAATTGAAAAATACAAATGCGCCTGTATCATCTTCCGGAAGCGATGAGGAATGTGATACATGAGGAGGTGAAGCAGATGCTCAAAGTGGGTGTAATTCACGAGAGTAAAAGGAAATGGTGAAGCCCAGTTCTGTGTAGATTTTAGATGTTTGAATAAGATTTCCAGGTTTGATGTGTACCCACTACAGTCAGTCAGTCAGTCATCATCCAACCCGCTGTATCCTAACACAGGGTCACGGGAGTCTGCTGGAGCCAATCCCAGCCAACACAGGGCAGGAACAAATCCCGGGCAGGGCGCCAACCCACCGCAGGACACACATACACCAAGCACACACTAGGGACAATTTAGGATCGCCATTGCACCTAACTTGCATGTCTTTGGACTGTGGGGGGAAACCGGAGCACCCAGAGGAAACCAACGCAGACACAGGGAGAACATGCAAACTCCAAGCAGGGAGGACCCAGGAAGTGAACCCAGGTCTCCTTACTGCGAGGCAGCAGCGCTACCACTGCGCCACCGGTACCCAATGCAGCGAATTCATAACTTATTGGAGAAACTCGGGCAAGCATTATACATTTCAACCCTGGAGCTCACAAAGGGGTACTGGCAGGTGCCCCCTGGAGGACTCCAGTTGCGAGAAGACCACATTCACCATACCGAACAGGTTGTTCAAACTCACTAGAATCCCATTTGTTGTCCATGGTGCGCCATTGACTTTTCAATGTATGATGGACCAGATCCTGCAACCCCATTTGATGATGTGGTCATTTTCAGTAATGATTGGAGCTCTCATCTCGACCACTTGCCGGCAGTGCTTGACAGTTTGAGGCTGGCTGGCTGGGTTGACGGCTAACCCTAAGAAGCGTAAATTGGGTATGTCAGAAATGCATTATTTGGGGTATTCCATGGGGAATGGTGTGCTTAAAGCTCAAGTGGACAAGGTGGGGGGAACGAAGAAGCAGGTTTGTGCTTTCTTCTGACTCACTGGTTATTACAGGAGGTTTATTCTGAATTTTGGTCACAGATCTGCCCCTCATATTGACTTTGCTGCTTTCTCCTCATTCCCAGTTATGCAGAATCTGGACTTTTCTAAGGAATTCATTCTACAGACAGAGTAGAGTGCTTTTGGTTTGAGGTTGGTGCTCTCTCAGTGTTTTGAATGGGAGGAACATCCCATCACATTTCTGAGCATGAAATTTCTCTACAGGGATAGTAATTACTCAATCATTGAGAACGAATGTCTGTCAATTAAGTGGGTGGTGGAGACACTCCGCTACTACTTATGGGGTCGTGACTGACCATGCTGTGCTCCAGTGACTGTACAGACAGAAGGATACAAATGCCTGCCTCACTCAGTGGTTTATTAGCTTGCAGCCATTTGCTTTTGATGTTCGCCACCTTCCCGCTTCTGCACATATCAGTGCTGTCGTTCTCTCGCATCTGGCTGAGCCTGGCTTAGACTGTGGCTTTGTCCACACCAGTGTAAACAAAGCTGCGGTGGGGGTGTGAGATTTTTGAGACCATCTCCAAATGTGCTGCCCACCGAAATGCAGTTGATGCATCTGTCAAGAATTGCCTGTCCATTACAGAGGCAACCGCAGGCTTGTAGCATCAGTCGCCCAATGGTTGATACGGGGACTATTCCAACCCTGCCATTGTTCTGGTTTGCCACTGCTTGTTTGCTTTGTCTGTGTGTATTAAAGTGGTAGCTCCTATTTGAATAAATATCCTGACTCTTCTTGTTTTAAGGGGAATAAAATTGGTTTTCTTGAAGCCTTTGGACTCGGCATCTTCTCTTAGATGCAAGACAGTGTCTCAAGCATCACAATATCAATAGGTGCCTTCAACAGTTGTGCTATTTCAAGGTTTCTGATTACAAATATGAAAATATTGTTGATATTTGATTCTTTACAGGTAATCCTAACTCCCCTAGAACCACTACCAGAAAGTTAAAAATTATACATTTCAAACATTAGCATGTGGGTTATTGTTTCAGAGTATTTCAAGGTCAGTGATTAAGAATGTAATGTAATTTTTCATTTTTGATCCTTTACTAGGGATGTAGCCCTCTATGAACCTCTATCAGAAGATGAAAAATTACAAATTTCTATCACAATTGGAATATTTCCATCCATCCATTATCCAACCCGCTATATCCTAACTACAGGGTCACTGGGGTCTGCTGGAGCCATTCTCAGCCAACACAGGCAGCAAGGCAGGAAACAAACCCCGGGCAGGGTACCAGCCCACCGCGGGGAATACACACACACACACACCAAGCACACACTAGGGACAATTTAGGATCGCCAATGCACCTAACCTGCATGTCTTTGGACTGTGGGAGGAAACCGGAGCACCCGGAGGAAACCCACGCAGACACAGGGAGAACATGCAAACTCCACGCAGGGAGGACCTGGGAAGCGAACCTGGGTCTCCTAACTGCGAGGCAGCAGCGCTACCCACAAGCTTCCCAAATTTCCAGGCTGCAGCTCTCCAGAAGACCAAAACTCAGCAAAACCACATCACCTGAGACTTCTCCCAATGTACCATGCCTGCTACACATTCAGAGAGTGGCACCTGGATCATCTAAGATGTCCTAACCACCTCAAATGACTAAATCCCATCACTTCAAGAAGCTTCCATACTCATGTGTACAGTTGGATTTAATCGCTGTTTTCTAATATAAAAACATTATTACTACATATACTATATGTAGGTGCTAATTCTCATTCTGAACTACTTGAACTCTCATATACACTAGAGGTCACAGTCACACAAAGTTAAGAGGAAAACATCATTATCTGTAAACAGCAACCATAGGTCCCCAAATCTCTATATATAATCTTCATTTGGATCTTGATCTTTGTTTGTCCGCGAATGAATTAGAAGAAGAAGCACTAGATGGCAGTAGAGAGACAGCTAAAACATAGGCATTGCATTAAGAATCTCCTCCAGGCTTATACTACTGAAGACTGTAGTACGCCAGTCACGCCTCAAAACACAGACATTCAAACTAAACAAATTGTTGTGCTTTAAAT
Organism: Polypterus bichir lapradei; assembly: GCA_026402145.1. NCBI lineage: Eukaryota > Metazoa > Chordata > Cladistia > Polypteriformes > Polypteridae > Polypterus > Polypterus bichir. The sequence goes on along the minus strand of JANRMT010062854.1, from coordinate 57,370,690 downwards.
TAACTAAAGAGATCTTCATTTAGATCTTGGTCTTTGTTTGTCCGCGAATTCCACACATGCGTAGACCACCTTCCAGTTTAGTACGTTGTTGTTACTCACGAATGTCAACAATGTGCCGGAATAACGAAAGGGGTGGTGGACAGTGTTACGCTAGTTAGCTCCTGAGGCCTGGTTAGAGAATGAGATTGCTGAAGATAAAAGGTACGTGCCTACGTAACATATGAATGAAAGAAAGACAGTGGGTAAAATGAATGACAACATAACAGCACGTTCCGGAAATTATTATTGTTACGTTGTAGCCGGCGAGTGCTGCTCGTCTCACAGTTGTACTGTGGCTTGCTCACATGTCAGTGAAGTGATCCCTATTTATGCTTTAAAGAGCCTGGATACCTATGTGTCCCCCTTTTATAACCATTGCTCCGTGTATATTGCCTTGAAACGATAGCGTCGTGAAAACGAGACGGACTGTGAACGGACAGAAACAGAAATGCTCCTACACCACCACATAATTACTGTTCGGACAGTGATTCCGAGTAGGCCGTTCCTATCGAATCAATGTCCAAGGGTTTTCTTTTGTAATTTTATAAAAAATCATAATGCTGTGCGACGAAGGGCCCAGTTCACGACTGGCAGCCGCGTTTAAACAGGGAGCCCTTCACAGACAACTTTAACACACGCAACGTAGTTGGGCGCACATGGCTAGTTGAATATACTTCAAGATTTGGCTGCAGTGAAATTCTACCAGGAAATGTTTGACAAGATACCACTGAATATCTTGTGGGACACAAGGCACAAAATTCTCAGGTTTTTCTGGACACTGTTCCTTGTCTTACCAAGTGTTACTTGTATTAGCAGACCAAGAGTTCTGTCCTCATTCCTGACATTAAGTGAAATAATGTTGGATTAGTATAGAAACCAATTGTAAAAGTCTGTCTTGTTACTCCTACAGAACTGATTAGGTTTTGTAAAACTGTTAAAAAATTAATAAACAGTTTCATGTGGCAATTTGTTTCAAAGTGATGCTTTCCTAAACTGCCTAACATCTGAAACTTAGTCCATGTATGGTGTTAATTAATATTTACAAAGGCATACCTAACAGATAACATACTACAAAGGTCATTTTCAAAAAATATTAAAATAGCTTGATTCAAATGCATTTGATAAAAATATGCTCTTAGACAATTATACACTGGGTTTTACAAAATGTATGAAATGAGTATAAGTTACATACAAGAATAAAGGTGCCATTTTTGGTAATGCAACATATCATTATGCTGCCATTGGTGTGCAGTAACAAAATTCACTTTGGCTTGCCACTGTGACATGAATCAGGAATCGCTGACAAAAAATGCATTTTGCTGTTTGCATCCAGTTGTTGCAGTTGGTTCCTATTTTCTGCCAATATTAAAGAGGAAATTTTTTTAATAGGAGGGCTTATTGTCACACGTACCAAAGTTTGTGGTCATACCATGAATTATTTTTATAGGTGTTCTTGTATAAAAGAATATACTTTAATACATTCTACCACCCTTTGCTTACTATTTAGTATCTTCTCTTATGTTCGTTATAAACACACCCCACTACTTTTCATGGCTACAGAACTACAGAACACCTTACGCATTACAATTTATTTGAGAAATTCCAGTCTGGTTTTCACACTGGTCATAGTACAGAAACTGCACTAACACGGGTTGTAAATGACATTCTGATATCCTCTGATGAAGGAAACTCCACTGTAATTATGTTACACTGTAATTATGTTTTCACTCGTATGCAGATGACACCCAGTTATACCTTTCATTTAAATCCAATGAAGTTTCTCCGATGTTGTCTTTAATTAGTTGTGTTAGCGAATTAAAGGAGTGGATGAATGATAACTACTTGTCTTTAAATACAGATAAAACAGAGATGTTAATTGTTGGAGGGAATGACGCTGATCACAGCAATATTTTGTCATCATTTAACTCAGTTGGAATCCCAATTAATTTTACTGAATCAGCCCGCAATCTAGGACTTATCTTTGATTCTAGCATGTCATTTAAAGCACATATTACAAAGTTGTCCAAAACATGTTTCTTCCATCTTAAAAATGTTACAAAATTAAGGCGCTTTCTAAATAAACAGGATTGTGAGAAATTAATTCATGCATTTATCTCTAGTAGGATTGACTACTGCAATGCGGTGTTCACTGGCTGTTCAAACTGTTCTTTATACAGCCTCCAGTTAATCCAAAATGTGGCTGCAAGAATTATTACAAGAACAAGAAAATATGAACACATAACTCCAGTTCTTAAATCCTTACACTGGCTCCCGGTTAAGTTTAGGGCAGATTTCAAAATCCTCCTTTTAACATATAAAGCATTAAATGGCCAAGGTCCGGCTTACTTGTCTGAACTTATCATGACTTACAAACCTGAGCGCACATTAAGATCTCAAGATGCCGGTCTGCTTATGATTCCAAGGATTAATAAAATAACAGTGGGAGGTCGAGCTTTTAGTTACAGGGCCCTTAAATTGTGGAATGGTCTTCCTGCTTCTATAAGAGATGCCCCCTCGGTCTCAGCCTTTAAATCTCGGCTGAAGACTCACTACTTCAGTTTAGCATATTCTGACTAGAGCTGCTGATTAACTGTACATACTGCATCTCTGTTGTTAGTTATTAACGCTAAAACATAAGTAAAATGATTGTTATAATTTGTTACTAACCCTCACCTATTCTGTTTCTGTTCTCGGTACTCAAATGTGGCAATTGGTGCCACGGCCCACCTGCCAAGTTGTTTGCCTGCCTATGGTAAAGTCATCCCTGATGGAGGATCACAGGAATCATGGGAAAAAGGGGTCCTTTCATCGGATTGGCTGGCCGAGCAACGTTTCAGCCGTGGAATGGCCAAATGGGGAGGCAGCTTGATGGATGAGGTCTTCAGGACTCTAAAAATATCCAAATCTTATTATGGGATATCATCTACAGTTAAATTCTGCTCCGTGCTTCTAAAATTTGTATTATTATGCTGTATTAAGGATTTGTTCTGTTCTGTGTATTGTATTGTATTGACCCCCTTCTTTTGACACCCACTGCACGCCCAACCTACCTGGAAAGGGGTCTCTCTTTGAACTGCCTTTCCCAAGGTTTCTTCCATTTTTCCCTACAAGGTTTTTTTGGGAGTTTTTCCTTGACTTCTCAGAGAGTCAAGGCTGGGGGTCTGTCAAGAGGCAGGGCCTGTTAAAGCCCATTGCGGCACTTCCTGTGTGATTTTGGGCTATACAAAAATAAACTGTATTGTATTGTATTGTACTTGTGATGAGATAATTATTTCCTCCGTTAATTAACTTTTGAACTTGACTAACTCCGTTGAGATCATTAAGACTGGACTCATTCCCAGCTGAATCCAACAGTGAGGCAGCAGTTAAATGATTTCAGTAATTCAAAATGCAGTTTTGTCTTGCTTACAGTATGAAATGTCGTATCTGTACAGTGTGTTATCTGGAAGAGATACACCTGTAATTTTCCACTCTAGCAGTCTGCTTTTTATGTTAAATTGTGAAAGCTAGTACTAAAAAACTTGCCTTATCTGCATGTAAAAGAGATAAAATATAGGAAGTCAAGTTGAGTAGAAGCAGTTCTATTTTGTTACACATTTGAATGGAAATTTAATTTCTACAATCAATGTAACTTACAGTATTTATCTCTAAATCAATGAGATTTTTATCACATTTTAAGTCACTTTGCAAATGACCTGTTTGAAGAGAACGTCAGATTGTTAAAAAGCTAAACAAAAGATACACAAAAGGTTTGGGGCCCTTCTAAATGTTATACAGTAATAACCCAATATGAGCTTCCAATTTAAATAATACTTAGACTTTTTATATTAGCACAACAGCTTTTATTCTTCTTCATTGGAGTCAAGCCTCACAAATTTCCAACTGTTTAAATTTTACAGATGTTTAATATGTTTGAGTGATATTTAAAATTTCACTAGGAATACTAAAAAATCTAAAGCTAGCATGATTGTAGTACAGAAATAATTGAAATATATATATTTTTGTGGAGTAAATACTAACACACATTGATATTTATTCCAATTTTTCATATGTACGAAAAATAGAAAACTTTTGTTTTCACAAGAAATGTTACACTGATGTATTTATGTGTGCATGTATTTATCTAAAGTAACTTACAAACCACAACTTGAAGGTAAAGTTAGTATCAGTTTAGCTTGAATGGCTGACACTGGATTATATAGTGAGTGTTGTATGGTGCTGCTTTCTCTACTAGACCCGTTGTTGTTCATTGTTATTATATATACAGTACATACTACACAGTGCAGTGTATTTTTTCATTATTGTTAATATTATTATAATGGCAGTTAAAGTGGGGAAAATATGAAAATATTCCAGGCTCATATGTTTTCAGAGCTGTTTAGAAGGCACTTACTTAGCACGGTAATGTTTCCCAAGGCGCACCAGGATGTCAGAAGCCGTAAAGTTTTTATCCCAAGGTGGGTAAAGTATACAGTGGGCTGCAGTCAGAATCCACTGGTCACTAAGCAGACTGGCTCCACAAAGCAGTTCCTGAGGAGCCTTCTTATACAACATCACCTGCCTGAAAAATTCAAACCAAAGTATGTCATGACAGGATGCTCACTCTGCTAAGAAAAAAAAATAATGACTAGAACAAACCTCATGTCCATTTGGTGTTTGGCTACTCTCTGACAACTTACCAGGGAGCACTGCCTTCTTTTGCATTCTCTCCACCAACAACTCGTTCTCTTACATAAGACTCAAGCAACTCTTTATCAGTGGCATCCTCTCTATTTATTTGTTCAAACAGGGGTCTCCTACCACAATCTGAAAGTCAGAGAGAGGGAATAATTGACATAATGTTATTCTCAATTTAAATCTCTTTGCCATTTTACTATTAGACACCAGCAGCATCTTCTACAAGAAATCCAGATCTTTTCTCTCAAAACAATACTTGGCACAGGGTCTTCAGTCTGGTCTTAACAGCAGCATTTTACTGGCAAAAGTGCATTTGTAGGTGTAATAAGAGTTATACACACCAAATCAAAGCCACAATAATCCTCTCTGTGGAGTTCACAATGGATATCTCTCTATTATAATTAAAAAAAACCTGGGACAAGACGAGACTTTTTCAGAGAGATACTTTCATGTCTCACGAGACGAGACTTTCTGTCAAGAGATTTAACCGTGCCCTGGCCTGAAATAAAAGACAAAGAGTAGATGACAAGGTAGAACGACATAAATAATTCAAAAGCACTGGCGCGATACACATGCAGAGCAGGTTAGAGATAATGAAAGCACTAAAATTTGAAAGTCTCAAAATAATGATAGTAAAGATCACATTAGCGCAAACAAATGGAAATTATTACTTGGTGAAATAACAGAACAGCGAAAAGAGATCAATATATTGTCAGATTTAAACTTTAAGTCAGAGATTTGTAGATCGTCTAATTCATGCTGCCAACAGGGAAAATTAGTGTTTCTCCCCAATGAAGAGGCATATCCACGAGAATTAAAAGATTTGTTGTTTGGTGAAAGTGAAATCCACATAGTAGAGATGTGAAGTGGCTGGCATGTAGCACAGGCTTGGGGGATTGGCGAGCAAAGCGAGCAGGGGGCGAAACCCCCTAGTTTCTTCTTAAAATATTCTACTGTAACCTTAGATTTACACATGCAGTGAAATTATTGATCATGGCGCCTTTGTTTTTTCTTACATTTCAACTCAATGCATGGGACATCATGTCAAATGGTTTGTGTTTCACTCACATTGGTACATACTGTAGCTGATATTTTCCCCTTCTTCCAAGCCACACATCACCTTAACTATTGCTCCCAATGGAACATCAGCAGATAAATACATTTCATCACTAAAGTTCCTGCCAGATGTTCTTCCACCACCATTTCTCTCTCCCTCATTCACTCTCTCTCTCTCTTTCAGAATCATTTTGATCCATTTTTCAAGCCATTATAGCAAGCATAATGATCTATTTGATCTGCGCTATATATTTAGCATGGTTTTAAGTATTATGAGATGTTAATTATATAATTATCTTTGTGACCACACCTTTTTAGAAGTAACAAATATGTTCCTTTCATTTTGTCATTTGCTTAAACATCTGCCATTGAGCAGCATCATATCTGAGTGTATGTGTTAGCTTGTCAACCAGCGTTTAAATACAGGTTGTTTATGAAGAAGCTGTGAATTCCTGTTGGCACCTTAGCTAGAAGCAGCAAAGTTCTTTTTTTTACCAACAATCCACTATATAATCTTACAGAAATCCACAAACCTAGAAGTGTGGAGTATAATCATATGTCTACATTATTTCGCCCTGAGGTATTTTCCTGGGTCCTCTTTCTGTGGTCTAGTCTTCTTTTTATATTCTTCCTTCATTCTTTCATTGCTTATTTGTGAAATGCTCTTGTATCTTATTGGAGTATTCTTCCCTTGCAATTAAAAATGTGCTGCTCTGTGTGCAAAGCTACTTTATACTAATGTCTCTGAGTCCAGAGCTATTTCCTTTACTCTGCATTCTTTCAACTGTAAATAAATACAGTTGTATAATGTGCTTATAATGTGACAGGCAGTTGAAGTAAATAAATACATTTGTATAATGTGATTGTAATGTGAAAATCAGTTGAAATTAAAATGTAATAACAAATGTAAATATCTCCTGCAAATACTTTAGTTATTAGTTTCTCTCTTTTTATAGCTACACTTGTATATGTCATCACTCATCTGTATCTGTTTAATGTACACACCTAAGCATAATGCTGGCAGTCATGCAAAACAATGCCATCCCCTCGGTATTAAAGGGTACACAAGATATTGTCAGTTGAGCCACAGGTACTGAATGACTTCTTGGTTTTAGAGACACATTGTAAACATTAGAATTGACTGCAGCTCTGAGTTAAACATGGTTGAATAAAAAATAGTAGTATGTAATATGAAGCATTGCAAATCATATCATTGCCATTAAACTGGTAACATGATCACAAACATGGGAAGCATAAACATCATAAGAAATATTAATGTCTATTATGAACAAAACATCAGGTCAGAAAAGGAATAATGTGTTGCTCATAGCTAAAGCTAGTTGCTATGCAACTTTGGTGAAATGCTAACTCTGGTTGACAGCTCTAAATTTAAGTTCCGTCTTTACCCTTCAACTTTTGCCCATTTGGCCACTGTCAATTCTGCCCCGACACGTTTGTCTGTATTGTTACAGATAGTGCTTTGTTTCTGTAATGGATTTGCATTATTCTGGACTTTCTGTTTTCCTCTTTTCCATAGCACTCATCTTTTGGTATGTGCTAAGTACCTGTAACTTATTTTTGTATTTGCCTGACTTTATGTAATTATTGATAGAAGTTTTTTTAGTGCTGTTAATGCTCAGTCCTGGAGGCCACTGTGGTTGCAGGTTTTTGTTCCAACTAGTATTATAATAATGAGTGATTTTATCTTTAATTGATCTCATTATTTAATTAGTATGGAAGTCCCTCATTTTTTTTCTCTATGGTCCTCATACTGTTACATAAATTAACTATGTTCTTCCGCTTCTCTTATTTTGCATTCAGAAAAGTGCAGTGGTGTGAGATTTACACTCATAAGAATTATTGTATTCTTTATATCTTTCAGTACTTATTAACTTTCGTTGGAATATGCTGTTTTAAATCTAACTACTGACAGTTACCAATGAGCAGAACAGACACCAGTGCAAACATGGAATATTAATGGGCAGCTATTTCACTATTACATACCTGTGTGCATGATTAGTTAATAGCTTAAAATAACCAGAACAAAAACAGTATTAAAAACCTGAAAGAATAATCCTTACCATTTAACACACATATGCATTCTTGCTTCATTCTGTACACATTTAGCATATGCAGTTTGTAATTTCTGGTTTGAAAACAAAAAAAAATATATACACAAACTGTAAAATAACAACTTTCCTAATTAAAGTCTGAGTCCAATTAAAAGCAGAAACTGGTTGGGATAAAAACCTGCACTCACAGGGAGCTCATTGCACTAAACTTGAGAACCACTGCTTCAAAGCATTTATTAACATGATTCGCAGCATTTGGCGGGTTTGGTAGTCTAGCAGCTCAGGTATTTGACTTTATAATGCCATTTCCGCTAGTTCTTACTTACTGTGTAATACTGAGCATGTCAATGTGTCAGTGCTCCACTTGAATAAAACAAATAAAAAACACATAAACAATTATACTTTATCTCTAATCTTGTGAAGCACCAAAAGGGGGTGCTATTTAAAGTTATGTTTTATTTGTTTAATATAAAAGTTTTCCCTTTTTGTCACAGTTCTAATAATAACCACATGTTAACTCTTGTTTTACTGCATATTTTAGCTTTCAGCCCCTTAAATGGTATTTTTCTTCTATCATCAGACAAACCTGTGGTTGGATATAGCATTAACATGACTTCAAATTTCCTACCTGCTTCACCATTCCCAAAGCTTCTGGGGTTAAAGAAAGTTTTCTTCGGTCCTTGAATTACAGTACGACCAGACTGCTTTTCATTGTCTGCGATATACTCATCAAGAGGGATATCTGCACATCAAAGAACAGAACAGAAACACAGATAGTTTTGGAAGAACAGGGATCGCCCAGAATCTGATTATTGTCAGATGTCTTCACAAGACTGGGCTGGCTGAGTTTTAACACACAGACAATAGAGTTAGCTTCTCATTTTAGTGGCTTACCACAGAGATCTAGCTTGCAGTACTCAAAGGTCTTGTTGGGATGGTCCACAAAACACCAAGGCCCTTCTTCGTCCAGGTCTGGGTTGCGGCAGTAGTTTTCTTTAAGTTTTACAAATGAGGAGAATTCCTTAGTTTTGCTTAATTCCAAGGCCTTGGATGAGTTCCAGTTCAGACATGTCAGGCCACTTATTGAGACTGACAGGTTGCCTTCATAATGAATTCCCAGATCAGTCAAACAATCCTTGGTGTTGTATGTAGAATTTAGGAGGACAGGAATAGTTGGGTTGTAGACCTTGCCTGAGACACACAAACACATTCAACTTATTTGAATATGCTTAGCATAGACATGTTACAAGTAAGTGCACAAGAAAAGACATACCAGCAGAGATAACCTACACACATTCAAGAGAACTCCCAGAAAACCTTGTGCCATTGTATAGGAGCCTAGTTCCGAAAGGCTGCTTACCACATATGGGTACATTGCATGTCTCACGCCGAACAAGTGGGTCTCGCGTATAGCACCAAGGTCCATCTGCTGAGTTGTCTGGGTTCCTGCACTGGTTTTCTAACAGGTAATCAGGATTAAGGTCACTTCTGTTATACTCCCTGAAGCAATAAAAAGTAATTAGTTCCAGTTCCAAGGCATAAAAATGTGAGAGACTATAGTACTGTTTGAATTACAGAGATTATGGAAATACATTTGCAATTGGGCTTCTACTGGAGCTTCTTACCTATGGCGATGTGGAAAATTGCTTGACCAGTACTGACACTCTTGGCCAGACTTTGTAATTGTTACATTTCCTTCATAGTTTATACCATTTCCAAGGGCACACTTCTCTAGAAATAAAGGCAGTGAAATTCAGTGATTCCACGATTTATGTAAATCAAAAACATTAAGAGGTGTGTCACACACGTGCAGATAGAAGACAGTTTATGGGCTCAAATAATTGTATTTGTTAGCCAGACTGGGGGTTGGCGCTGTACTCTAACTCTTTCTCCTCTTTTCCCTGCAGAACAACTGAAGAATCACCCCAATAACGATCACTTCTGGCTTATGATGTCACTTCCGGTTCCACCTCCAGATGATGTCACATTGATCCCACATTGCCACCTGTTTGTTACATCATTTCATGTTGTTCCATTATATATGTGTCTGCCATTCTTATATTGATTAGTTCTGTTCTGGACTCAAGTCTGTAAAGACCAAATCATTAACCACTCAACATTACTAAACGGGGATGGTCTCCAACACTGACTTTATTTTTGTGTGTTTTGATACAGGTGATAGAAAAAGAAAAAAGTGGCACAAGGAGATTCACACCCTCAGGACTAAAATCAAGCAGGATAATAGGTTGAATGGCCTTTTCTAGTCTAGACTGTTCTAATGTTTACTTGTAGAACAAATTGAATACCAGCAAAGAGACTGATCAAGAGTCATTAAGGCTGCTTAAGCTGCAATCTGTTCTGCGAAGCCCATAGCATTCAGTTAGAATATACTGGCAGGGATTGGCTCCAGCAGACCCCCGTGACCATGTAGTTAGGATATAGCGGGTTGGATAATGGATGGATGGATGGTAAAGAAAAATGGCAGGACTTACCTCTATTCAGGCATTTACGCAGTTTATTGACATCCTCTTTTATCCTTACATTTTTGTTTCCTTTGTCACCTTTGCATTCTAAAAGTCAAAGTATAATAACTATTGATTAATGTGCTTAACTCCCACCCACTCAAGTATGAAACTGCAGGGTATGGAGCAGTACAGTACAGTGTTGACCACTGCAGTAAAAGACAACTATCAGTAACGCTAAGACACTCAATTTTTAGATACATTACATCCCAGAAGAGCTGTTACATCTTTAAACTGGGAGTCAGAGAGGGGTAGCTGGGCTATAAAGGAATGCAATAAAATCTATGAGCTTACCTAGGTAGGTCTCCCAGTACTGGTCCTGAAAAAGAGAAATAACATGAAAGTCTGGTTAAAAGTAGAGAACTACAGTCCAGAAGGCATCTGAAGGGTAAATGAGCAGACATATTGAGGCAGTGTGGTGCAGTGGTTAAGGCTTTGAACTTCAAACCCTGAGGTTGTGGGTTGAAATCCTGCTACTGACACTGTGTGACCATAAGCAAGTCATCTGACCTGCCTGTACTCCCAATTGGAAAACCAAAAGAAATATAACCAATCGTATCATAAATGTTATAAGGCACCTTGAATAAAGGCATCAGCCAAATAAATAAATATAAGACTGTGAAAAACTAGCCATGTTGTTGGTAGTAAGTGGTGTTAAACTGTGATAACTATAATAAACAGCTTTGAATGGGGCGGTACAGCAGCTAGCACTGTTGACTCATTCATTTAGCATCTTGTGTTCATACCCTGAATTTATTTAATGTCTGTATGGAGTTTGCACATTCTCCTGGTGCGTGTACATTTTTATTTGGGTACCCTGGTATTCAGAACATATCTCAAATATGTATTAGTTTAATTGGTCAGAACCCAAAAAACATTCAGCAGAAATAACAAATTACACACGAAGAAAGACATGTAAGTTCCACACAGTTAGTATGAATGGATTCCTGCTAGTGGTTGTGTAGTCAGAGCCTCAGTACATCATTCAGTAGACGCCAGTGATCTAGGGTTTGCAGGAGGGTGTACATTGTCACCCTACTTCTAATCAAGCAGATAAGATAACATAGTCTTAAGTGCTGGGAAGGTTCACTGTCCCTCTGAATTCTTCCAAGAAACTAGCATATTTCCTCTGTATAAAGTGACAATTGAACACTGCAGAAAGTTAGCATTAGACCCATTCTTTCAATTGACCTTTTAAGATAGCGCAGGAGCAATCCAGGATATCAGACCCTTTAAACGGGGATACTCAGAATCAAAGCTATAATGCAGATGATATCCTGGAAACATTATAGTGGCACAAGTGGTTTAGGGCACGTTTCTCAACCTTTACGTATTTGCGACCCGAGTTTTCATAACAGTTTTAATCACGCCCCCCCTAACATTTTTTGAAATGTAGATGCATATTTTATTATACCTACTTAACTTTTATCAACATTTATCCAACTCTATATTTATTGTTCTAGTATCAGAATATAGTTTAAGTTAATTTGTTTTGGTTTCAACAGATGTATTTTTCATATTTTTGATTCTTGTTTTCTTTTTTTCACATCTTCGAACCCCCCTTTTTGTTACTTTGCGCCCCCCTAGGGGGTCCCGCCCCACAGGTTGAGAACCACTGGTTTAGGGTTAATACCTGGCCCTAGATGCTATTTAAGGCTTGCTCTGGAAGTGAGTTGCAGTTAAAGGTTATACTTGAATTGTCAAAAAGGGGAAATTAAAATTTTACAGAATCTCCAAAATAAACTAAATAAAACCAAACAACCCCCCAAAACACACATAAAACTTACAGCTTGGATAACAGAGAGCTGTAAGATGAGGTCAGACATGCTCAGATTGTACCACATATTTAAAGTCATTAATATTTTGATAGAGCAGGTCCAGCTTGTAGTGTCCATGGATGAAACATGGTTAACAGATACTTGATTCAGTATTTGTATGATGCAGTTGAAACATTTGTGATGCCTGGGTTTCCCACAGCTGGCATACTCTTCCTTGAATCTAGGACATCAATAGTCATAGTCCGAGGATGGTGTGGTCAATGAAGACACGAGACAGGAATAGATGGTTCAAAAGTGTGCAGTGATTTTTATTTATAAAGTGTCCAACAACAGTAAAGTGCAGTGTAGTCATTCATAAATAAATCAATAATCCAATAAAAACTGTCTTTTGGCAAAGGTTAAAATCAATCCTCAAATAATAAATAAATCCAGAGAGTTAAAATTCCAAACTTAAAACACAGGATTTGTCCATAAAAACAACTTATAAACCTCCAAATCCAACATCTCCTCCGGTTACCAGTTAACAGTCTCTTCAGTCAGCAGAGATATCCTCTGGTAAGTGCAGTCAAACCTTTGTCCGGCTTCCCTCAATATTCGCAGGAACGTCATGAGCCCTGCTTCTTTCAACCATTGCCTTTCCCTTTGTGTTCTGTAGAACATCCTAGAGCAGTTGGTCACTTTCTGTGGGACTTCATGGAGCATCTGGTCACTCCTGCTCCCTGGCTCTCAGCAGGAGCATTTCTATCCAGTAAGCCCCATCCACTCAGTCCACCCAGACCATCTTTCCCCCGATCACTTGCCACGAATAAGCGGCTCCAGCTCTGCCCCAGTCCTGACTCTTTCCTTTTCTTTTCCTTTAAAACTCTTGATATCTCCTTCTTTTTCCCTCTGCTCAGGGTATCTTTATACTCCTGTGGGTGAGGAGTGCTGATGTGGAACAGCTGAACTGATCTTGTCTATTAACAGGTAATCCTGTTGCCTTCACGCCGAACGCCCTGCCACCACACCCAGGGACACCCTGATTTTACTTAAGATCCGCATACTACCACAGACCCCTAATGTACATCACCAAAACATAGTTCTTACCATTTTTCTTTTTTTGTGTGGAAATAACCTTTTAACTTATTTTTCCTTTGAAGGTACTTGCTGACGCAACCCTTCACTAACTCCATTCTGTTTCTAAAGGTGAACATTTCCATCCATCATTCTCTGAACCTGCTTTTCTAGTGCCTGTTCCAGCAGGATGGGAGATATCAGTTATGGATAGGATACAAATAAAGCACTGGACACACTAACACATACCAGGACAGTTTACAAAGCCAGTGAACCTAATATGCATATTATTGGCATGTGAGTGGAAACCAAAATGCAGAGAAAGAAATGGGGCAGAATAAGCAAACTCCAATCAATGACTGGAACAGGAGACAAATCCATATTACTAGAGCAGTCAAGCAGCTGCACTAAGTATTGTTCTTCCTCTTTTATTGCTTAAAGAATAGCACAACAGACATGGCAGTTAAATATACAGTATGTTATTGTTCATCAAGTGCAAAGAAACTGTTGAGTTTCCATTTTATTTTAAGATATACATAATTCAAAATTTTGAACAGCACTTTAGACTGAAAGCTTAAGTTTAACTCCATTTCTGGAGTTAAGAATGTTAAGAAGAACACGTCTACTTCCATTTTCATGGCTACAAGATGTATAAGAAACATTTATCCACAGGGTTTTCAGTGTTCTTTACAATCCACGGATGTGCAGCATTGTCATTAATATACCCTTGCCACAAAATCTTTGACTCTTACAGACATGCAAAGACAAAATAATCTGTAAGACATATTTATAAGGGTATCTTTGAATGTGAACCAGTCATGGCATGATAATTAAAACACAGGTGACGTGGATGTGTCCAAATCATTTTGTTATACATAAACAAACGGACTACTGGCAAAATGCACACCAAGGTCACAACACCATAATGCCGGTAAAAAGTAAGTTCTTGACATTGTAGTGTGACAGTTTCAGTTGATGTCAAGAAGTGTTATTATAGTGGTATGGCAATGAAATGTTTTTATTGTACCTATGTACATTTAAAATGTTCTTAATCCAATCCTAACTAACCACATGCGAGGAATAGTCTGTGTAAGATGCAGGTTGCCATTAAGAGAAAAATAAATAATTCCAAAATGTACTGAAGTGATCAAATAATTTTTATTTAAAAAGCACTTTTCATAGCAGGTTTGGTAATGACGTAGTTATTGTTGCTTTCTCATGGATCCAACATTCTTGGTTTAAAGCCTACGTCCAATCATTGTTTGAGCAAGAGCCATTTTTAAAAAGTGTTTTGTTAAATGTATAGAATTATTTAGCAAGTTATGTTAAAATGTTTGGCTATATACAGTATTAATATATAGAAAACATAGTTAAATAGATGAGGTTCTGCTTTAACCCCTATTAGATAACATGTGGGTGGCATGGTGGCGCAGTGGGTAGCGCTGCTGCCTCACAGTTAGGAGACCTGGGTTCATTTCCCGGGTCCTCCCTGCGTGGAGTTTGCATGTTCTCCCCGTGTCTGCGTGGGTTTCCTCCTTAGTACTCCAGTTTCCTCCCACAGTCCAAAGACATACAGGTTAGGTGCATTGGCGATTCTAAATTGTGATTCCTAGTGTGTGCTTGGTGTGTGTGTCTGCCCTGCCTGGGGTTTGTTTCCTGCCTTGCACCCTGTGTTGGCTGGGATCACCTGCAGCAGACCCCCGTGACCCTGTAGTTAGGATATAGCGGGTTAGATAATGGATGGATGGATAGATAACATGTAAATGGAATATTCTTTTTTTTGTTATTCTTAGTATAGACTAGTGTAGTCTTTGTTCTGATTTGCAGTTGTCAAGGCATGGAGGGAAACAGTTTCAAACCATAAGGTAGCATAGTATAACTTGCACCTCTTAGCTTGACCTTCGTAATGGTAAGTTCATTTGATACAGTATAGGAAAGCAACATAACTTTCTGCATAGAACGTAACTGAAGCTTAACATGAGAAAGCTAAGATTATAATGGTATAGAGCAGAAACTATTTCCCCTTTTATAATTTTTATGTAATACAGTGGTTCTCAACCTGTGGGGCAGGCCACCCTAGGGGGGCACAAAGATGTGAAAAAAAGAAAACAAGAATCAAAAATATGAAAAAACATCTGTTGAAACCAAAACAAATTAACTTAAACTACATTCTGATACTAGAACAATAAATATAGAATTAGATAAATGTCCAAAAAGCTAAGTAGGTATAATAAAATATGCATCTACATTTCAAAAAAATATTAGGGAGGGGCGCGATTAAAACTGTTATGAAAATTCGGGTTGCAAACACTTAAAGATTGAGAAACGCTGTTGTAATAACTTCTTCCTTTTTCCATTTAGTTTTTTTGCATTTGCACAAATGTTACTAAATTCATTAATTAATTTTAAATTAATTTTATTGGACTGTGGTGTTTTCTTTTGTGATTTGTTTGTTTAATGCTGGATCCTACCTTGGTAAATCAGTAGCTGCTTGATCTTGGGAACCTAGAAAAGATACAGATCAATCTGTGTATATTCTCCTTGTGTTTGAATGGCTTTTTTTTTTTGGTACTTTGATTTTCCTCCTTCAAATTTTTAATAGGTTAATTGACTAGTATAAATTGTCCTTGTGTTAGTTAGAGTGTGGATATATGAGTGAGTGGACCCTGTGATGGTTTGGCCCCCTATTCAGAGTTGTTTTTATATTTCAGTGCTGCAGGGATCGGCTCCAGTCCCATCACCCTCAATTGGATTAGTTGAGTCTAAGAATGCATTTATGTATGTATACACTCTATGTATATATGTGGGTATGTATGTATGCATGTGCTTTAATTTCACATGGTGGTTTATAATTTGATCAGCAGACTTATGTACAGTAAGGCTGCATTAGTGTGCATCTGTTTAAAATGAAACATCAGAGATCGAAGTTATTCTCATAATCTTATTAAGGAAGCTGATTCTCTGACTTGCTTAATCCAGTACAGAGCAAGGGGAAATAGAGCACTGGGCAAGAAAACACTTGCATTCTCTTACCAGCTGAAACTTAACCTGACAGGCAAATTCTGGTCTCTGGAATTAACACTAGAGTACCAGGAGAAATCTCATAAAGCCATATAAAGAATATGTAATTTCATGCAGACAATGACCAGTGACAATACTTCACTGCTTATCATTCATTATTGTCTAAGGTAGCTAACACTAATGTGCTCATCTGGGCTTCTTAAGACAGTGTGCAAATAAGAGAAAAAGAAGTGAGGGGATTATTTTTGCAGGGAAAGGTTACAGGGAACTTCAGACAACATACTCACAGTTAATATTTACAAGTGTGACTGAAAGGGTGGCGCTGCTGCCTCGCAGTTAGGAGACCAGGGTTCGCTTCCTGGGACCTCCCTGCGTGGAGTTTGCATGTTCTCCCCATGTTTGCGTGGGTTTCCTCCGGGTGCTCCGGTTTCCTCCCACAGTCCAAAGACATGCAGGTTAGGTGGATTGGCAATTCTAAATTGGCCCTAGTGTGTGCTTGGTGTGTGGGTGTGTTTGTGTGTGTCCTGCGGTGGCTTGGCACCCTGCCCAGGATCGGTTCCTGCCTTGTGCCCTGTGTTGGCTGGGATTGGCTCCAGCAGACCCCCGTGACCCTGTGTTCGGATTCAGCGGGTTGGAAAATGGATGGATGGAAGTGTGACTGAATCTGATGTCTTGCCCCATAGTCTGTGGCAACATAGCATATAATTACCTTAAGGCTCCTCTTTGATCCTTTTGTTGCATTTTGTAAAGGAGCAGACTGCATTGTGACATTCTGTTTACCAGCCCAGCAAGGTAAATCATGAATAGATTAGATGGTAATTTAACACAATTTCTAAATCAATTAAATCCCAGTAATTTTTTTTCTGCAAGGCATTAACCAGCTCTGAATGGAGTGCCAGTCCATCCTAGGCACACACATAAGGCTAATCTAGTGTCAGCAGCCAAATTATTTTGTAAGTGTTTAAGAATTGAAAAAGAACTGAAGTACTCTGAGAAACACTACAGAGACAAAGTGAGAACATGCCAGCACTACATATAAAATTATCAGGCTAAATAAGCTCAATGTCCCTGTGACTTATTTATTGGATAAAGTGGCTATCATTTTTTTGTGTACATGTGTTATTGTCTTTACTAACATCTCATAGTGGTATGAGCCATTGCACAAATACATAATAATAAGTAAAGAAAATTGTAATCATGTTTGCTTTTATCTCTAAAGTAAGGTTTTGTCTCATTTTACCACAATGTTTAATTCATGCTGGCTCAAAGTTAAGGAGATCAGTGATTAATTTAAAGTCAACCACAGTATGTGTAGGTGCTTTCTGAGAGTGATGTTAATGGTGACTTCTAAATCGAAAACAGATGAAAAAGTGTGAGTGCGGATGGATTGGCATCACTACCTAGGGTATTATCTGTCTTGAACCCAGTGCTGCTAGGATAGGCTCAAGCTGCCCCAAACCAAGGAATGCAAAAAAGCACTTCCAGAAAATGGATGGATAGATTGGCACATCAAATCACAGCCATCACATAATCATTGCTTTTGCTTTTACCAGTCAGAAATTATGAATCTACTGAAGAAAAACGATACAGACAGAACAAAAAACTGACTTTGCCCAAGAACCAACTTAGGAAGATATATACAGTACAGGCCAAAAGTTTGGACACACCTCCTCATTCAATGTGTTTTCTTTATTTTCATGACTGAAGGCATCAAAACTATGAATGAACACATATGGAGTTATGTACTTAACAAAAAAAGGTGAAATAACTGAAAACATGTTTTATATTCTAGTTTCTTCAAAATAGCCACCCTTTGCTCTGATTACTGCTTTGCACACTCTTGGCATTCTCTCGATGAGCTTCAACAGGTAGTAGTCACCTGAAATGGTTTTCACTTCACAGGTGTGCCTTATCAGGGTTATTTAGTGGAATTTCTTGCTTTATCAATGGGGTTGGGACCAGCAGTTGTGTTGTGTAGAAGTCAGGTTAGTTGGACGATCATTCATTTTTCAACAGGACAATGACCCCAAACACACCTCCAGGCTGTGTAAGGGCTATTTGACCAAGAAGGAGAGTGATGGAGTGCTGCAAATGGTCATGAAAATAAAGAAAACACATTGAATGAGGAGGTGTGTCCAAACTTTTGACCTGTACTGTATATATAATTGACTAAGTCGTCCGACCATGGGGTACGCACGACAGGGCCACGCCCGGCAACTCACAGAGCCCCGCCCACCAACTCTAAGACCATGGGATACGCACGACAGAGCCCCGCCCACCAACTCTAATCCTCCTCCCGCGTCCACCCTCGCTCTCGAGGCATGCGCACTGCCTTCTCATGTGCCCGCACGCAACACCTCACCAAACACAGCCTCAGTCGCTTTCGTCTCTGCTACAGTCCACATGCACCTCTGAGCCACGTTGACTTTTCATTGTTCTTTTCGGTTCTGGCTGCTTTTCTATATATATAAAATCGACCAAGTCACCTGACCATGGGGTACGCACGACAGAGCCCAGCCCGCCAACTCCAACCCTCCTCCCGCGTCCACCCTCGCTCTCGAGGACTTATCCCTACCGACGAAGTAACTTTCACCAGCGTTGACTCCATCGTCACAGACGATCCTGCAGATCAACTTTCATTCCCCGAAGAATTTCTTAACAGTCTTACTCCCACTGGCACGCCTCTGCATAAACTCAAAATTAAAATTGGTTCAGTCGTCATGCTTCTCAGAAACCTCATGCCAGCAAAAGGTCTCTGTAATGGCACTAGAGTTTCTGTTACCAGCATTCACCGCAATGTACTGGAGTGTAAAACTATCGCAGCTGCTACCTCACAAACTGTCCTTATTCCCCGGATTTCCCTGACACCATCAGATTCAAATTTGCCTTTTACTTTTACACGCAGACAGTTTCCTGTTAGATTGGCCTTTGCAATGACAATTAATAAGGCACAGGGCCAAACTTTCAAAAAGATATGCTTGTATCTGCCAAAACCAGTTTTCAGTCACGGACAATTGTATGTTGCTCTCTCCAGAGTTCCATCTTTTCATTCACTCACAGTCGTATCCTCAAACCCACCCCATTTGGACAACTGTGTCTTTCAGGAAGTGTTCACCCATCAATAAATAATTATGTGGCGTATACTACGCTGCGGGTTGGCTAGTTATTAAATAAATTAGAAAAATTGAGCAAAATATGACATGTTACAAGTGTGAATTATGACAGTTCAAATTGCCATAAACCATGGTTTGCCAATATGTGTGGCCACTGAGTAAGTGGGAAACCAGGAATCTTCTGGTTCTTCTTCAATAATCACACTGATAACTACAGTAAATCAGACCTGTAAATTCAAAATGTCCCAAATACGAAGCAATGTTTATTTGTCAGGAGTGGCTTTTTTATGAGTGATTATTTTACTGAAACATGGTGTGGTAAAAGACAAGCTTGTTCTTTGTAGTTTGAAGTTAAATACAAGCCTGACATTAACGATTGGGTGGCATTTACATTTATATTTATTTGCTTAGCGCATCCTTTAATCTAAAAGAGGTCAACATAATTGAGTAAACATCAGTCTGTTTGAGAACAAGTGTTACAAGGTAAGGTTACAAAATTGATCATCTCAGATGAAGAGCTCAGAACAAAATGTGAGCTAGTTAACGATTCCTAGGTTACAAAACCTAATAGTTAATATCAGTTAGGCAGATATTCACCAAACAAGACTTTTTAAACACATTAAGGGAGTCAGAATTTTGAATAGAGACTGGTACCTCGTTTTACCAGCCAGGAGCAACACATGAAAAGAGTATGAACTGAGACTTGATACCTTGCAGGGGTGGCATCACCAGACACCATTTAACAGCAAACCTGAGTGGCCAAGAAGGCCAATAGGACCTCAGAAGTGTCTCTGTAAATATAGGTGCTTACCCATTCATTACTCTGTGGGCAAGTATCAATCATTCAAACTTAATATAGTATATGCCACAACAGGAAGCAAAACTAGGGTTCTGAAAAGTGGAGTGACATAGGCACAACTCAGCTGGTTGAACACCAGACATGCCATGGTATTCAGAATTATGTGAAGTGGCTTGATGACCATGCCCATACTCCTGCAGGCAGACAACTGCAGTAGTCCAGATGTGAAAAGACCAAATCCTGGACCAGGCGTTGTGCTTCATAATCTGTCAGATACCACCTGATCTTATGGATAATGTACAGAGTGAATATGCAAGATCGAGGGAGAGCATACCAATGCATCTTGGCAGTAGGGACTGGACTGAACGTAAACTGGAAGGTGTCGGGTCCAAGCAAATCACAAAAGGATAAAAAAAATTAGCTGATTATTTTTTTTTTTCCAGTCAGGAAAATGATCCAAAGGACACAAAGCCAGACTGTAACTGTTTATAAATACAAAAGTTTATGTAGCCCTGGCAAAGTCCAAAAATGAATCTGAAAGAATCTTACAATGAGGCATGAAATTTGTACAGGATGTGTTACAATTTGACATGTTTTGATGATAAGAGTGAAAAAGGAAAGATTTTTCCCTTCCATTAAAGTGGTGTAGTGGAGAGATAAAGGCATATGCTGTCAGCTGTCTTCAGGAAAGTACTATTTATTTCCTGGGTAGTGCATTCAAACCCCTTCATGTTACTTTTGACCAATATATATTTCTAGCTACTTACTGGACACTACTTTTTATGTTGTTGTTTGGCTTTTGGAAACAAAAGCCCTATGCCAGCTGCATTGAGTACAAGGCCCGGAAGGAAAGCTGTCCTATTGAAAAGCACACTTACAGGTCTACTGGGAGAACTTCTCAAATCCATATTGACTGGGAATAAAGCATAGCTATTAAAGCAACAATCCTACACCACCATGACACCTTTAATCAATGACAGTTCATACACTTTCGGGTCTGTTTCATGTTTGTAATAAGTTGCTCTGAGTTCTGACATTGTATTGCTTGTCTTAGATTAGCAGGAAGTCAGGCAGCCTATGTGTGACACCTTTGCCTCTACCCCTGTAAGGTCCAAATAACCGTATGAATGTATACATTTTGATTGAAGTCATTCCTTGCTAATCTTCTTAAGATTGTTCAGCTCTCACAATCAAAAACTCCTCATTTAAGTTGTTCTCCTGCACTCTGAAACTAAGTCCCAACTGTCCAGTCTTTGAAGCTTATTTTGTGTACATTCTATACCAGGGGTAGGCAATGTCAGTCCTGGAGAGACACAGTGGCTGCAGGTTTTTGCTCCAGCCCAGTTTCTTAATGAGCAGTCAATTATTGCTGATGAAACACTGATTGCTCAAGTGAAATTTTGACGCTTCATTTTAGTGGTCTCGCTTGTTAAGGTTCCCCACCCTTAATTGCTTATTTCAATCTTAAACAGCTGCATTCACTGTTTTAATGGCTCCTTATTAGCAGTAAGATGTAAATGACAAAGCAGCCAGCAGTTCCCCATCAAGCTTGCTTCAATTTACATCTGTGTGTGTAAAAAATCTACACTATAAGAGCCTTACATTGCAGACTAACACACAATAAAACTAAATCAGGTCTGAGATTGGCAAGGATTGGTTTCTAATTAAGCAATTGGGTTGGAATGAAAACCTGTAGCCACAACGGCTCTCCAGGACTGACATTGCCCACCCCTGTTCTATACCATTGATCTGGCTCTGCAATCTTTTACTGTACACAATTACTTGCATAACCCACCTCCCTCCACTGGCTTTACTCACTGTTTTTGTGCTGTCTTCAAACACTTCTCTTGTCTCTTCAAAGTTGCAGATCTCCTCCACACACTCTCGCTCTAGGTTCCCCTGTTTAAACTCTTCCGCAAGCTGATTTGCACGTCGCCTTCTTGTTAAAATGGACAAGGCATCCTTCTTTCCAACAAACACTGAGGAAAACATGACCAGTCATTTCACATTGTGATATCTTGTGGATGGAGTGTGGGTCAGGCTTGTATCTCTTTACACCTTTATTAATAAATGATCTGCCAAATGTGCTTATAAAATTGAGCTTTCTATTCTCTATTAGTGTTAGTCTTATCCTCTTTATCCAGATAATTACATTTTAATTATTCCAAAAGTATGCAAGTTTTGAAATTTTCTCATTATTAGTAGCAAGCTAACTCCACTGCAAAGCTTGGCAGTTCTACGAGCTGTGAAATACAAAGCCTTCCAGTTTGAAAAGGGATAAAATAAGTAAAATATTTCCTACCATTGGAGCTGTCTGCAGGAAAGTAAGTAGATGCAAGAACACAGAACAGCAGGACAGTGCTCAGTCCCCTCATGGTGTCCATGGAAAAGAGCTAATCTGATCAGAGGTCCTGGGACAGAAAAGCCCAAGCCTCCTGGTTAATATTGAACCAGCAAACTAAAACAGAGTATTGCAGTGGGGGATTGGATGAGAGAGAGAGAGAGACCTGACCTGGTCACAGTATGAGTGCAGATTATATGTTCACCTCATATGTTAATGTGTTTCCTCTCACCATCCAAACACAGGCATGTTTGGGTAATCATAGTTTTGCATGTTAGTGTGCCTGTCAGTAGACCCACATCCCATATGGGGATGATATCTGCCTTTTAGCCTATGTTCCTAGAAGCTCAGGCTTTCTACATTATTGTAATGGATAAAGTGGACTCAAAAAGATGTATCTATGGATAATCTGGTTCGGAAAACAGAAAAAAAGCAGAATAAATTTGGTTAATTTCTGAACCAATAGCAACAAGTCCAGATTATTTTGCTTGATTTCACGTCTGAGAGTGCGCATCTCCTGAAGACATTTCTGAGTTTTTCTATCATCTTACTTTAGTGCTTTTGACTAAAGAAATCAACATGGAGTCAACAGTGATTTTACTGTCTTTGTTTCTACAGGATTGTCCACATGGTAAAGGTACAGACTATGAAGGGAATGTAACATTTAGTCAGGCCAAGAGTGTCAATAGACAGGTACTGCTTTGACTCTATGCATTAATAACAACAAGTAAGACAACAGTGATATTGAATACTGTCCACTCAAGTATCAAATAAGAGTGAAATCTTAATAGTCCCAATTCAAGCAACTAAGATGGAATACTCTTATCCAGAGACTTAGAACAACCTGGACCAGAATCAACCCAGTTCAGGAAACATAAAGTGTAGTGGGCCAGAGAACAAAGTGAAATATATGGAGTTCAGTCTACTTTAAGTACTTGAAGTGAGTCTGATTCAGATCCAGTACTGGAGAACTGAAATAAGCTAACTTTGATAAGAGATTTGATGAATCTGGAGCAGAAGGAAACTGATTCAGACAACATAACTACCACATGTATTGTATTCAATTTAGAGAAAAGAGGGAATTCACATAATGTAACTTTCTCATCGTTAACACTCTGTTTAATTACAGTTTTCTGGAAAATTCTTGTTATATTCTTGCCCCTCTAATATTTTTCCTTTACTCTCCATGATCCCGATCATCCTTTGGAGTGAAACACATTCTGTTCATGTCATCCACCACTACCACACCCAGCCACATCCTCTTTGGCATCTTTCTGGGTGTCATGCACCTGTTTATCCAGTTATTTTCCATCTTTCACTCCACATGCCCAAACCACCATAGACTATTTGTTGTACCTCTCATCAAAGTGGGTACTGGAGCAGATTAATCAAGTTTAAAAAGCTCACATAAGGCTTGAGAAGGTGATGCAGGTCCATTTTCAACAGCATTTAAGAATAGGAACAAACCCAGTCAGAGAACTTAGAAAACTGAAGGAGACATTCAGAATACAAAATAAGAAGTAGTGAGCAAGGTTTACCAGATTTTATTTTATATAGTGTCTTTTCACAATTAGTCTGTAGTGAGAATCGAACCAGATACCTTAAAGCTTAAACTCTAGTATCCTAGTTGCTACAACTAGCCAAAATGACAGAACAGATAAGTCAAGATAACAATCAGTCTAATGTTGGTTTAATCCAGTCCAAATCTATTTCAGAGGAGACTGGAGTAGGGCTGATCGGGAATGGGGACATAAGATGCTGTTCAAAGAATGAAATTGATGGGATCCATTCAATTATAAAATCAATGATACTCAAATGGCCTTGATAAAGATAAAGGCATTCTGAAAAATTTTAAGGAAGTAATACATTTTATGGGATAATGTCAATGGATTTTGTTTGAACAGGTTAAGGGGACAGTGTAGTCTCAGTCTGCTTCTCAATATGAGAGAATTTGCTATCAGTTTAGCTCCTATTAGAAGACAACACGATTTGGAGTAGTAGATGAAATGTATGCCTGTTAGCAACAACAATAGTCATGGATTACTTAGAAACATGTAACAAGCAAATTTTATTTTATGGGGAGCCTATCTACAGCGACCATTGTCCTAATTCACATGATAAATATAGATATACTAGCAAAATACCTGCACTTCGCAGTGGAGAAGTAGTGTGTTAAAGAAGTTATGAAAAAGAAAAGGAAACATTTTAAAAATAACAACATGATTGTCAATATAATTGTCGTAGGCTTATTTTAGTGTTGAGAATGAATTTGATGATTGTAACGAAAAGGCAGGAGTCACCAGCAGGAAGATGTGAAGCAAGGCCAACAATAACAGGCTTGAAGTGGTGGATTAAAGAAGAAGGGAACAGTGAGCACGACAAACAGCTGAGGAAAATAAGGAAGCGTTTGAGGAGGCACATGAGCGCGGGATGTCGTTAATGTATATAGGCTGGGAGCCAACCATGTAGTAGGTGTGTGTACAGCGGCTGTGCGGAAAAAGGAACCGGGTGGCCCTTGTTCGTCTCTGTTGTGAAATAAATTATCTGTTAATGGAAATAAGGAAAGAAACCGCCAAAAGGAGAGGTCAGGTCCGAAGGTTCCTTACGGCAAAATGGTGTGAACCACCAAAAAGAAGACGTTATTTTCGAAAGTTAGTTATGGGACACGGTGCGAAATGAAACATACTTAACATTTGTAAGTACAGTGTAAAGGATGAGCATGGGAAATTTGGGCTTCCTACGTATATTGGAAGTCGCAGAAATAGTGAGGAGGAGTTTCCCCTATCTATATATACAGTTTAGGGGTACACCCGTTTCCCCCCCTGGGGTGTTGCAATAGGACATGAAACATATCTAACTTTTGTAAGTACACTGCAAGGAATTAGCACTTGAAATTTCAGCTTCCCGCTTATATGGAAAGTGGGAGAAATAGTGAAGAGTCATTGAGGACTTTGCCTTTTATATGTATAGATAGTGCAGTTGTTTTATTTGTTCCAACTGGTGCACTGACTTGTTAAGTAGGGTCCAATACTTAGTCAGGAGTTGGTATTGAACATCCAACCTTGTACTTTAAAGTCCAATGGTAAATCACAAAGTGGTGAGATGTCCAATTGCTATCCAGTGCATACACATGAAGCCCAATCCAATATACAACAACCCATCTTCCTTGCCGCATTTTAGTAAGAGTCCATTAATCTGGTAGGAGACTACAGCTGTGTTTTCTGACCACTAAAGTGCATGCTTGCACAACCCACCCGTTGCCCTCCTACATGCTGTTTTGTTGATTTAGTTTCTCAAAGCTGTTTAAATATTTGTGAGCAAACACTGGTTGACCTATTGGTCAGCTGTACATGCTACATCATCCTCATCTGGGCCTCTTCCAGTTACTTCCTTCACAGGTCACTTAGGTTACTTTCTGAATTTCTTTTTTTTTTACTTTTTTAGTGACCTATCTCTGGACAGGACAGTTCATTTTAAACTTTTCCTTCATCTGGAAGTGGACAGAAGAGTCTAAATATTTCCTAAACGGAGACACATAGGTCAGAGAAGCTTGCCCACAGAGTTAGAGTGGATGTGAGGGGTGAGCTCAGCTTGGCTTGTTTTCATACACATCAGTGTTTTGCAGTCCAAAGTTTAGGAGCTGATGCAAATTTGTTGTTTCTTCTGTACTTATGCCTGTTTAGCACATTAAACAGATTCAAGGTAACTTTTTGACATTAAAATCCCACAGATATGATATAAAAATCCTGGGACGAGATTTTTTAAAGAGAAGAAAGACTGAAAGAGAAGACTTTGTGCCAACATATTTAACCATGCCTGGGGCCGGAAATAAAAGAAAAAGTAGAACGTTGTAAAGAATTCAAAAATGTTGGCGCGATACACATGCAGAGCAGGTTAGAGATAATGAAAGTACTAAAATTGGAAAGTCTCAAAAAAATGATAGTAAAAATCGCATTAGCGCAAACAAATGGAAATTATTACTCTGTGAAATAGCGGAACAGCAAAAAGAGATCGAATATATTGTTTGGATTAAAATTTTAAGTCGGAGACTTGTAGATCATCTAATTCATGTTGCCATCAGGAAAAAGTAGTGTTTCTTCCCAAAGAAGAGGCGTATCTGCGAGAATTAAAAGATTTGTTGTTTGGTGAAAGTGAAATCCACATACGCAAGTGGCAGAGACGCAAGGAGGCTGGTGCATAGTGCAGGCTGAAAGGGTTGGCAAGCGAAGCCCCCTAATATACTGTATATATATATATATATATATATATATATATATATACACATATACTAGGGGGCTTTGACCCGTGCTTGCTTCGCTCGCCCACCCAAACCCCGGGGTGTGCTACATGCCAGCCACTTCACGTCTCTGCCTTTTGCGTTGGGAAGAGGGGCGCTGTTCTCACGGTAAGGAGATGTGGTTGCTCCTCCAAATCCCCTCTCTTAAATGGCGAAACAATGAGAAATAAATAAATTTTTTTACCTCTTCTATGCTCGATCAGATGGCTTACTGCTTGTGTTGCTTGTGCTGTGCTGCGTGATCTGCATGTTGTGCAGTGCTTCGAATATTTAAAAGCCTGTACAGCAGCTATCCTTTTGTCTCACTGCCTTGTCTCGCAGGACGTTAAAGTGTCTCAGAGAAAATCACGTCTTGACCCAAGATTTTTTTTTACAATAGAGAGATATATTGTGTAATATAATTATTTAATGTTAAAAACAGGCCATAAAATTACAGCTATATTACAGTATATAATTTTGCACTTTCAAACAACACAATAGCATGCTTACCTGCAGTTATTCAAGTATAACCCAATCTCATGTTTTCTGAATTGCTATAAAACCAGTCTGAAAAAAAGATTAACCTTTTTTAGACTTTTTTCACATTAGAACCCCAGAGAAAAACCTTTGTAATCCGAGTTTCCCAGAGACTACACTCAGATCCCGTGCCAGAAGTTGTCTGTGTGAATTATGCATGTTTTCCCAATGATTGGGGGCTTTTTTGTTGGATCTCTTCCTTTTCTTCCCACAACCACAAAGACGTGCCTATTAAGCCAATTGTCTAGGACTTGCACCATACCATGCTATCTTTTTAAAACTGAATTAAGCCAATATGAAAATAGATTAACTATTCAAGTTACATATTAAAAATGTCAAGATGCTCAATTTTAAATGTAATATTTGTAATTTTGCCCCATCTGTAAAAATATTATCATGTTCTAGCCATTAACAATGATGTCAGTAAGTATTATAATATAACCACTCTTAAATCTGCTTAATCCAGTTCATAGTTGGGAGCCTATTCTGAAAAAAATGGTGTTATTAAAGCCTATTAAAGTGAGTCAATAGGTAGGATGAATAAAAGAAGTAGCGAAAAATAAATCATTGCTTTCTTGAGAAAACAAGATCATCTGCTTGCAAAAAGAAAACTAAGCTGATAACACGAGTATCACGTTGCAGAAAGTTCAATGTCCCTTCTCTGCTGCAGGCACACTGTATCTTATAAATACAGGCGTATCGGAAAGCAAAAGAGTAAAAAAAAAAACCAGGCACCACTCACTGTGTAGGCAGAATAAATGACTGTCCCGCACACAGTGAGACGTGTCAGACCTTGAGTGAGAAAAGCAATAACACAACTCAGACTGGACTAGAGATAGTCCAGGTAGGTTCAGTAAATTTCATTATTCCTGGAGTATTTAGAGAAATGACCAGCTGACAAAAAGGTGCCAGAAGCAAGAACACAGGGAAAGCTTAAGGCCCACAGTAGACAGACAGACTGGTTCCTGAACTAGTTAGTAGATTTATCAGCTGCACTCACAGAGTTACATTTGTCACAGTGGGATCCACTGAACCTTTCCCATGTGTAGGTCCGAGTGATTGTCCACTGTAACTTTGAGGTATGGTCCTTATGTCCTGCTTGTTCCCCCCAAAAAGTGAAAAATAACTGACAACTGCTCAAAAGTAAAGAATTTGCCATTTTGCTAGGCAAAGCTGAACACATAATCTAGTCTCTACCTTTTGGTCTTATATTCGTACCACTTAGTTTGCGTCATGTGAAAACATATGTATACCCTATGAAATGTATTTTCTTTTTTAACATACTGTATAAGGAAGAAGTACTGAAGAGTGAACATTTTATCTGAACTACATCTTAAAAACCATAATAGAAACCTTCCTAAAATTTTAGAATATGGTAAGAATTGAGGATTCCTCATGAGCTCTCTAAAACAGAAATGGTGGCTGAGGTGGTGATGTGAATTTTAGTTTGGCTGAATCCACCTATAAATTAATTATCAACTCTCCATGGAATACATCCCACTAGACACATATTTTACATCCAAGTTACCCCTTTATTTGTAGCCACTACCTCACTTCCAGTCTGCTCTTTTTTCAAATTCCCATGATCACATGGCTGGAACAGGTGGTCCCAGAAGCTCCTCTCCTAAACTTTGTGAGATGTGGCCTCAAGCTGGATGTCTTGTATTGCCTTGAAGGGAAAAGGCAGAGACAGTGAAAGAGAAAAACACTTTTTGCCAACAGCTAGCAGGTTACATGAGCAGGCCCATCTGTTTATTTAAACACACACCTATCTACTCCAAAAACTAGCAATAAGGATCAGGAGATGGAGTCGAACAAGACAAAAGCCAAAATCTGGAGGATCAAGAATCAGATGCCAAAATTAAAATGAAAACCAAAATCATATTAGTCATAACACACAAGGAATCTTAAGCTGTGAATCAATCAGCAATGCCAGAGAACTCAATTTTACTCTCAGTCTCAGATGCAGAATAGTACATGATGTTCCTGGGTTTATATTTCAACATTATGTTTTATGTTTGTGCAGCATTTCTTTTTGATATATTTGTAATAACTGCATAGTGTCCTGGGCTATTCAGTAAGATTGCACTAACTGAACACTAATTGAATTTTACAAGAAAAAATATGTTACAAAAATTTCCCATTAACCAAAGCTGCATTCTAAATTACAAGTGTTATCCTCTTTAATAAAACCCCTGTGTGCGTCCAGGTGTCCGTGTGTGTCTTCTGGTGAAGTGCACATGCACCGGGCCACACGGCACGTGTTCAGTCTCTTCCTGTGCATTCCCTGCGCAGAGAGAGAGACACACACAGATGCATGCACGCGAGAGACAGACACACACACAGGCGTGCGCGCGACAGACACACACACAGGCACGCGAGACAGACACACACACACACACACAGGCTCGCGCGAGTCAGACACACACGCACACAGGTGCGTGCGAAACAGACACACACACACAGGCGCGCGCGAGACAGACAGACAGACAGACAGACACACACACACAGAGGCGCGCACTTAAGAGAGACACACACACACGCGAGACACAGACACACACACACGCAGACCCGCGAGAGAGACACACAGGCGCGCGCGTGCATGGTTGCAATGTTCCTTTTCTTGGTTGTTTATTAAGCCGTAAGGCTATAGCATGAATTCTTGCAGTGTTAGTTTTCTCTGTTGTTCAAGGTTTTCTTAGTGTTATTCAGTGTTTTTACATTTAGTTTACCATTACGCTGTGCATTCAATGGTATAATTAACTATATTTGTGCTTAAAAACTTAAAAAAATATATATTTACATACAGTTCATATGGTCTGGAACGGATTAATTGTATTTACATACAGTCCTATGGGGGAAATTACTTTGGTTAACGACCAAATCGGGTTACAACCAGAGTTTTGGAACGAATTATGGTTGTGAACCGAGGTTCCACTGTATTACTGTCAGACAAAATTACAGGCATTTTACAGAAATACAAACCAGTATTACTGAGAGAGAAAATTAAAGGCACACAATACAGTGAAACATATTACAGCCACATACAAGGTCCCTTGCCATTTAATATAGACTGTTGCTACTAATGTTTATGCACTACTGTTCTAACGCCCGTTATTGTAACGGGCTTAATGTCTAGTGTCTGTAATAATAGTCATAGGTATTTGAATTTAAAGCTTCCTGAGCATGGGAAAGGAGCTATATAAATAAAATGTATTATTATTATTATTATTATTATTTGAGAAGCACAGGGACCTTAACCTTCCTTGATATATAGTATAAGAAAGAAATGGATATTATCTAATTTAAAAAATCAAACCCATTATAGAACTGATCAGCTTAGGGGCAGGACCTCAAACCAGAAGTATTTTGAAGGGTGATTACTGGAATAAGGAATCAGTTTAGTGAAAGAAAAATTCAGTCAGTGCTGGCTAAAAATTCTGAGTGTTTGTAGGTGAGCAATGCAGAGGGGGAATGAGAAAGACCAAGTAGCACTGAACACAATATGGTAGTTGGTGCAACATGAGCCAACATCACTGTTTTTGGAATAGCAGCCCTGTGGGTTTTTTATGCATGACAGCATCACACGGGTCTATTTGGAATGGGCCACTGTGCAACAAATATCTGGCCAGCAGTGGTCTTGCAGTGAGAAAAATTGATTGGATGGGACTTGTGAGGGATGGCTGGGACCCTTGCCCAGCCAGAATGCACTCATTGTTGAAGGACAGTGGGAGACAACATGCACAGGGCATTATCTTCCCCGGAACACTAGGTAGCTGCCTTCCTGGGTTGCAGCAGCACCCCAGATTCCCACAAGGCATCACTGGAACTGGAGTTCTTTGGCTCAGCCCTGTTGAGCTCCATGGGTGCCTCCAGGGAGTGCTACAGGGACTAGTGAGCTCTAGTTCGTGGGGCTTCCACCTTACCCACAAGTGCTTCTGGACCAAGCCTTTGGGACATTGGAGGTACTTCTGAGAATAACTTAAAAGGAGCTGCCTGCCATAACTCCAAAAGCCAGAGTTGGGAGGAACCAGCTGCAGCCTGCTGGGAGGAGCGGGGAGGCAGTCACAGAGGGAATGAGAGAGAAGAAGAAGAAGAAGAAGAAGAAGAAGAAGAAGAAGAAGAAGAAGAAGAGACAAAGTATTGCTCTGTGCTTAGCTGTACTTCTTTTGGTGGGGGGAACACTTACTAGGGGAGAGTTTCCCAAAATAAAAAGCTTATTGTGCCTGCAACTTGTGTCTGAGCCTGTGTAAGCGCCCCCTGGCAGTCATAGACTTTAGAAAAAAAAATAAGAAGCCTACTGTCATGTGTCAGCATGGTATTATGTCTATTTTCCATTTTATTGTTGTTCTTCTTAATTTTAGTTCATTATTAATCATGTTTTCAGGTTAATTTTGTTATGCTTATTTGCTACAAGCTGGGTTACTTGGCTTCTCCTAGGAAGTTTCCTAAGATGTTGGGGCTTGATTATAGTGGTGTCATTTAATGAAATGTTTCAAATATTTCAAAATACTGAAATATTGAAACACACTTTCTTAGCCGATATCAACTGAACTAGATGCACAACCTTGCCAAATTTCAGTTACTTAACTAAATGGTGTATAGTGTTTTTGTTGAAGAATGAGTGAATAAGTCAGTCATCTTTGCATTTAATATATTCAGTATATAGATTTAATAAACCTATACTGTCTCTTTAAACATTTTATTTTGTGTTTTGTGGTTGGAACCCCACAGTGTGGTTGGGGGTGCTACCCTGATGTCCCTGCTTCTGAACATCCCTCTGGCTATGGTGCATATTGAATCAGAGAGAGGATTTCAACAACAGATCACAGAGTGTTGTTTGAGGTTATTGAGTATTATTTTCTTTCGAGTCACTGGCTTTGTAGATTTTTTGCTCTGTTACTTGGATTCTGATTCTGGTATACAGATTTGCACATGATTGCCTTGGGCTGAATTGGGTTCCCTTTCCAGGCCTAACCTTTTTGCCCTTTTTCCCTTATTTTCACATTTTGTGATTTTTTTTTTGTAATAAATTCTTAATTTATAAAGATTCTTGTTTTGGACTTACTATGAGGGATGTTGAAGAAGTTTCCGCACTTTTTTTTTTTAACTCCATTAAGAATTTCAAAAATAAATTACATCACCTTCCTACATAGTCACCTTCATTTGCGATGCAATTTTTCCAGTGTCGTACCAATTTTTTAATGCCCAATTACTACTCATCCCCCTTTTGCTGTTTCCAACGAAAATATAAAAGTGTGGAAACTTTTTGAACGTCCC
Organism: Polypterus bichir lapradei; assembly: GCA_026402145.1. NCBI lineage: Eukaryota > Metazoa > Chordata > Cladistia > Polypteriformes > Polypteridae > Polypterus > Polypterus bichir. The sequence goes on along the minus strand of JANRMT010062854.1, from coordinate 57,338,126 downwards.
TCATAACTCAAGCCAGAAGTTCATGAAGGGTATTTTTGTGCATTTTGAACTTTTAAAGTATATTTTGACCTTCTAAAGCCAGCCCCTATTTTTGGGCCTGTGTATGCTGCAGCCTGCAGGTAAAAGTTGAGGCTGGCTAACTTGAGATAAGCTTTTTCTGCAGATCCTGATTAAGCTCCTGGTTTGCTTTATGGAGGATTCATGACCCCTTTTGCCACGTTCCTGTTTCCTTATCACAGCTCTTTTCAGTCAGTCAACTAACAGCCGAGTACAATTGTTGTGGCAAAATCTAGAATATATATATACAGTATATGGCTGATGGAGATCTTCTTTAGAGGACTGGCAGAGCTGGAGTCTCACCTCTGCTGTCTCAGAAGGGAGATGGCTAGACAGAGGGTGACTGTCACCCTGAGTGATTTCCCACCGATGACAGGCACCAACTCCTCAGTTCCATACATAGTTCTAGGTTTTACTTGACTTAATGAACAACTGTGATGGCTTGAAAAATGGCCATATTTAGTAAGTGTTTAAGCTTTTCGTCTGTGTCCCATAGCCTCCAATATAAACTGCAAATGCAGGAAAGATATATATATTTTTTTTAATTTATACAAAGTGCTTAACTTTAGAACACAGTTTTGTGGTGCAAATTAATATATACCATGTTTATGAAGAAATACCTTTGACTTAAAAAATACAAAAACATCTCCTTTAAAACACAGATTACTATTGTTAACAAAGCTTTTGCTTTTTTAAGAAAAAATGTTTATATTGTTCAAATTGGAAAAATGTGAATGCCATTGGTGTTCAGTTTTATTTCTTTGTAATCAAGTCACCATGGTTTACAGGGTTGAACATGGAACAAGCTAAAGTTCAGGCAATTGGCTAACTCAGTGAAGAAGGTTTTGGGGTTTCACAAACTTATTGTGACTTTATTGAAACAAGCAACAGTATATTCTTGAAAATTACCAACAACACTAAAAAGTGAAGGTAACCTCCTTAGAGGTGCCTGAAATACTCAAGGGATTATTTACTTCTACACTTATTGATAACACTCACATAACTGAATTATTTTTGAACTTGACATAGATGCTTTCAGTGTAGAGTTAAGGGTAATAATGGCACAATGCTTTTAATGCACTGGAAAACTGCAGTTGTGTACATGTTCTTCTGAGAAATTGTAATCTGCTGTTAAAATCATCAATTATTTGGCAACAAGTTATTGTTGTATGAATGTAGGCATGGGGTTGCAGTCACAGAACAGACATCCATCATTGTCACTGCTAATAAGAATTTAGTTTACCTCAAAACAGCTTAGATGTTTTGAAGACAAGCCAGATAGGTTTTATTCTTCAGTCAGTTTAATGCGGTGGTTTCCAACCTTTTCTATGCCCTGCACCCCTGGAAAATGTTTGATTTACTGTATGTTCAAACCCCCAACGAAAGTAATATCACATTTGATGACAAAGAAGTCAAATTTCTCATTTTGAACAACTAATTGAAATATATAAAGTATTGCACATAAACAGATTGAACTAAAAAATAAACTTTTAAGGTAAATATAAGTTGAGAAATTTACCTTTATAAATCTCAATAATCTTGTGTAACCATGAAGCTTACACACTCAATTGACAATCCTGGGGTTTGGGTAACCCTGAAGCTTTAACCGCTGAGGGGGAATAGACACACAATCAATGATTGAGAGCTTGGGGGTTGGAGAGTAATGTTCTACCAGTGGGAGTCCCACAGGGGTTAGAATATGTTCCAGAATTGGTCCATTAATGTTAATGCTTTGGGGTCATAACTTACCAATGTCAGTTGATCAACGTATTGATAAAACATATTGTTACTTATTAGTGTTGGCCTCAACTGTGTAAAGTTTTAAAGAACTATGTGAAGCATTAGTAATTGTATTACTTATTAATAATTAGCAAGAATTTTCAAGAAAAATAATCTTTGGGATCCAAGTTCTTAGTGGAGCATCTGTTCAAAAATTGGGAAACAATTTAAATGTAACTTCTGGTTATGACTTGGAGAGTAAAACTTGTGCTTTAAAGTACATGTGTTTCAAGTAAAATGGAAAAAGACTCAGAAGTTGTGATCCATTAAAATCAATTTTGAAATCAGTATAAACCCTCTTTTTTATGAATTCCTTCCACATCCTCAATAATTCCATCTCAATTGTTAATGATTTTTAGGTAGGTTTGGGCTAACAAACAGGTATATTTGACGACCAGAGCCCCTGTCAAGCAATCTGTAGATAGGAGATCCATCCATCCATTCATTATCCAACCTGCTATATCCTAACTACAGGGTCACGGGGGTCTGCTGGAGCCAGTCCCAGCCAACACAGAGCTAAGTTATGATTTGCACTGCAAAATACTTTGTTGGAAGTTCCATCCATCCCCAAGTGTATTGTCTATGTAAAAAAAATTAAGAAAACTAGACTTGTCACCCGTAACTTAGTTTTCCATTCATGTTTTAGGGCTCATTTATACTTCATGCTCAGAACGCGTACGTGTCCGCATCATGGCTGCCACGCATTCCCAGCGTTCATTTGATGTGTCCTCTGAGCAGGTCCTCAGAAAGGACGCAGTGTGATAAGAGTTGGAATATGACGTCAGTGTCTGTTTACTATCTACATGCAACAGAAAGCCTCTATGCGGATCCTCTGGGACTGATGTATGCACTTTGATATTTGATGAATGGGTTCAATGTAGTGAAGTAAAATGCCGACATACAGATGCATTCGTGGTGCTTTTATATTCAAGAGTCGCATATTCCCGATTGTAATGACACAATATATTTTAAAAGTCTCACATACCATCTTTTTTTTCTCAGGCTTCCCTCCTGACCTGACAGCAGCAACAAACAGCAATAGATCACCACACAGAACACATTAAATGTATGATATTCCAACTCTCTGCACATTTAGAATACTTATTTATACTTGATATCACTTTCATGATGAAATGCATTAAAGTATGTATGTTACATTTTACAGATAAATTGTTCATTTCATTTAAATAATGAATACTGTTAATAATTACACACATTGGGGTGACACGGTGGCAAAGCGGTAGCACTGCTGTCTCACAGGGAATCACGTCGCTGGCATTCCCTGCCTAGAGCTTGCATGTTTTCCTGCTGGGTTTCCACAGTGTGCTCCGGTTGCCTTCCGAAGATATGCAGATTTGATGCCGCTAAAATGACTCCAGTGTATGTGAGTACTTGTATTCACCTTGCCATGAGCTGATGCCTCGTCTAGGGATTGTTTCTGCCTTGTGCCCAATGCTTGCTGGAATGGACACATCCATGGATTGATGGATTTAACATCCATTAAACATCCTTTTCAGAGATATTGCTGTAAGGTGTCATTGGAATTTAATGGGTGTTCCAGGCAATTCACAATACAGAGACGCTGAACCTGTTCTCACTGTGATAATATCTCGCACTGCCACCTGCTGGATTCCTCCAGATTTACGCAAAGTACGCGCGCAAGTATAAACTGTAAAACGCTTGTGTAGCAGGAGCGTCCGCTGGAGCATGCGTCGTGTGAAGTATAAACCTGGCCTAAAGATCATCATTCCTCCATCTGTTTATAGAACTTATTTAATTCTGTATTTTTTACAGATGAGACTGATGTATTTCAACATCTAGGTCTATATATGTGGATTTCATTGTCTAATCTTTATCAGAAATATTAATGAACCAACAATGATTATTTTATTCATCACCATCTGCAAACTTCTGAAGGAATAAAATGGCACAGATATATATTTGTATTCTTACCTATCAATCATTCATTTTTGAATACACTTAAACAATTTCAGGGTTTAGGGGTTCTATTCAGTCTAGGTTCCATCAGTTACAAGGCAGAAATATCCCCTGGACAGTAAATCTCGATTTAAAACAGATTTTAAAACCAGTGTAGCCAGAAGATCAAAACAAACTTCTACACTCCGACCAGGCATCTCATGTCACTTCATCTGAGGCTAGGGATCTGCACTGGCAATCGGAAGGTTGCCGATTCAAATCCTGTAAATGCCAAAAGGGGCTCTGCTCTGTTGGGCCCTTGAGCAAGGCCCTTAACCTGCAATTGCTGAGCGCTTTGAGTAGTAAGAAAAGCGCTATATAAATGCAAAGAATTATTATTATTATTTTTTGAATGGTCCAGTAATTATCTTGGTCTGTTTCTCTGTACAGTATTCCTGTAAAACAAAATTAATTTCATAACACACATATCCAGTTCAGGATCATGAGGTGTTAGTGGCTACAGACCATTTCTGTAAAGAGGATCACAATACAGGATGTGCCATTATTTAGCTAATTAGTTTACTGTATCTGGGCCCTGGGATTGGTCACTAGTACCTTGGTGTGGAACACGATGCAGGGTGCTAAAGTATTTATTAGAATGCATATGCAAATGTTTCACACATGTTAACACTGCTCCAACGTACAATAAGGATACAGAACTAAAATGCCCTGCAAAATCCCTAAAATCATACAAGCTTCTTTAATAGTATACTATAGAGAAACCAACAATGTCAACAAAAAAAGGAAAATAACACCAACTCTCCCCACAAATTCTACAAATCTATCCATCCATTTTGTACCCCGGTTACCAAATGAATTAAAAAATTTACATGAAAATCACTCAATAACCTTATGTAAGCTATTTGTTTTTTATAATAGGAGTGCATGGCTATATCTTGTTGCTGGAAATTACCTTTAACAGATAAGTCAATGTGTAACATGACCAGTCCCTTTAATATACTAGGGTTAAGAAATGGGCAGCAGAATTCCATCATTGCAGGATATCTGCTTAAGATGACCTAAGATCTAGCAGGTCTTAAACATCAAGAAAAGGACAACGTTGCTGAAATGTAAATGACAAATCAATGAGTGATGGTGTGTGAGTTAGAAAAAGATTAGTTATGTTTCAAATGAATCCATTTTTTATGTTCAATAAAAACCTATGTAATGCCTGTAAATATTGGGAACCCAGAATGTTCACTCCTGAAATGAAGCATACAGTGTTGTAAGGAAAATATTGAGTTTATGAAATCAAATAGGATTAATTGAAGAAATGTTTCATAACTAAGGATATGACCCAGAGTCCAAACAAAAATCAAAACAACCAGAGCACAGCAATTCTCTAACAAAAAAGAAATTCAAGGTCCATGCCTCTGACAACACATAATTTTATTCAGGGTGTAATGCATGTTACTTACTTGCTTCAAAAAGCCCATAAAGCAAGTATTATTCTGATTTATTTTGGCATTTGAAGCAGTAAATCAAGGCAGGTACATCTGAATATGTACATACTCAACCAACTGAAACCCGATCGTGAAATTTATTTGAGGAACAAAAAATAAAAAAAAGACTTCAAGTAAGTCAAATATGTGCTATATCATTTAATTCCTAATTTGTAATTAGGTTGCTTCACCTCAAGTACCTGTTTCTATTTCTATTGTTTCAGCCACAGCATCCAGACCTTCCTCTTCTTGAAGGATAACAACATTACTGTGGGACTTCTCCCCTTCCACTATAATGCATTTACTGTCTGTGTCAGATATGATAATTTCTATAAAGTCTTCACTGATCTGGATGTGGCTTCCAGTTTCAGACACCATTGACTCGGTTAACTCAGGAGATGACTCCACTATTCTGTGCATCACATGTGGTTCGGCAAATTGGACAGTGTTTTCATTAGGCACTTCTTGCCTAATCATTACTGTTCCATGTGCTGTATCAGAGCTCAGCTCCATTGTCTCAAAAGCATGCACATAGAGCACAGATGCTTCCCCTAGATTGCTTTCACAATCCTTTTTTTCTACCGAGTGCTTTTTTGTTGCTTTTTGTGCTCCTTTCTTGCTCTGATCAACTGGAGGAACATCAGATTCCAGTGCTGCCAATGCTTCTGCCAACTCCCCAGCCAGCTTCTCCTCTTTTCGCTTGTGTGACAGCTGGTGGCGGACCAGGCTTTGTTTTGAGCTGTAACCTGACCCACATATTGAGCATTTGTAGGGTTTATCTTCCAAGTGACTCTTCTGATGCCGACGCAACTTAGAGGCCAAGATATAAGATTTATCACACTGGTCACATTTATATGGCCGATCTCCTGAATGGAGACGTTCATGTGCTCGGAGTGTATGAGGGTCCCTAAGGGCTTTCCCACATATGGGGCAGAGGTACACCTCTCCTGTATGAGAGATAAGATGCCTCCTCAGTTCTGGCAGCTGTGAGAAGAGCTCTTCACAGTGGTTGCACTTGTAGGGCTTTTCTCCAGTATGAATGCGGAGGTGACCACGCAGGTTGCCCTTCTGCCGGAAAGACTTTCCACAGTAAGAGCAATTATATGGCTTCTCCCCAGTGTGCAGTCTCATGTGATTCCTCAGTGATCCACCATTAGCAAGATCTTTGTCACAGACAGGACATCTGCAGTGCTTGGTGTTCTCCAAATTCATTTCTTTCATCAAATGAATCTGCATATGGATACGAAGAGAAGGTCGACGTGCAAAAGCTTTGCCACACTGGTCACAGATAAATGGTCGCTCACCAGTGTGGAGGATCTCATGGTCCTTTAGATCCCGCTTTGTGCCATAGGCCTTGTCACACTGTTGACATTTGAAAGGCCTTTCACCTTTGTGCAGGAGTAGATGAGCCCTGAAGCTTTCTTGGGAACTATAGGCCTTGCCACACTCTGTACAGAGGAAGGGTTTATATTCCAGGTGAGTTAGCCTGTGCTTCTTCAGATGGCACAGCTGCAAAAAACACTTGCCACACTCTTCACATTTGTACTTTCTTTCACGAACATCAGAAAGTGATGTCACACTCTTAACCAAATGTTTTGTTTCAGAAAGTGGCAAAGATATTGTCTCCATTTTTCCAGATGTAACTACTTCATCGGTTAACTCTTCCGCTGGCTCCTGTTGCTCTGTTTGGTTGTTAACAGATGAAGCAGCCTCCATCCTACAATCCTCCTTTTCCTGCTCTCTTACTTGTTGTGCCAGAATTCTCATCTTTCTCTCCTGAAGACGTTTCTGAATTCTGCTGACCAATGAGTGCATCTTCCGTGGTTTAGCGGCCAATCGAGAGCTTGTTCTGGAAGGTAACACTGTTGGTCCTTTGGCATTAATTTCACTTTGCAAAAGTACAGTACCTGGATAAGACTGAGATGCAGTGATGGCATTGATATTCTGCACTTTAGAACTCTTAGGTTCTTCTGTCTTAACAAATTTCTGCTTTTCTGCAGACTGTTCAGTTGTTTGGTTTTTGCTCAGTGTCAAGTTGCTTTCCTTTACTTTTCCTTCAGCTCCTGAGAGTTTTCTGTTTTTCCGGGCAGGAGGCTTACACTTTTCCATGGAATGTACTGAAGTTGGTGTTGTTTGTTGAGATAAAGATCCTCCTATGATACCACAAAGAAGAGAATAGAGAATTATTTTAAGAAAAAGCTGTATGAGAATAAAACTCATTAAGACTGTTAAGAAGATTCAAACTTCCACTATATTTAAAAAGTAGTTGCCACTATGATAAAGTCACCTGAGTGTAAGTTGGCACTACAAAGCTAAACTGCAGTTTACAATAAGTTAGAAAATGTACACATGCTGTAATATTCAGGTGTGTTCAGGGACTTAGTTAACTGATCTGAACGGTGGTGCATTTTACATTTTTTAGTTACCTTAAAAAAAAGTAAGTTATCAAGTTTTTGTTTATTAAATACTTTTTGAAAAAATAAGTCATATTTATATTCCATGTGAAATAACATTAATTAATAGACTACACTAAATACATGTTTTTAAAGGCACTTCACAAAATTAATTAAAAATGTAGCCCAAATGAGCTGGTGGTGGCTCAGACAGCTGACTCCAAATCAAGGGTTGTAAAAATGGCATTGACAGCGCATGTGAGTAGGAGGACGTTGTATGGACCAAGCGAAGATAATTCCACGTCAGGCCAGGGCGGGGTGCACTAAACCTTCTCCTGTTATCCCTGCAGACCAGCGGTGGGAAAACCAGTTTGACTCAGCACTGGAGATGTCACTTCCGGTTCCGGTGCCTAGACTGACATCAGAAGAAGGTCACTTCCGGTTCCCCTACGCCACTTCTGGTCTGATCATTGAAACCGCCACCTTTCCAAACCTTCATCAGTTCATGTCTGGACTCCAACAAAGACATATCTCTCTAAAAAACAAACCCATTGCAGCCAGGGATAATATACGGGTGGCTGCCCTAAACCTTTTTAAGTGTGTCGAGTCTGATCCTTTCACAACAGCTATGCTGTTGTTAGTTGTGGAGGGTCTATGACTAACTGTTGTTCAAATTTCTTAAACATAAAAATCTTAAAAGAAGTACCCAATCGAGCATTAAAATCTTTGTCTCAAGGTAAAATTGTCGGCTGCTTCAGACCAGGATGGAAAGCAGGTCTGGAGCTTTGCAGTTAAATTGGAGTGTCTGAGAAATATTGAATTATTATGTAATTTTAACATTTTTTGTATTTTCAATTAAAATATATTTTTAATAACAAAAAGGGATTCCAAAAAATAAAACCTCAATAATATTCCCAACAAGTATTTAGTGATATAAATACAATACCCTCTTTCTCAACTATAGTCAAAATACCACACTACCCAGTTACCCACTAAATGCCAACATATCAACAATAATGTGAAATTATCAAAAGAAATAAAACGATAAATGCAACCGATAATAATATAAAATTACAATCAATATTACTCTGAGAAGTAAAACCCCAATAATTCATTAAAATTATCCAAATTACTAACAATTTGCCCCGTGACCCTGTAGTTAGGATATAGCGGGTTGGATAATGGATGAATGGACTAACAATTTGGAAAGGAAATTATTTCTTGTATAATGGGAACACCAAAGTTAACACTAGTATTAAAAATTCTAATTCCACTCTCAAGAAACACAGAAGCAAAAGCGGCTCAGACATGGATAAACCATAACCCCAAATTCAGTCTTTGTCATACATTTTACCATTAAGCAATTTTTTCAGCATGACACAAGCTGTAGAACTGATCCGTCCTTGCTATATGTGGCACAATCAGTCTCTTTGTGCACCTCAGAAATTTTAAACCACAGTACAGTCCTTGTTGCATTTGCCCACATATTAACTGCAGTTCACTTTCTAAACCCATTCTAGGTTTTTATCAATTATGGGAACTGTGCCTTTTCCATGTAATTAATCAGTTCAAACAACTTTTATCTGCAGGTTGATAAAGTCTGTTCTTTACAGTAATAATGTTCAGATAATACAGCCTTGAGGCTGTTTTAGTCTAATATAAATATATGGACTACATATTTGTTTACTCTGTACTTCTAAAGTGACCTTTAAATAATTCCTTTCCTTTTCCACTCATTTCCAGATAAGAGACTTTTTTATTTAACATTTCTGTTTAGCTTACCTCAAACAGCAGGAGACATTAACTGGTGTACAAGCGACATATACACATGCACATGCCTCACCTAGAGCTTTAGCTAACATGTACTGGGGTTCTGAGTGGCTGTCGGAATGGAAAAAAAGAAAATATACAAAAGAAGTATCCTCCCTCAGAATAAATTTGAGACCATAAACTAACCATTAACTGAATTTTCTCAAAATGTCTCTCCGTTTGAAGAAAGATGAGTTTGCAAATGTGCCAATGCTTTTCAATGGGAGATTTTGAAATTTCAAAATGTTCTGTTGAACACTGCTGACAAATTTCCTCAAAGAATTAGTGCTCCAAATTTCAACAAAATTGGTCCACTGGGAGAGGATTTGACTTATGTGGACTGACAGACAGACACGACTATTGTAGTAAGTGCTTTTTTACATTATATGCTAACACACCTAAAAAGAATACAGAAATGTATTTATCAAAAAGCATTTAATTACACTGGTCAACTTAGTTTGCATGTTTATTACTAAGCCACACTTAAATAAGCAAAATTCTGAAGTCTGATTTGATATACAACTTTGTAGCAAAACTGTGATGTATTTTTCTATGGTAAAAGTAACTAAATATTTTTGCTTCACACACACACACAGTGCCTCACCACGTTAAAGAAATAAAATATTGCGTGTATAGAATATTCAGATAACATTAATGATTCTGTTGACCTCTCCATTCTCTCATATATGTCAATTATTCTTAAAGCACAAAAACACTCTTAGAAAATTCATAGGTAGAGAATTAAAAACAAGATTTTCCAGTAGTCACAGCTAATTAGAGGTTTCTGGTCAAAACCACAAAGAGCACTGAGAAAACCACAACTATTGCTCTACTGCCATCTTTTGGGTTCAAAAGAAAAAAAAAATGCTTTCTGCATTTCATGGTGACAAAGGTTTGTTTCCCTTTGGAAAAACATTGATATAAAAACACAAAGATACATACAAATATAACACAGAAGAATCTCTTCATTTAACAGTTGTTATTTTGTCCTCTAAATGAAAACACAACACACTGGGCTGAAAAATATGGTATTTTAAGTATAAATTTAGATTTTATCAAAATGGTTTGTGTAGTGTAGACAGTTCTTAGATAACTCCCAGCACAGTTTGTTGTCATAAGCACATTGTTTATAACAATAATAAACAGGACTACATTTATTTATATTGCACGTTTTCACACTTAAGTATAGACTGAAGTGCTTTGCAAGGAGTAAAATAAAAATTAAAGTTATAAAAGGTAAAATGGAAAAAAAACAAAGTTTTAAGTCTCGAATGATTAAAATGGGGGCGGCACGGTGGCGCAGTGGTAGCGCTGCTGCCTCGCAGTTAGGAGTTCTCATGTTCTCCCCGTGTCTGCGTGGGTTTCCTCCGGGCGCTCCAGTTTCCTCCCACAGTCCAAAGACATGCAGGTTAGGTGGATTGGTGATTCTAAATTGGCCCTGGTTTGTGTGTGTCCTGCGGTGGGTTGGCACCCTGCCCAGGACTGGTTCCTGCCTTGTGCCCTGTGTTGGCTGGGATTGGCTCCAGCAGACCCCCGTGACCCTGTGTTCGGATTCAGCGGGTTGGAAAATGGATGGATGATTAAAATGGTAAAAATTAATGCCCAATGGGATAACATTTGCTATGGTCAGATGGCCATAGAAGAAAATAAAATTAAAACTACAGCTTGTGAAGATATACTGGAGAAAATAAACCACCTGGTCATTCTACAGCAATTCACTGTTATCTATGTATAAAAAAAAAGTTCTAGAGGATTCAATGCTGGAGTACCATCATAGTAGCAGTATCCTTTAACCTTTCCAGCATAAAAAAATGCAGAAGGGTACTTTGCCCAGGTGGTAGTAGCACCTATTGTTTACAGTTTATTTAAAAATAAATACTACTTGTAAGTCATGTTTTACCACAGACTCTGCTCATGCTACCTCCTGGATAAAAAGAGAGTGAGAAGAGTGGTTAGGAGCACACGCTGATTCAGCGCATTGCCGCACTCACCGCATGGCAAACTAACTCAGGATCCCATATTAGGAACTGAGTGCAGCCATGCAGCGGGTGATACCTCAGCACCACACTAGTTCAGATGGAATGGAACAGTGTGAGGTTTTTTATGGTGGCTGGAGTGCCAATTCTGCCACCAACCCCCAGGTTTTTCCCTGCAGGTTGGAGGACCTACATGCAGGGCTGGATGCAGATTAACATCATACCCAGGACGGAGCAATTACAGGTTAAGGGTCTTGCTCAAGGGCCCAATGGAGTGGAGTCACTTTTGGCATTTACGGGATCCCAACTGGCAACCTTCCGACTGCCAGTGCAGATCCCAAGCCTCAGAGCCACCACTCCACCTCTGGATAAAAAGTTGGGAGGAAAAATGAAATTGCAGGGCATTTTAAGTATCAAGAGTCACATGCAGGCATCTTTATCTTGTTGGTATGAGTTTGAATATATGTTTGAATGTTATTCATTTGAAATGCATGTGGTGCAATTTTTGTGTAGGTATTACCAGTGATTTAAACTTGGGGGTGGGGGTTGTGGGCATCTACAAGGATGGCTTCAGCTAGTAAATAGGATCTAAGAATTTTAAGAAAAATCATCTAGGTATACAGATTACTAGTTTACATAAGCTAAACCTTGGTCAAGAGCAGATAGGTGGTTGTTTTGTGACAAAGAAAAAAATCAAATCCAGAATATTTTTAATCAAGAGCTGCACTATCATATACTGTACAATGCAAATCTATGTGTAAACTGTCTATTTTCTGCAAAAGTAACCCTGTAATGGATTCATTTATGTTGTCTGGTCTGCTATTTATAAAACATCTAATGGTGGATGGTGCAAAGTGCAAAGGATCAGGCTAAATACATTTTTCTTTAACAATTTTTAAGTAACTGTTTACTTGTTTGTATTCAATCATTTTGTGATATTTTGTATGTTTATTTTATATAACACTATTTTATAACAACAGGAGGATCTTAATAGGATGTGAAATAAACAAAGTTATACTTGATTTGAGAATATACACTGCCAACAAACACAAAGTCATAATAATATGCCTATAAATATTATCTATTGTCCAAATTACATATGGAGCAAGCACACCTATGATTGTCTGTTTTCTTCAGACTTAGTATTATATAACATACAATGGAAAATGTAAGTATTTTAAGACATTCATTCAACCATCCTTCCCCCAAACATACTTGATCCAAATGTTGCATCATGGAGAGGCTTTAGCACAAACTGGAATCACTGGCCAAAAGGCAGGAATCAGTCCAGGATGGAGCACACTTATGCAAAGACCTATACTCACAGCTACTGCACCAGTTTAAAGTAACTCCTTAACCAAGGACACACACTGTTGGGATTTGGAAGTAAAACCATGAAGCATGTGGACTCCAAAAAAAAACACAGTGACTGCCTGGGCCAATAATTTTAGAATACTACACTGACCAGATAAAACAGGTGCATCTGAATGGATATCTCAATCCTTCCATTAGACTTCGAACGTGTCCGATTCTACCACATCTTGAGAGAAGCCTTGAAGACATAAGGATACCATACACTGAGCCATGATCATAACGCCTAAGTATGCCTTTTGGAAACTTTAGAAAAAACAATGCTGCAATATATTGTGAACTAGCAGTAACTAACACAAGTCATAACTATTTCCAGAAAGAAGTCTGTATAAATTCTAGACTTAATGTATGGTTTGTGATTCCAAATATCCTATATGATGGTCTCATCTCTCTTTCAGCAAAGTCATCTTCCAGCAGAATAAGTATTACACATTCTCTATTAAGATATTCAAAGCCATCAGGTATAATATCCTGCAGAGCAACAAAAGAAAAAAGAAAAACAGTATGTTGGTAAGGGTGTTTTCAAATGTCCTGTCACTCACCATGTTCTATAGCCACTTCAAAACTCTGGACACTCTCAGTGCAACTGTTCTGGTTCATTGCAGCAGTGACATCCTCCACTGTATCTTGTTTCTTAAAATGATCTATGTGATTCTCTCCTTTGTGGCATAGATCACCCAGTGTGCATTCTTGGTGTTCATATTTTTCACACACCTCTTTGTCCTCTTGATGTACAGTATTTATTTTGTCTGTTTCTGTGGTCTTTAATCCATCAATCCTGTCTAATCCACTTTGCCATTCATCTGACCCAGTCATACATTTCTCTATTTCTTGCCCCATAACATTCCCTAAAGTTCTGTCTTTGCTAGTTTGTTTATTGTCTAGCCCTACATTTGTATTTGTTTTTTTTTGGCCATTGTTGGTCTCTTCTGTGCTGTTCTCCATTCCGTGCTGGGTGTTTCCTATTGGAATGCTATCTCCACTTCTATGTCCAGAGTACTCCTGCTCCACATTTTCCTGTATTCCCTGTCCAATATGCACATCTGCCATGCTGTTCTCTCCTTTCTGGACATTTTTGCCCCTTCCAACAATATTTATGTCTTCACACCTCATGCCTAATCCTATAATTTTGTTTTCCTTTTCTTGAATGCTGTCTTCCCTAGTCATGCCACTTTCTGTTGTTTCAGTGGTTTCTGCTGTCATTACACATTCTTTTTCTCTCTGCCCCACATCAGACAGCACTGTTCTGTCTACACCACTTACTCTACACTTTATTCTCTGTCTCTCTGGGTGTTCACCTTTCTGAATAACATTCCCCTCTGGCATGCTGTTTCTCCTTCTTTCTTTGGTACTTGTGAATTTGAACACATTGTCTTCTTTATCATCTGCGTTCACCCATGAAGTGGTGTCTTCTTCTCTTTGCTGGCCATGTACTATGCTGTCTCTTTCACTTAGGTTAACATCTTCCTCTTGCTGTGGCATTGAGTTCATCCTGGGTCTGAGGAGGAGCTCCGCTCCAGGATCAACAAGTTTGCAAATTCTAAAGTAAAACTTTCCACGGAAACAGTACATATCCACATTGTGATCCTCTTCTTTTTTTGCTAGGCAGGCAAATCTAGTGGAATAATTTAGAGTCAAGTTAGTTTCTTTAACTGCACAGCAATCTTAAATGACTGATTGTTATAATATAAAAGTCATAATTTACCTCATCCAACCTGTTGCCTGGAGTTCAGATTTGGGCTCCTGTATGACTATCTTATTTTCATTTTTCACCTGCAAAAAGAACAGCACAATTAGTCAATCTCCAGATGCCGTCTGCATCTACGGCCTACACAAAGGCAATAGTTTAACTTAAGTAAAACAACCCTACCAGTTCCTGCATTTCCTGCTCATTCACTTGTCCAAAAAATCCTCCATATTGCAAAGGCTGTCCCACACACCAAATGCCTATTTGGCCATTCTGTGCCATTGAAGGTCCAATTGCAAGCCCAGTGGGTAGAGACTTAAAAAAGAATTCTTCACTGCAACCAACACCACCTGAAAAGATGTATAAAAAAGTATTTTTGGTCATGAAGTAGCTCAAGTATTTTTTGCTAAAACATTGTAACATAAATCGCTCTGAAAAAATGAAAGTTATCCTCAAACAGGAAACCCATTCACATGAGGATGTGCTTTTGAATTGAAGGAGAGAATTTGGTGTTCAATTCAAAAATACAACCATGTATTAAGGGGCTTCCTGTTTTTGGATGACTTTCATTTTCTAGAGTTATTTACTTATTTACTTAACAATATTTTAGCAAACAATACATGCATTGGGCATGTTGTGAGTATACAAATGGTATGATTGTGTGACTTGAAGTGTGGATTATGTGACACAACATGAGATTTTTCATGGCAGCTTTTGATATTCTTTGCTGTTTTCCAGCATTGGTCACCATTTGGTTCTGTTCTGTCAGAAACTTTATGTCCTCCATGAGATTCAATTTTTTTTTCTCAGCCACCATTACAAACAACATTGGGCTAATAACATATAAAATATATAATTTTTGGAGGAGTAATCATCTAAAGCAAATGACGGACCAATTACTAGCTTTAGGAAATGTTTGGATCTTGTCGTAGCTACTAAGGGATGTACCACTGTTTACTAAATTAAAAGGCTTACTTTCTTTCATAATATTGTTCAACTTTATTTTAAATAATTCTTTTACTTTAGAAATGTATACTTTTATATATCGGTTTATTATTTTGGATATCCATTAGATATTAGAGTTTCTAAAGAAAATGTTTTGTATTTTTTACTCAATCTAAAAAGTGAAAAACTCACAATTGCAACATCACAGAACACCTTCTGTTTTCAAACTTTGATCATTCAGCCTTGACTGAATTAACTTTTTTATGTACACTTCTAATTCAAAAGCTGTCTTTATACTACCAGTTAGGTAATAAAGTTTCTTTAAGCTACTACTCCTTTTCACAAATTTCATATAGATTTAAAATTTTTCCCCATATCTGTGAGTTATGGACTCAACACAATGCTGGCTTAAAATGCTATATGATTAGGCCATTTCATGTATCAGTTTAAATGAATTGTTTGAGTCACTCAAATCGATTCAAAGGGGCAACAAATGACACTTACGGTAATATGACATTTGCTGTTGTAGTAAAACATTTTTTTCCTTATTTGCAGTATTAAAAGAGTTTCCTCTTCTGCTTCACTTTTCCCACTTCTATTTGCGGTCAATGTGCCCAATCAACCTCCTCCCTACTCACACTCTTTTATTTTAGATCTTTTACTTTATCCATATACCTCCACTTCAGGATCTTCTACTTTCTCTTGCAATGTACTTCCATTCCCATCACTTTTTTTCCCCCACATAGTCCCTTTCTGTCCTCATCACAGGTCCACATTACTTCAACCTACTTTCCTGTATTTTCTTAGATATCTCTCCCACTTTTGTTGTACCTCTGATGGTCTCATTTCTTATTCTGTCCTTCTTTATAGCTCCACACATCCACCTCAACATTCTTATCTCTGCCACTGCCATGAATTATCATGAGATAAACAAGATGGCTAAATAGGTTGTCAGTTATGTTCTTTACAAATATAAAATGTTTCAATGAAGATATAGTGCTTTTTTTATAAATAAAAAGCTTCCTTTTTCAAATGTCTTAAAATGTGCTTTAAACTACAGAGAACTTTATTTTCTTAAGCTTTTTGACAATTGTAAAAAAACTAAATATTGAGCAATTGTAACATGTAGCCTTATCTATACGGAATTTTAAATATTCAAGACTTTGGGGAAAGTAAAAACTTTTTGTTTTCCATTTGATTTTAGTAAAATACACAATATTGACTAATTGTAACTTGTAATTTTATAAGTTTGGAATTTTTACTATAAATTATGATTCTAAACTTGGTTTCCAAAAGGGACCCACTGTGGCTGGGAGTTTTCATTCCAATCTGTTTCATAATTAAATGGTTCAGTCCTATTTCTAAATGATCTAATTGTTTAATTAGCCTTTTGTTGTCTTATTTTGCATTCAGAAATATGTGGCAGTATACAGCTGAAGTCAGAGGTTTGCATACACTTAGAGTGAAATCTTTAAAATTCATTTTATAACTCCTCCACAGATTTTATACTAACAAATTATATATTTGGCATATCGTTTAATACATCTATTTTGTGTAGGGGAAAAGTAATTTTTTCCAACAATGTTCACAGACAATTATATCACTTTTTATTTACTACAGTATATCACAATTCCAGTGGGTCAGAAGTTTACATACAATTTGTTAATATTTAGTAGCATTCCCTTTATATTGTTTAACTTGTACCAGTTACACCAGTTACACTTTGGCTCAGGTTCATAGGACTCCTTGCATGAACACGCTTTTTTAGTTCTGCTCACACATTTTTAATCTGACTGAGGGTAGGGCTTTGTGATGGCCACTTCAATACTTTGACCTTGTCGTCCTTAAGCCATTTTGCTACAGCTTTGAATACCCATTTGCAAATTACCTTCAACTTCCTTGCTCAGCTCTTGAGATGTTGCTGCAGCATATCTACATAATTTTTCTACCTAATGATGCCATCTATTTTGTGAAGTGCACCTGTCCCTCCTGCAGCAAAGCACCCCGACAATGATGTTTCAACTCCCATGCTAGACGGTTGGGATGATGTTCTTTGGCTTGCAAGTTTCACCTTTTTTCCTCCAAATATAATGATAGTCATTATGTCCAAACAGTTCAATTTTGGATTCATCAGATCAGAGGTAATTTCTCCAGAAGTTACAATCTTTGTCCCCATGTGCCATTGTAAACTGTAGTCTGCATTTTTTATGGCGGCTTTGGAGATAAGGCTTCTTCCCTGCTGAGCGGTCTTTCAGGTTATGTTAATATAGGACTCATTTTGCTGTGAATATACTTGTAGATATTTGTCTGTTTCCTTCAGCATCATCACAAGGTCTCTAGGAGACAGAATGTGTCTCTTTCCTGAGTGGTATGGCAGCTATGTAGTCCCACAATATTTATACTTCTGTATTATTGTTTGTACATATGAACCCTGAACATTCAGGCATTTGGAAATTTTTCAGAAGGATGAACCTGATTTGTGGAGGTGGGCAATTTCTTTCTGAGGTCTTGGCTGATTTCTTTTGATTTTCCCATTAGGCCAAGCAATGAGGCAGTGAGTTTGAAGGTAGGCATTACATCCATATGTTGACTCCAATTAGGTTAATTAGCTCTCAGAAGTTAATTGTCTAATTGCCTAATGACTTGGCATCATTTTCGGGAATTTTCCATGGTGTTTAATGGCACAGTAACAAAGTGTATGTAAACTTGTGACCCACTGGAATTGTGACATAGTCAATAAAAAGTGAAACAATCTCTCTGTGAACATTGCTCAAAAAAATTACTTTTGCCCCGCACAAAGCAGATGTCTTAAACAATATTCCAAATTTACAGTTTGTTAGTATAAATTTCTTTTCCCCCCACACAAAATAGTTGTCTTAAATAATGTGACAAATTTACAGTTTATTAGTGTAAATCTGTGGAGAGGTTATTAAGTGAGTTTTAAAGAATTCACCCCAATTGTATGAAAACTTCAGTATTCAACTGTATTTACATTTAAACATAATGCAGGAATTTGTATTCTTGTCATACCATTTAATGTTTACTTTCTTTTACCAAATACTTTTCCTGTGGAGTTTACTAGCTTGAATGTATCCAGATACTGTCAATGAGCATTACAGACACAATTGTAAATGACACTGAATATTAAAGGGAAGCAGCTACCTCTGAATAAAATTCCTTTGTGAGGCAATCTTATATATAAATGTCTAAGCACGTGTGTGTATCTGTCAAGCCCGGAAATACAAGGCTACAGCATGAACCTCAAAGTTAACAAGTCAGAAGAAGAAAGAAGTATGAGGCTACAGCAAGAAGCTGAAAGAAAGTGACTCTATCGCCAAAATGAAACTGCTGAGGAAAGACAAAAAAAAAAAAAAAAAAGAGAACCGCAGAAACCTCTGACTCTGCATTTCAATTTTTATTCTGATGATTTCAATAGTTTCTAGGAGCCTTTCATAGCTAGTGAGTAATAAAATCATCAATTGACCAGAACATAAAAAAGTAAAATCTTAAAAACAGTTAAAAAGAACAATAATTAATGTCACACACACAAATACTTGCTAAATTCCCCCTAAACATTTAATACATCCACTTTTGAGAACAACTTTGTTATGCATTTTATTACAAATTAACACACAAATGAATGCTAACATTGAAGTAGCGGCTCTACTTTAACATTCTTTGTCAGTTTCACCTTTGTCTACATTGCTCCTCATTAACTGTCAGTATTTGGATACAATTTAAGTAGGAAACTTCACAGAAGTAAGATGAATTGAAATAAAAATGGTCACAGAAAGTTAAGTTTTTAAAGCTATGACAAATCACATTTTTTAATTTCTTCTAAATGCAAATATCATACTAGAACGCTTTTTTGAGGGCAGAATAAGAAAAAAAATCCAGCTAAACATGGATAAGACAGAAAAGTAGCCCACTAAAAATGATTGGAATGGAAGCCAGTAGCCATAATGGTACACCATGCATAAACCTGGGAACCCCTTTCCTAGACTTGGAGAAAGTAAAAACTTTTTGTTTACCATTTGATTGTAGTAATGCACAAAAATATTGACTAACAGTAGCATAACATTTTATCGTCTTGGAATTTTGATTATGAGTTATGGTTCTAGACTATGGAGAAAATCAAAACTGTTACCATTTGAAGTACCCTTGTTTGTATACGCTCATTTCACCTTTATTTATTTGACAGTCTATGCAATGAGCTAACCACTTCAACACTTATGTAGGTTATGTTTGTTAGGTAGACTTTAATAACCCCAGAGATAAATTTGTATGCAACAGAAAGTCCGAAAACAGAAGACATTGTTACTGAGATTCAATAGGTAACCAAAGACACAACATTTTTCAACCAATATTATTACATAAACACACTCAATATTAGTAACTTTAAATATTCAATTCATCAAGCAGAAACAACAATCCCTAACCTTTTCCCACGGCTGTTACTCTCGCACATCCACCCATCACCCGCCCGCTATGCCCAGTGCTTGCCCTGCGTGCCCCCACCTCCAATACTCACATTGCTGCGTGTGGGAGGAGTGGGGCCAGCAGAGCTCCCCTGGACCACAGCGCACTCCACTAGTTACATCTTCCCTCTTGCGCTCCATTAAAGAATGAAAAACAATTGATTTTTTTTTATTTTCCAGAAACAATTATTCTAGAAGAACTGATAATAGTTGTCAAACACTTCAACTCTTTCTTTAATAATTTATAGACAATATTTGCATATCTGTGTTTCCCTGAGCATCTCAACTCCGGGAAAATCATCCCTCTCCAGCCAAAATGGAGATGATGGTTACTTACTTTAACTTCCGATGGGAAACAAACTCGTGCTCAATAAGGTACATAACATATAATCTTTCATGTTACTGTTTTTTTTTTTACGTTCAAGCAAAAGTATATCATAACTACAATCAAAAAGATATAGGGATTTTTTTTTTACTTAACCCGCACGACACAGATGTTGAGGCGTGTAAACCCCGCATGAAGAGCACCATTGAAACATGTCCCCCTGTCCTGTTCCGTCTCTTTTAGTGTCTGGAACTCGCAAATAAACGCCGAGTTATTCGTGTCCAAAAAAAAAACCAACAAAGTGAGATTTTTTTAAGTGAGTACAGCAGCAAATTGTCAATATTAGAAACTTCGTAGTGGCTGCGGATAAATCGGTTTGATAGATGCATTTATTAATCAGTTTCAGAGAAGTGTGGAGTTTCATGATTAGTGTCGAAGCTTTGAAGAGATCACAGGAAATGCGTACGTCGCAGAGGCAGAGACGTTAGTAACGCTGCCTGAACACATATCCAGAGTCCTCTGTTCCACTTCTTGCCTTGACACAGCCTTAGTGGTACTGGTGACATTTTTCTGACGTGTTTTTTTTTTCACAGAGTCTGTGGTAAATGGTATCTCAAAATTCATGTATTCTGTTTGTAATGAGAAACATCGACAAGCCCATAAAATATGGACAGTTAGCTAAGAGGGTTAGAAGATGAAATAATGGTTGTTGGATGTGCAGCATAGTTACCTGTTCTCCAGTTTTACTATTTTCTGGTGTCCCTTTCAAGGCGAAACTTATTTTGTGTTGGATAATACTGTGATGTGTCCGATTTATACTTTACTTAACAACTTCCGCCTGGCTTCAAAGCAATTATATTTAAAAAAAAGAAAAAGATGCGTAATGCCTCAGGGATGAATTCTGTTGCCGTGCAGTTCCATCATTGTCGTTTTGATTTTTCACACCTAGATGTTGTCAATGTCAGGTTGCATATTATTCAGATCTGTATTCATATTAAACTATTGACAATTCCACACCCTGTGTGTGTATATAGATGAGTGGGCACCACAACTTGACTATTAGTCAGCCCAGGTTTGGTTCCTGCCTTGCTCCCTATTCTGCGTATATCTATTGTTTTAAGTAGATTTATAAATATAATATTAACAAATTTGGCAAGTTCTATACACTGCTAAAAAAAAACACTCTTACACTAACACTTACTCATCACAGTCTAACCCCAAGTCATTTAAGGTTCAGGAAAATCAATCTGTCCAGTTTGGAAGCATTAGTGATTGTGAATTAACTTCACCTGCTTTGGTGCAAATGACGGTGACAACAGGTGCACTGGGAAAGCAACAGCAAGACAGCCCCCAAAAAGGGAATGGTTTTGCAGGTGGTCACCAGACAACTGCTCTCTCCTTATCCTTCCTGTCTGCCTGGTTCTTCTGTAATTTTGCTTTTTGCTAGTGTCCTTGTCACTACTGGTAGCATGAAGTGGTACTTACAGCCGATTCAGGATGTACAGGTAGTCCAGCTCCCCCAGGATGACACATCCATATGTACTGCCACAAGAAGGTTTGATGTGTCACCCGACATAGTCTTAAGAGCATTGAGGAGATACCAGGAGATGTACCGACCAATTAGCATTTACACAATACTATTTAAGGATAAGCTAAGGGGGTTGACAATTAAGACACTGAAGGAATGACTGCTAAAAATAGGGCTTTCCAGTCGAATGTGAAGAATAAATAAAAAAAAAAGTCATTTCAATAAGTAATTGCCATTAGAAACACTACAGGGTGTGTGTGATGGGAAGTGAGCCTACCTGGGAATGCTTCAGGTTACTGTCATGCTGAAAGGTGAACCATTGCCCCAGTCTGACACTGAGTACACTCCAGAACAGGTTTTTGTGAAGGACTCCCCCTGTACTTGGTTGCATTAACCCATGCCTCAGTCGAGACCAGTTGCCTTGCCTCTGCCACTTAGAAGCACAGTATGATGTTGCCAGCACCATGCTTCACTATAGAGATGGTCTTTGCCAGACATACTGCTTGGAGTTCTGTCTAATTTTTGTCTCATTGGATAAGGGAATTTTCATCATGCTCTTGGAGTCGTTGAAATGTATTCATATGCCTTTTACTCAAGAGTGTCTTCTGTCTTGCCACTCTATAATAAACAGCTGACTGATGGAGTTCTGCTGAGATAGCTGTCCTTCCGACATTTTCTTCCATCTCAGCAGAGGACTTATGACACTCTGTTAGAGTGACTATTGGGTTCTTTGTCACTTCCCTGACCAGTGCCCTCCTTGTCCAGTTACTCAGTATGGTGGTTTCAAACTTCTTCCATTTCACAATTATTGAGGCCACTGTGCTCCTGGGAATATTTGGTGCTTTACAAATAGTTGTAAACCCTTGCCCCAATATATGGCTTAGAACAATTTGATCACAGAAGTCAACAGAGAGTCCCTTGAATTTCATGTCTTCGTTTTTGTCCTGACATGCTGTGTGAATTGTGGGACCTTATATACAAAAGTGTGTGCCTTTCTAAACAATATCCAGTCAATTCAGTTTGCCACAGATGAACTTCACTGAAGTTCTTGACACATCGCAAGGATAATTAAAGTAGGATGTACCCAACCACTATTTGAGTGCTGCAGCCAATGGTCTAAATATTTAGAGAATTGCTTCTGATATTTAGTCCTGGGTGAAACCCAGCCATAGCTAATGTTATTTAGGATTCAATATCATTCACCCCTGCATCTTCTCTGCTTGTATTTAATGCCTAGTATTTACAGTAGATACGATTAAGGGAGAAAACTCCACTGAAATGTGAATTAAAAAGTTGAGCTAGTAAAGCTATAGCAAAAATGTTTAAATATTTCTAAATTTCTTATAAATGTAAAATCTCAAACTGCTACACTTGTATGACCTGCAGAATTGCAAAGGGGGATAATAAGGGCCAGATAATTAAAAACCTGAAATCTTTTTAAAAAACTTTTAAGTTGGTTTTGTTTGTGTAAAGTCTAAAGTAGTGGGCTTTCTTAAAAATGGACTTAAGGTAGTCATATCCTTTACTCTAAATTGGTCCATTTGGTTTCCACATTTTTCCTTCTTTTTGTATACATGCCTTTTAAGATTTTCAACTTTGTTTTTAAACTATCATCCACTTTCCACCGATTCAGAGGTGGCTGGAGCCTATTTCTGCAGTATCAAGCACAATTCAGGAATTGGCCCTGGATGGGACACTAGTGTATCACTTGTAAAACCCAATAACAACATGTTAAGTGTCTACAATTAATCTCAAACCTCTTTTTCGTATAGGAGAACACCAAGGTAAAAAAAAAAAAAACAGAATGTATGATTTCTGCAGTAAGTAAGTGAACTTGTGTTGCTTGTGGTCTGGGGAATTACCATTAAGTTACAACTGTTACTCTAGCCATTCTGCAATCAAGTGCAGATATACATTACAGTCAATTAATAGATGGACAGCTAGAGTCTGTAAATAGTACTGAGAGAAAATAGGACTGACATATTTCTGAGCAGCAGAATGCAAGCAAAAGAAGATCATTTTCCATTAAAATAAAAAAAATCTTCTAAATATGAAATTGTTTAAAATGAAAGAACACTACCAAATGTAGTTTCTTGACCAACACAAGTAATATGTTACACTGGGCTAAATTGTGACCAGCCATAGAATCAGCGTTTAGCAAAGTGAAGTGTAGCTGAGTAAATACAGAGAAAAATGACTGTGTGTAGCACACAGTTCAATATCGTGATAAGAAACATTGTATGCTGCAGGTGTGAGGGGATTTACAAACCAGCAGAACAAACACAAAGATTTGCAGTGGCTGGCTTGGTTACTATCACTACTGGAATATGCAATTACAAGGGTGATGACCAGAAAGGAAACAGTACTCAACACAAGTCTACCATCACACCTAGCAGATTTAATAAAATAATATGTGTATTGAACAGTAAGAAGACCATGACAAGGCCACTTTACTTCAATGGGAAACGAAGGCTATGAGGGCAGTAATGCATATCAATGAGAATGAAGATATGATTAACAAGAGGAAAGCATTAACACTGTTTAAAAGACCTGCTAGACAATTGTACTTGTGTGTTAAAATAAGCAGCTGTGGATTATAACATGAAAAAATACAAACAAATGTTCAGTTTAACTTTTCACAAGAGTGCCAAACAAATTACCAATGAATGGTACTGATGCTCTGTCCTCCTGTTTTCTCTCTCTACTTATACATACTTACTGAGAAAATTATTAAAAACACTTATAGACCAGATATCCATGCAATGCTCTTCTCAGCCGGTCATGTGGCAGGAGTGCACATGCAGGTCAGGAGCTTCAGTGGATGTTCACATCAAACACCAGAATGGGAAAAAAAATGTGATCAGAGATTTCGACCATGGCATGATTGTTGGTGCCAAACAGGCTTTTTTTTGAGTATTTCTGTAAATGCTGATCTCCTGGTATTTTCATGACAGCAGTCTATAGAATTTACTCAGAACAGTGCAAAAAACAAAACCCATCCAGTAATAATAATAATAATACATTTTATTTATACAAGGCACCTTTCTAAGCACTCAAGTGACACCAGTGAATGGCAGTTCTGTGGGATAGAAACACCTTGCTGATGAGAGAGGATGGATGAGAACAGACTGGTTCAAGCAGACAGAAATGCTACAGCAACTCGAATTACCACTCTGTAAAACTATGGTGAGAAGAAAAATATCAGAATGTATAACACATGAAATTGTGAGGTGGATGGGCTACAACAGCAGAAAACCACATTAGGTTCCACTCCTGTCAGCCAAAAACAGAAAGGGGAGGCAGTAGCAAAACTGGACAGCTGAAGACTGGAAAATGTGTGGTCTGCTGAATCTCAGTTTCTACCAAGGCAAACAAATGGTAGGGACAGAATTTTGAATACATGCACCCAAGCCTGTCTTGTGTCAACAATCCAGACTAGTGGTGTTGGTGTAGGAATGTTTCTTGGCACACTTTAGGGCCATTAATACCTATCAATCATCTTTTGAAAACCACAGCCTATTTGAATATTGTTGCAAACAATGTCCATCCCTTCTTGGTCACTACTGACCCATCTTCTAAAAGCTACTTCCTGTATCATCATCTTCTTTCGACTGCTATGATAAGGCAAAATGTCACAAAGCAAAAGCCATCTCAAACTAGTTTCATAAACATGACAATGAATTCAGTGTCCTTCAGAGGCCTTCCCAATCACTGGATCTGAATCCAATTGAACAGCTTTGGAATGTGATAGAACAAATCAGCAGAAACTGCATGATGCAATCATGTAAACATGGACCAGAATCTCTAAAGAATGTTACAAACATCTTGTGAAATTCAAGTCACAAAGAATGGAGGGCTGTTTTGGGAGCAAAATGAACCCCCTTCCAGTATTAGTAGTGTTCCTAATAATTTGTAGCGTGAGTGTATATAACTAGTCATGTAATATCAAACCATCACCTTCAAGTTCTGACGTTACACGATAAGAATAAGGAGTTAACTATGCAAATTTTCTTCACCCCTTTAAAAGCAATTTTCAGCAATGGCCCTTGGGGCCACACTACATGCTACCCAGGCAATGCACTCTGCCGCCCCCTTCGATCCCACGCACGCGCGTGCTTCAGCCGCACAGACCAGCGGCTTTCGACCTGCCATGCAACGCAGAGAACCCCCCTCCCTCGGGGTAAAAGTGAAGGGCCGATGTCGCCAAACTTTTAAAGCCACGCGCCCAGCTCGCCTCATTTGGGGGTCCGTGCCTGGACTCGAGCGTCTTTCTTCCGTTTTCCATGTCATTTCCTGTAATAAAAAGATGGTGGTCAAAGCTGCGAGAAGCGGCTGACTCGCGGAATTGTTCCCAATGAAAACTTTACCTCGCCCAGGACTAGCGGCGCCTCACTGAGGCGCGCGGGGAGGCCAGCAGCAGTGCAGCGGGGCTCGGGGACCACGTCTCCGTACCGGAGCGCTGCACAAAAGGGAAGGTGAGTCACTCAGACTAGTAGCCAATTTGGCCAATGCAAATGGCTCCTGAAAGAAGCGGGCAGCTCGCCAGGAGCTTATGGACAGCAGTTGGGACAGCTTGAGGCCGACATCCCGAGAAAAAAACGGCCACACAAGACGGCAACGATCGACAGGGCAGCTATCGATGTGCCCCAGGCTCGCAACAGTCGAAACTTCGCAGGTACGCCACTTTTTAAACGACTGAGTTCACCCCTGTTCTTGTTGTTGCTGCTTTTGTTAAAAATATAGCCCCGTCTCTTTAACTGACGTCACCGTCAACCAATCAACGCCCAGGAATCATACTAGAAGCATTTTAGGAAGCGGGCTTGGTGACGTAAAGGGGAGGGTTTTAGAGTTGGTATTCTCTGAAAAAGGTGGAGGTGTTAAGTGACGTTAGTGGCCCGCGCAGAGAAAAGAGTGGGCGGGAACAAGACTTCGCGAAAAAGATGATAACGACATCCTCAAACCCGTTAAATCCGCGGAGGGGCAAAAAAAAAACAAAAAAAAAAAACACTATTCGACATACTGTATAAAGAATCGGTAGGCTTTGAGACAAATATAGCTAGTGATATATACAATGATAACGCAATTACCCTCAACTTTTAATTCAATTTTAGTGATCAATTGACCTTTCAAAGTGATAAGCTTAATTAAAACATTGTATGTTCTCTTAACGCTTTATAGTATGACGTTCTTAATTGTAGAGGGGAGTGCCTTTAATTAAAAACATGACGCCGTACTTTTCACTGTCAGATTTAAAGGGGTACACACTGTGGCTACTAAAAAAATGAAAGTGCAAAGTGAAAGGCGCAAAATTATTTTTATAATAGTTTATGAAACTGTGCAAATAAAGCTAAATGTTTGAATTATTATTTATATGCTGTATATATTTATTGACTTGATTTTGTTATATTTTGTTCTGATCTCAGAACTGTAAAAAAAAGTTAATGCAGTTTCAATTTACAGAGAACACAATCTCTATTTGATCGAATTTATTAAAACGTGTATGATTTAGAAGGAAACTATAAAGACTTACAGGTGCTGTCATATTTTTAAATGATCAAGTTTTTTTTTGTCTCCAACTTTAGCTTTTCTTGTCATTCTCATCTTATGCACGTGCTATCATGTTTTGCAAATGGGTCCTGTGATGAAATCGCATCCGGAGCTGATGTCTGCCTTGTCAGCCATATACTGTAGCTAAAATATAATACGTGATGCACGCAGCTATAATGGTTCTTTGGGTTATTCAGCAAATTGGCTATGACAGTGCTTCCCAAACTCGGTCCTGGGGACCCACTGTGGCTGCAGGTTTTTGTTCCAGCCAGCTTCTGTTTTTAATTGGAATCCTGGGCTAATTAGGTGAACTGTTATTTCCCAATTTCTGTGTTTTGGGAACAATCTAGAAATTAGAAAACTAAGTTTGATAAAACACACACACACACACACACACACACACATATATATACTGTATATATATATATATACACACACATATATACACAGTGCATCCGGAAAGTATTCACAGCACATCACTTTTTCCACATTTTGTTATGTTACAGCCTTATTCCAAAAAGGATTAAATTCATTTTTTTACTCAGAATTCTACACACAACACCCCATAATGACAACGTGAAAAAAGTTTATTTGAGGTTTCTGCAAATTTAATAAAAAAAACTGAGAAATCACATGTACATACTGTAAGTATTCACAGCCTTTGCTCAATACTTTGTCGATGCACCTTTGGCAGCAATTACAGCCTCAAGTCTTTTTGAATATGATGCCACAAGCTTGGCACACCTATCCTTGGTCAGTTTCGCCCATTCCTCTTTGCACCACTTCTCAAGCTCCATCAGGTTGGATGGGAAGCGTCGGTGCACAGCCATTTTAAGATCTCTCCAGAGATGTTCAATCGGATTCAAGTCTGGGCTCTGGCTGGGCCACTCAAGGACATTCACAGAGTTGTCCTGAAGCAACTCCTTTGATATCTTGGCTGTGTGCTTATGGTCATTGTCCTGCTGAAAGATGAACCGTCGCCCCAGTCTGAGGTCAAGAGCACTCTGGAGCAGGTTTTCATCCAGGATGTCTGTACATTGCTGCAGTCATCATTCCCTTTTGTTTTGACTAGTCTCCCAGTTCCTGCCGCTGAATAACATTCCCACAGCATGATGCTGCCACCACCATGCTTCACTGTAGGGATGGTATTGGCCTGGTGATGAGCGGTGCCTGGTTTCCTCCAAACGTGACGCCTGGCATTCACACCAAAAAGTTCAATCTTTGTCTCATCAGACCAGAGAACTTTGTTTCTCATGGTCTGAGAGTCCTTCAGGTGCCTTTTGGCAAACTCCAGGCGTGCTGCCATGTGCCTTTTACTAAGGAATGGCTTCCATCTGGCCACTCTACCATACAGGCCTGATTGGTGGATTGCTGCAGAGATGGTTGTCCTTCTGGAAGGTTCTCCTCTCTCCACAGAGGACCTCTGGAGCTCTGCCAGAGTGACCATTGGGTTCTTGGTCACCTCCCTGACTAAGGCCCTTCTCCCCCGATCGCTCAGTTTAGATGGCCGGCCAGCTCTAGGAAGAGTCCTGGTGGTTTCAAACTTCTTCCACTTACGGATGATGGAGGCCACTGTGCTCATTGTGACCTTCAAAGCAGCAGAAATTTTTCTGTAACCTTCCCCAGATTTGTGCCTCGAGACAATCCTGTCTCGGAGGTCTACAGACAATTCCTTTAACTTCATGCTTGGTTTGTGCTCTGACATGAACTGTCAACTGTGGGACCTTATATAGACAGGTGTGTGCCTTTCCAAATCATGTCCAATCAACTGAATTTACCACAGGTGGACTCCAGTTAAGCTGCAGAAACATCTCAAGGATGATCAGGGGAAACAGGATGCACCTGAGCTCAATTTTGAGCTTCATGGCAAAGGCTGTGAATACTTATGTACATGTGCTTTCTCAATTGTTTTATTTTTAATAAATTTGCAAAAACCTCAAGTAAACTTTTTTCACGTTGTCATTATGGGGTGTTGTGTGTAGAATTCTGAGTAAAAAATGAATTTAATCAATTTTGGAATAAGGCTGTAACATAAAATGTGGAAAAATGTGGCACTGTGAATACTTTCTGGATGCACTGTATATATAGTACCACGCAGTTATATGTGAATAATGTATTTTTTTTCTTTTTAATAATTTTTTTCTTCTTGATTTTCATTCTACTTTTCCAGTTGTTCTAATTGTTTAATCCACTATTTACTAATTAATGGGTTTGACGCTAAAGTAGTTGCAGCCTTTGATTATTCAGTGTTGTTTGCCTGGGTGTCTGCTCTGCTCGTTTTTAATAGTCATTAATAAGGTACAATGAATGGGGAAAACTGCACAGAAAAGGGCAAAATATAATGAAATCAATAAATCTATAGCAAAAGCAGAAATATTTCTGAATGTCTTATAAATGTAAAAATCATGCTGCTGTGCTTTTCTGAATGTAGAATAAGAGAAAAAAAATACCAGCTAATTAAATGAGATCAGTGTTATCAGGTGTTGTTACTGATAATGAATCTGGTAAAAAAAACCTGCAGCCACAGTGGGTCCACAGGACCGAGTTTAGGAAGCACTGGGCTATAACAAAGGCTTTCAGTTAGAATATGCATATCTGAAATAGGCAAATTACATCATACACAGATAAGTTATCTGAAAACAAAAGCCATTCTGTCTTGTACTTTTGAGCATCTTCAAACAGAACAACAATTTTTCATTAAAATGAAAGACACCAGAAACAGGCAGTCAGACATCATGTGTTTTATGCTAAAATGGCTATTTTATCGCTTGGATTAAGGTAGGTGTGCGGTGTAAACCAGTTCACCACCCTGCCACAGATTGCCCATTTAGCCTAGTTTCAGTCTATAACTTAAACCTTCAGTTTGATTGAACTCCACTAAGCTGCCACCCTCATTTGCCTATCAAAAAATGTTTCTGTACAGCTGAGATGATGCAACCTCCTATTGGCTCCATCTCTTCCTTCAACCACAAACTTCTTTAAAGGGGATGGTGCCCAGGTAATCCGGTCATTGACATTAGCATCCAAGGACATTTGATACACACAAATATTTTGGAGAGCATGCAGAAATTGCATAAGACACTTTTATCCAGAATGGAGAGTTACAGATTATTATGGGCATTAATCACATCACAGTGATGCTCACAGTTTTTGTAATTTCAGGAATTCAAATAATAAGGACTTTTTCCAAAGAATGCTACATAAAGACAAACTCTGCTATGGGCTCAATGCTCACTATTCATAGTAATGCTTTATTTTGTATTTAATCCATCACCCATTAATCTCTAAGGTAAAATGCTACAGTCCTGAAAAGACCAATTCCATTGCAGTTTATTAAACTCGTCATGTGATACCTTTCAAGTGACTGGGCCCTTGAGTATTGTAGGAATGTACAGCTTGTACTTTACATTGGCAGCCACTGCATGTATGAAAAGCAATCCAGAGCATGCTCCTGGTGCCAGGATAAATTAGTCATTTAATTTTTCATTATAAGTCAGCATTTGGAATTGTCAAGGTAATGCAAACATAATTAGTACAATTAATTATTTATTAAACTGATTATACATGGTTATATAAGGAATGGATGAGTCACATATGTGAAAGCTTTAGTCTGCTGACCTTCATTAAGTGGTTCTGATTCTTTATACATTGCAGATGTACAGTATTTACAGTAAGTAAGTGCTGTTACCTATTCTTTCTTTTTTCTACAGCCAATCCTTCATCAGTCACATGGAATCAGAGCCTGAGTTTTAACATGTAATTTCAGTCTATCACTTAACACATTTAGAATTACCTATTAATAATCAATTGAATACAATGTATGTGAATGCAGTTTTTTACAGAAGAAGAATAAGCTAACATAGCTTGTACATCAAAACTCATTACAAATATATTCCAACTGGACTCTGAGTTGGCAATGCTACCTGCTATTATGCTGTACTGTCCTGAAGTTAAATGTCCTATATGTAAAGCAAATGCCATTTGTACAAGTACATGTTAGAAGCAATAGGTGGAACAGTTCTTTGAGCATCGCTTAACAACTGGGCAGTTTTTATGAGTTGCAATAGTGTTTATGTTTATTGTGAGAATTATTGTAAATGCCATAATTCAGTTATTCAGGTGGCACTTAAGGAGCTGGGAATAGAAGTGGGAAGTTTTAGAAAAAAGTAGTTTTGCTTATGTGTTATAAGTAAAGTTTTCATACATTCAACAAACCATAATGTTGGCAAGTGTTCAGATTAAGCCAGAATAATGTCCAAAAATGTTAATTAGAACATTAGATCAATCTAGATGAGAACAGGCCATTTAGCCCAACAAAGCTCACCAGTCCTATCTGCTTAATTCTTCTAAAAACATCTAGTTTAGTTTTGAAAGTCCCTAAAACCTTGTTGTCTACCACACTACTTGGTAGTTTATTCCAAGTGTCCATGGTTCTCTGTGTAAAGAAAAACTTCCTAATGTTTGTGCGAAATGTATCCTTAACAAGTTTCCAGCTGTGTCCCTGTGTTCTTGATAAACCCATTCAATCCACTGTACTAATTCCCTTCAGAATTTTAACAACTTAGGTCATGTTACCACTTAATCTTCTTTTTCTTAAGCTGAAAAGGATCAGCTCTTTTAATCTTTCTTCATAATTCATCTACTGTAGCCCTGGGATCAACCTAGTTGCTCGTCTTTAGACCTTACCTAACACTATGTCCTTTTTATAGCCTGGAGACCAAAAGCGCACACAGTACTCCAGATGAAGCCCCACTGCTGCACTATAAAGCTTGAGCATAACCTCCTTGGATTTGTACTCCACACATCATGCTATATAACCTAACAACTTTTTGCCTTCCTAATGGCTTCTGAGCACTGTTGGGAAGTTGAAAGCGTAGAGTCCACAACAACTCCTAAATCCTTCTCATAAGGTGTACTCTTGATTTTCAGACTTCCCATTGTGTATTCAAACCTAACATTTTTACTTCCTATTTGTAATACTTTACATTTACTCACACTAAATTTCACCTGGAACAAATCTGCCCAAGTCTGTATGCTGTCCAAGTCCTTCTTTAATGATTTAACAGATCCCAAATTATCTGCTAATCCACCTATCTTGGTATCATCTGCAAACTTAACAGCTTGTTACTTATATTCATATCTAAATCATTTTATAAATATTAAAAATAGCAGGACCCTAGCACTGACCCCTGTGGAACACCACTCTTAACATCAGCCAATTCTGTACCCATCTGCAAGCATCAACCTGAACTCCCACTTCTTTTAGTTTGATGCCTATGCTCTATTGTGGCACCTTATCAAATGTCTTCTGAAAGTCAAGATAAATAATACCATAAGCTCCACTTTGATCATATCCAGAATTCCAGCATGTTAGTAAAACATGACCTCCTTCTTCTGAACCCATGCTGACTGTTCAGAAAAACTCCTGTACTTGCCATGTGCTGCTCAATTTTATTCTTAATAATTTCCTTCCATTAATTTTCCTGTGATGCATGTTAAGCTTACTGGCCTGTAGTTGCATGGACCTCCCTAGTCACTCTTTTTATATAATGGGATAATATTTGCCATTTTCCAGTCCTTTAGAATCTCCCCAATGCACAGTAACTTCCTAAAAATATGTGTCAATGGTTTATATATGTACTCGTTAGCCTCCTTAACAACTTGAGGGTAAATATTATTTGGTCCTGGTTATTTGTTTGATTTCAGCCTATTTAATCTGAACAGCACTTCTCCCTCTGCAATTTGCAAATCACTTAGTACCTCATTAGTAGTCCCATTTACCACTCGAAGGTTATCCACTTCCTCACTTATGAAGACCTTAGAAAAATGTTTGCTATTTAACTCTCTGTTTCTTTTAATTCTGTAATTTTAATTCTTTTAATCAATCTGTCTTGGGTATGACGTTAAACTGCATCCAGCCCTGCAAGCGGTCCTCCAACTTGCAGGGAAATCATGGGGGTTGGTGGCAGGATTAGCACCTGGTCGTATTAAAAAAAACTTCACAAAGCTCCGAGACTACAGAGAGGACTCCTTTTTACTCTCTGCAGGAGTAGCTCTGCTGCAGCCGCCCAAAGGAAGGCTGCTTGCATCATAAAGGGGATAGGGGAAAGCCCTCGGGAGCCCTATCCCCGGAAGAGTCAAAACCGTTGGAGAGCCAACAGGGTCGGGTCTGTTGGGGATCGGAACTGGTGTGGTGCTGAGGCATCGCCCACTGCAAGGCAGCACTCGAGTCTCAATTGGAGGCGGCTCATACGGGTGGGAGCATGGAATGTCTTGTCTCTCCGGCAAGATGATCATCTTCCTCTGCTGTCAGAGGAGCTGCGTAAACTCCGCCTTTCAGTGGCGGCACTGTCTGAGGTGTGCAGACCGGGGACTGGCCAGATCTCTGTAGGTGGATACACCTTTTATTGGTCTGGTCAGTCTAATGGCTATCATACTCAGGGAGTAGCTGTTGCTGTAGTGAATTGGCTTTTTCCGATGGTGTCCCATGTCACTCCTTTCAACAAGCGTATTATGTGACTCAGATTACGGCACTCCCTGGGTGCTTTGTCCGTTGTCTCAGTGTATGCTCCGACCACGGTCAGTCTCGGTGAGGGAGACATTTTATTCACAGCTTCGATTGGTGGTAGATGGGTGCCCACAAGGTGACACTCCTCTGGTCATGGGTGACTTCAATGCAACCACTAGCACTGACAGGGCTAGCGATGAGGATTGTCTCAGCCACCATGGGTCTGGTGACCATGGTGAAAGTGGCTCCATGTTCCTTGACTTTGCAAAAGGTCAAGAGCTGCGAATTGCTGTACCCTGGTTCCAGTGCCCTGAACCGCATCATTGGACTTGGTACTCCAATACTGGTGGTGCGGTGAAGTAGATCAATCACATCCTCGTGGGCAGACGCTGGAGGCTCTTGCAAAACTGCAGGGTCTACAGAAGTGCCCATTTTGTCAATTCTGACCACAAGACTTGTTGTTGCTACTCTTAGGATCCAGTTTAGGTCCAGTAGGTTACCACCTACTAGGAATATGAGCCTGGACTTGGCCAGACTCTAAGACCAGGCTGTTTCTAGTGAATTTGCACGCAGTTTGTGTGAGGAACTTTCAGATTTGGGTACGACTGCCGATCCTAATTTGATGTGGGAGACCTTCCGTGACAAGACCCTGAAGGTTGCTCAGGGTTGTGTTGGTGTTACTGGTGTTCCCAGAAGGAGGTGTTTTATCTCGCAGGGCACCCTGGATATCATTGAGAGAAGTCGCAGTGGATGGCTCAATGGCAACTCTGGTCTGTACTGGGAACTTAGAAGGATGGCTGTGAGGGCTCCGAGGACAGATAAAGAGGCATTTGTTAGAGGATTCTGTGAGCAAGTGACACACCATCTGTGGTCTAGCGACCCATGTCCTGCTTACAGAGGATTCGAAGCATTACACACATCCGAATCTGTTCCTCGGAGAGTCGCAGTCTGGGTGGCTGATGGAAAGGTCCTTACGGATGACACTGTAGTTGGGACCCGCTGGGCTGGCTACTTTGAGCAGTTGTTCAAAGCTGATTCTCCGGCTAGGACATTGGATATCTCTGGGTTCACGATTCTTGAGGCTGATCCTCCGATTAGGGGGCAAATAGTTTTTCACACCACTGTATACAACAGAACAGTGAAAAATAATTTTTAAAGATGCAGTAAGATATAACATACTTGTAACAGATTTGCTGCTTGAAATAATTAGATGTAACAGTACAGTTATAATAGGCGAAAAAGTAAAAAAGTAAAATCTTGAAATATTCATGTGAGGCAAGAAAATAAGAACAATTTTGTATAATTTGTATATGTATGCAATATTTTTTCCTGGTGAACTATAGTATATAATATTTGGAAAAATATATAAATATGAAATAAATAAGTATAATATCTGAAACTTCTACAGCAATGTAATTTGTTTTTTATATAAGAATAAGATTGTATTTATTTAATATATTCATTCACAGTTTCAGAAATGAAGACATCTAACTTTAATGATTAAACCACTCATGTCTACCCTTGGTGATCTATTCACAAGGATGTCCTGTCTGAGAAATTATTTGTCTCACTGCATCTATGATTAATTTATTGAGTTTCATTGCTTCACTGGCCATTTTAAGCGTTACTTATAACATACAGCACACAATTATTCAATGCAGGTCTATAGTATAAGACAGTAGTTGGTTTCAGGTGTAAGACCCCTCCATGCAGATTACAGCGCAGTCTCAAGGTGGCAACCACAAACAGTTTTTGGAGAAAAAAAACAAAAACATGGCAGACTTCACATATGTGCCTATTCTACTTGTGAAATTGACAAGGGTACCAGCCAAACATGCACAAATCCAAAGTGACAATTAACCTTATTGCCATGTCTTTGGGCGAGTCGGGTAGAAGAGAACAGTTGTAAAGTTAAAAGCCCAAATAGTCACTGGGTGAATGTGGAGTCTCCACACTGACACTGACTGGGTCAAGATTTGAAGCTGACTCTTGAGCTTTGAAGTACTCGCTACACCACCATGCCATGCTACCTGCATCTTCAGTGTACTTTAGAAAATTAATATTGTAGAGTATAAACTAGACAGAACAACAATGAACACTTTGAATGGTGGACAGATTGTGAGGGAGTCAGGAGAAATAGGGGTTGGGGCACAACCCCAATTCCAAAAAAGTTGGGACGCTCTGTAAAATGTAAATGAAAACAGAATTTAATGATTTACAAATCTCATAAACCCATATTTTATTCACAATAGAACACAGAAAACATATCAAATGATTACACTGAGAAAATATGCCATTTTATGAATGAATTGAATGAATTTCATTTTATGAATGAAATGAATTGAATTTAATAACAGCAATATGTCTCAAAAAGTTGGGACAGTTTACCACTGTGTAGCATCCCCACTTCTTTTAACAACAGTCCATAAATGTCTGGGATTTGGGGGGAACCAATTTCTGGACGTTTGGAAGAAGAAAGTTGTCCTATTCTTGTCTGATATGTGATTCTAGCTGCTCAACAGTCCAGGGTCTTCTTTGTTGTGTTTTTCATTTCATGATGCCCTAAATGTTTTCAGTTGGTGAAAGGTTTGGACTGTAGGCAGGCCCGTTCAGCACCCAGACTCTTCTACTATGAAGCTATGCTGTTGTAATAGATGCAGTATGCAGCTTAGCATTGTCTTGCTGAAATATGCAATGCCTTCTCTGAAAAAGACATTTTCTGGACAGGAGAATAAGTTGCTCTAAAACAACTTATATATACTATACATGACAGCATTCAAAGGTGCCTTTCCAGATGTTTAAGTTGCCAATTCCAAAGGCACTAATGCACCCCCTTACCATCAGAGATGCAAGCTTTTGAACTGAGCGCTGAGAACAAGCCAGATGCTTCCTCTCCTCTTTAGCAGAGCATCCATGTTTTCCAAAAAGAATTTCAAATTTCGATTTGTCTGGCCACAGAACAGTTTTTCACTTTGCATAAGTCAATTTTAAAGGAGCTTTGACCCAGAGAAGATGAGGGCATTTCTGGATCATGTTCACATATGGCTTCTTCTTTGCATGACAGAGCTTTAATCTGCATTTTTGGATGTCACGGCAAACTGTGTTCACAGACAAATTTCTGGAAGTGTTCCTGAGCCTGTGTAGTGCTTTTAATGCCTGTTTTAATGCTGTGCTGCCTGAGGATCTGAGGATCATAGGCATCCAATATTGATTTTCAGCCTGGTCCTTTGAGCACAGAGATTTCTCCAGATTCTTGGAATCTTTTGATGATATTATGTACTGTAGATGATAAAATATTCAGTCTTTGTAATTTTACCTTGAGGAACATTATTCTGATATTCTTCCACAATTTGTAGACACAGTCTTTCACAGATTGGTGAACCTCTCCTCATCTTTACTTCTGGGAGACTCTGCCTCTGTAAACTGCTATTTGTACCCTCAATCATGTTACTGACCTGTTTGCCAATTAACCTAATTAGTTGGAAAATGTTCCACCAGCGGCGCAGTGGTAGCGCTGCTGCCTCGCAGTTAGGAGACCTGAGTTCCCTTCCCGGGTCCTCCCTGCATGGAGTTTGCAAGTTCTCCCCATGTCTGCGTGGGTTTCCTCCGGGTGCTCCGGTTTCCTCCCACAGTTCAAAGACATGCAGGTTAGGTGCATTGGCGATCCTAAATTGTCCCTAGTGTGTGCTTGGTGTGTGGGTGTGTCTGTGTGTGCCCTGTGGTGGGCTGGCACCCTGCCCAGGGTTTGATTCCTGCCTTGCACCCTGTGTTGGCTGGGATTGGCTCCAGCAGACCCCCATGACCCTGTAGTTAGGATATAGCAGGTTGGATAATGGATGGATGAATGTTCCACCAGCTGTTTCTTTTTAGTACCACTTACTTTTCCAGCTTTTTGTTGTCCCCGTCCCAACTTTTTTGAGACTTGTTGCTGCCATTACAATTAAAATGAGCTAATATTTTTCATTAAATAGTAAAATGTTTCACTTTCGACATTTGATAATGTTTTCTATGTTCTATTGTGAATAAAATATGGGTTTATGAGATTTACAAATCGTTGCATTCTGTTTTTATTTACATTTTACACAGCATCCCAACCTTAGTCTAGTCAACAAAAGTAAACTAATAAAATAAAGTTGCTCAGTGTCTGAGTACTATTGAACACAAATCTTTGCCAGTCTTGCAATTATCAAAGCACAAGGGAGCTCTGTATCCTTTGACAAAGTTTCCAGTATGAACTGCCATCTTCTGGGGACTGTCATGTCTTTTTTTTTTGCATCCCTACCAGAAGGGGCAGGGCCATTCTGGGCTGAAGGC
Organism: Polypterus bichir lapradei; assembly: GCA_026402145.1. Classification (NCBI taxonomy): domain Eukaryota; kingdom Metazoa; phylum Chordata; class Cladistia; order Polypteriformes; family Polypteridae; genus Polypterus; species Polypterus bichir. Next base: position 57,299,990 of record JANRMT010062854.1, on the reverse strand, counting down.
AGCACTAGGCATCTTCCTGGGGCTGCTTTCGAAACTGCAGGTGAAAAAAATGACATTGTTAGCGACAGCAACCTCTGTCACCCGGAGTGGTATTGCTTACCTTGACAGAGCTTGATCTGCAGGCGCACATATGTGACCACACCACCCCAGACCTGATTCTTTTAATTTTGGTCTGGATTGATTGATCCTTTCATGAACATACTATTGCCAACATTATAGATTTACAATTTTGAAGACCATGAAAGCACATTATAACACAGCAATCATCAAATCGGTCATTATCCTGTTGTAGGATATGAGAAGATCAACAGTTGAAGAATATCCTCTGACCCACAGAATACCCGCGCTAACAGCGGAGAAGTAGTGTGTTAAAGAAGTTATGAAAAAGAAAAGGAAACATTTTAAAAATAAAGTAACATGATTGTTAATGTAATTGTTTTGTCTTTGATATAAGTGTTGTTGTCATATCTATATATCTATATATATATATATCTATATATATAGCAAAATACCCGCACTTGGCAGCAGAGAAGTAAAAAGAAAAGGAAACATTTTAATAATAACGTAACATGATTGAAAATGTAATTGTTTTGTGATTGTCATGAGTGTTGCTGGCATATATATATATATATATGTATATGTGTGTGTACATACAGTGGTGTGAAAAACTATTTGCCCCCTTCCTGATTTCTTATTCTTTTGCATGTTTGTCACACAAAATGTTTCTGATCATCAAACACATTTAACCATTAGTCAAATATAACACAAGTAAACACAAAATGCAGTTTTTAAATGATGGTTTTTATTATTTAGGGAGAAAAAAAAATCCAAACCTACATGGCCCTGTGTGAAAAAGTAATTGCCCCCTGAACCTAATAACTGGTTGGGCCACCCTTAGCAGCAATAACTGCAATCAAGCGTTTGCGATAACTTGCAATGAGTCTTTTACAGCGCTCTGGAGGAATTTTGGCCCACTCATCTTTGCAGAATTGTTGTAATTCAGCTTTATTTGAGGGTTTTCTAGCATGAACCGCCTTTTTAAGGTCATGCCATAGCATCTCAATTGGATTCAGGTCAGGACTTTGACTAGGCCACTCCAAAGTCTTCATTTTGTTTTTCTTCAGCCATTCAGAGGTGGATTTGCTGGTGTGTTTTGGGTCATTGTCCTGTTGCAGCACCCAAGATCGCTTCAGCTTGAGTTGACGAACAGATGGCCGGACATTCTCCTTCAGGATTTTTTGGTAGACAGTAGAATTCATGGTTCCATCTATCACAGCAAGCTTTCCAGGTCCTGAAGCAGCAAAACAACCCCAGACCATCACACTACCACCACCATATTTTACTGTTGGTATGATGTTCTTTTTTTGAAATGCTGTGTTCTTTTTACGCCAGATGTAACGGGACATTTGCCTTCCAAAAAGTTCCACTTTTGTCTCATCAGTCCACAAGGTATTTTCCCAAAAGTCTTGGCAATCATTGAGATGTTTCTTAGCAAAATTGAGACGAGCCCTAATGTTCTTTTTGCTTAACAGTGGTTTGCGTCTTGGAAATCTGCCATGCAGGCCGTTTTTGCCTAGTCTCTTTCTTATGGTGGAGTCGTGAACACTGACCTTAATTGAGGCAAGTGAGGCCTGCAGTTCTTTAGACGTTGTCCTGGGGTCTTTTGTGACCTCTCGGATGAGTCGTCTCTGCGCTCTTGGGGTAATTTTGGTCGGCCGGCCACTCCTGGGAAGGTTCACCACTGTTCCATGTTTTTGCCATTTGTGGATAATGGCTCTCACTGTGGTTCGCTGGAGTCCCAAAGCTTTAGAAATGGCTTTATAACCTTTACCAGACTGATAGATCTCAATTACTTCTGTTCTCATTTGTTCCTGAATTTCTTTGGATCTTGGCATGATGTCTAGCTTTTGAGGTGCTTTTGGTCTACTTCTCTGTGTCAGGCAGCTCCTATTTAAGTGATTTCTTGATTGAAACAGATGTGGCAGTAATCAGGCCTGGGGGTGGCTACGGAAATTGAACTCAGGTGTGATACACCACAGTTAGGTTATTTTTTAACAAGGGGGCAATTACTTTTTCATAGAGGGCCATGTAGGTTTGGATTTTTTTTGTCCCTAAATAATATAAACCATCATTTAAAAACTGCATTTTGTGTTTACTTGTGTTATATTTGACTAATGGTTACATGTGTTTGATGATCAGAAACATTTTGTGTGACAAACATGCAAAAGAATAAGAAATCAGGAAGGGGGCAAATAGTTTTTCACACCACTGTATATACACACACACATATACTATGGGGTGCCAAACAGACAAATAAGTTGATTTTGTGAATATACGTATAAAGTCAGCGTCAGAATATATAAAGTCAAAACTTGAATATATAAAGTCATTCCCGAATGTATAAAGTCAAAACTTGAATATATAAAGTCAGCGTCGGTATACATAAAGTCAAAACTTTTTTTCTGAATATATAAAGTCAAAACTTGAATATATAAAGTTAGCGCTGGAATATATAAAGTCAAAACTTGAATATATAAAGTCAGCGTCAGAATATATAAAGTCAGCGCTGGAATATATAAAGTCAAAAGTTGAATATATAAAGTCATCACTGGAATATACGTATAAAGTCAAAACCTGAATGTATAAAGTCAGCGTCGGAATTTATAAAGTCATTCCTGATTATATAAAATCAACATCGGAGTATATAAACTCACTCCTGAATATATAAAGTGAAAGTCAAAATCTATTGATTGAAACGACTCTGAACTGAACTAAGTTAACAAAAACGTATTCAGAAAAATAAATTAAAAAAACACTGTTCGGTTAATGTTTTGTAAATGATGCATGTGCCCTGCCCAGGATTGGTTCCTGCCTTGCGGCCAGTGTTGGCTGGGATTGTCTCCAGCAGATCCCCGTGACCCTGTGGTCGGATTCAACGTGTTTGGAAATGGATGGATATTTCAGCGCTGACTTTGTATATTCCGACGCTGACTTTATATATTGAAGTTTTGACTTTATATATTGCAGCGCTTACTTTATAGCCTGTATTCCGACGCTGACTTTATATATTCAAGATTTGACTTTATAGATTCCAGCGCTGACTTTATATATTCCGACGCTGGCTTTATATATTTAAGTTTTGACTTTATATATTCCAGCGCTTACTTTATATATTCCGAAAAATTCCAACGCCGTCTTTATATACTGAGGTTTTGACTTTATATATTTGGGAATGACTTTAGGCTATATATTCAAGTTTTTACTTTATATATTCCAGCGCTGACTTTATATATTCAAGTTTTGACTTTATATATTCGAGCTATTGAGCTGTCGCCTGCCTGCCTGAATAAATCACCCTCGCTTCGCTCTTACTTTTTTACCGTTCATTTAATCATGGCTAGTGGCGGAAAAATTATAAAGTGGAAGGAGGATTACACTGAGTATGGCTTTACCAAAACAATTATTGATGGCGAATCGATTATTCATAAAGCTTCAATTGGTGATCTGTTTTTCTGTGTTAACTTCATATTTTTTCATACTTCTTCTCAAACCAAGGGGGTGCGAGGCTAAAATGAATCGGGAAGCGCTGATCAATGTAATCGGTGTACCAGGAAATCATGCATTGACAGAAGTTCCCCTTTGCTTGTGATTAAATGTGTGATTTTTAACGCGTTATGGAGCACATGCATCGAAGCTTCTCAGCTGTGCTTGTGCTAAGACAAGGAAACATTTTAAAAATAACACGATTGTCAATGTAACCTTTTGTAAGTAGTGCCTGGAGGATTCAGTGTGGAGAAACTCTAGACACAGCGTGTGTATTAACTTGTGGATTTTTCTGTGAGTATTTGGTGGCAGCGTCACAAAGTCGTAACACTGCATTAGCTGCGGAGCGCAGCTCAGATCGAAATGAGGTGAATGGGAGGGGAGATGATGACGTGACTCCCCCACCCGCCTTAACTGTCAATCCCCCACAAACACAGTCTCTCGGAATTTGCATAAGCACAGCCCCTCACCTGCAATTTTAACTTAGTTACAAAGTGATCAAAACTCTTGTTTATATCCTCTGTCCTCTCATTAAACTTGTATCCCGCATTAACCGTGGGCATGACAAACGCCAGCGGCAGCCTGTCTATGAACTTAATTTAAAGTTTAGGTTTACACCGTGCTTTGTTTCCGAAGTAGCAGCACTCATGAATATGGTTGTATATATCACTCGCTCGCTTCTTATTGTTTCGCTGCCTTCTGAATTATATAATGCATGTTTTCTTCAGCGCTTTTTGGAGCTCTTCCTGGTTTTCTACATACTGCGTTGACAGTCAGATCACATGATTACGTGGGAGGCGTGATGATGTCACACGAAACTCCGCCCCCACGGCTTTTGAGCTCAACTCCATTACAGTATATGTAGAAAAACAGCTTCCAGTTATGACCATTACGCGTAGAATTTCGAAATGAAACCTGCCCAGCTTTTGTAAGTAAGCTGTTAGGAATGAGCCTGCCAAATTTCAGCCTTCTACCTACACGGGAAGTTGGAGAATTAGTGATGAGTCAGTGAGTGAGTGAGTGAGTCAGTCAGTCAGTCAGCCAGTCAGTCAGTCAGTCAGTCAGTGAGGGCTTTGCCTTTTATTAGTATAGATAAAGCTTAGGGTCCAGGAGACATACTGACAATGGCCCAAGCGGTCTAAAAGTAATTACCTGGGTAGCTCTTGTGTCTTTTCCTATGGATAGAGAAATGTGATATTCTCTACTCAGCTTTCTCCTTAATGTGGTTCTCACTGTGGTGGAAAATCAATAGCTTATTGGAATAACTGTTATGTTCAATATTGTTTTGTAATTATTAATGATTTTTTTGATAACTGAAATTAATTGCTAATGTAAGGAATAGGTACCCAATCAAAGACTGATTCTTTATATACATTGCTGCCAGAATAGGCGATGCAGTGGGAAAAATTTTTTATTATAGACGTGCAAAAACTTATGTTCATGTACCATTTTTGTCATTTTTAAGAAACAGAAAGGTATAGCTGAAAATACAAGTGTGGTATGAATATTTTGGATGATCTTACTTTTCTTTCCAGCTAAAGGCCAAGAGCAGAGGCAACTGAACCCGTAGGTGTCACAAAAGCAAGCTATGGAAGAGCCGACTGCTTCAAAAAGAGAACTGGAGACCATTTACAGCAAAAGGTATTGGTTGATGAGTTAATTATTCTGGATTCTGTTCTTACTTTGTTATTAAATCTTGTACAATGTTGATTTATTCATCATGGAAAACAACACAGTGAAGAGCATTTGCACTTGATGATTTGCACTTCACTATATAGGGAAGGGGTCAGCAAACATTTTTGGTGAAGGGACCAAATTGTCAGAAATAACTCCTACAGCAGGATGTATGTAAAATTTATGTGAGACTATGAACCTGGATAATGCAGCACATGTTACTCACCGACATTAGTTTTCAAAATAGGTGCTCCTGGATGTGGTTTAATTATAAAACCCTCTTTTTAATTAGAAGCTATTGAGAATGCCATTATCAAATGCCAATAATTTATTCATTTTCAAAGACAGTGTTTTTGCTGTGACATTGTTCTAGTCACGGCCATGAAACTGCTCAAACTGTTAATATAAACAAAGAATCCAGTCTTCACAACAATTCAATAATTGCAAAGATTTATATCTGTTAATTCACTTTTATACTTGCTTTCTGTAATTCTCATTTTTTGAAAAGACCTGATCAAAATTGTAAGTATAACCAAATGTATACAGTACACTTGCAAAGCCTTAGGAACAAATCCTGAGTAATGTGCAGTTCATAGAAATCAAGCTTAGAAACATTGGTAAACTTATTTTTAAGTTCACTTTGTTCTAGAGTTCAGTTCACTTTTAGTTGCAATACATCTGAAGCATTTTCCACATTAACAAATAAAAGATTGATTAACGAATGCCAATAAGCTTTTAAATTTAATAGACAGTGATTTTTCTATGACATTGTTCTCGTCACGAACTTGATAAAAGAGATGAAAAGACAGGAAAATCTGCCTGGCACTAAAATCTTGAAAGTGAGATTCAAATTCACAAAAAAGAATGGCAACCTGAGGTGCCTAAGTCCTTACTACTGTCTTAAAATTGATTCTTAAATTAAGGAAAATAAACAGGCTTTGTTTCATGCAGTTAACTCAGATCATTGGGAACTTTGAAGTGTGCAGAAACAGATAAAATAACAGTGCTGTTCCAAAACTGAAGTGAGATCACCTGGAAAGCTATTAACTATCTTCCTCTTTTGAATCATCTGAAAAATGCACAAATTGCCTGATGGCACGATTGAGATGCTGCTGCTGGCCGGTGATAAAATCTGCATATCTTTAAAAATGCATTAGCAAGATACTTGCAAGCAAGCAGTTAAACCATGCAAATTTACAGTGCTGCAGACTATGTCTGTTCTTATGGAAAAGGTTTGGTTTAACTATTTTTGGATTGTGCCAAATGGTAACTTATTACACTTGCTCCAGCCAGCTATAGCATAATATTGTTAAGAATGCCAGAATATTATATATTTCTGAGAGCAAACCATTCATATCTGTGTCTTAGGCTGGACATGATCCAAGGGCTATAGTTTGCTGAACCCTGATTTATAGAGTAAGGGATTGCAGGGCTATCAAGGAACAATATTTGGTACTCAATGTACTGGTTTTGGCTGGTTGAAAGGTGGATGAGCCACTAAACTTAATAGAAAAGGACATTATCTTATTAGGTGTTGGTATAGGGGGCAGGTATTTTTTTCTTCTTCTTTTTTGATTCATTTGTGATGTATCGTTTCTGATAATAAAACCATATTTTTCATAAAGGTTTGACTTTTTGATTTTCTTTGTTCTGGGCTAAGGTTGTTATAATGATATCATTAATATAAATGAATGAGAAAGAACCTGAGATTATTCTGGTCTATATCAGCTATACTAGGTTTTTTGTTTTTTTATTTTACTAGGGGGCTCACTTCGCTCACCCACCCTCGTGTTTGGTGTACCAGATATACAATACAATACAATTTATTTTTTGTATAGCCCAAAATCACACAAGAAGTGCCTCAATGGGCTTTAACAGGCCCTACCTCCTGACAGCCCACCATCCTTGACCCTCTAAGAAGACTAGAAAAAACTCCCAAAAAAAACCCTTGTAGGGAAAAAAATGGAAGAAACCTTGGGAAAGGCAGTTCAAAGAGAGACCCCTTTCCAGGTAGGTTGGGCGTGCAGTGGGTGTCAAAAAGAAGGGGGTCAGTACAATACAGTACAATACATAGAACAGAATAAATCCTCAATACAGTATAAAAATAAAAATTCTAGAAGTATGGAGTAGAATTTCACATTAGATGATATCACATAATATGATTTGGATTTGTTTTAAGTCCTGGAGACCTCATTCATCAAGCTGCCTCCCCCATTTTGCTATTCCACATCTGAAATAGCGCTAATACGATGAAAGGACCCCTCTTTCCCACAATTCCTGCGATCCTCCATCAGGGATGACTTTAC
>JANRMT010062854.1:57236038-57292367 GCA_026402145.1 Polypterus bichir lapradei | reverse complement strand
CACACGCTAAGGATATGCCTTTGGATCATTTGCTGTCTTTTTGCTGCTTGTGAGCTGCCTCTTCTAATTGTCGCATGTCTTTGTTTTAACAGTTGGGAGCACATGATGCTTGTCTGCCACAAGCAATCCAACAACTGCTAGGTTAGGTGTCTGTGGACTTGTTTTAAATGATGGCTCACTGCCTGGTCTCGCGTGACGTTGCAAGACGTATAACGCTGCTCGCGTTGTCGGAGAGGGGCTGCTGTCGTGCTGCCCTTTGATGTTCTTAAAGCCTGTACAGATACTGTCCTTTTTGCTACTTTGTGTCTCTGCTGCTCGCGTTGTGATCACTTCTCCATGATCATAAATATACACCTGACCGAATTGTGTTTTCTTTGAAATTAAACTTGTCATTGCTTTTATTGTGTAAATCTACATTTTGTGCATTGAATGTTGCGAATGCGAAAAGACTTTTTCTGCTCTTTTCCTTTTATTTCTCACCTCGCTTTGTCCTGCTATTTTTTTCAAATACACCTGGTCTTGATGATTTCCTTTTTTTGGCGGTAATGCAATCTTTTATTCGTCGACATTTCATTTATAACGTATTGTCCTTTATATGCACTGAGACACCTGTATCTGTGTGTGCTGCTTCCCTTTACACTACTGATTTTTTTTTTTTTGCCCATTCTCTTTTGTCTCGCGGTTCTTTTATTTGTCTTTTGTGATCTTAATGGGAAGATCACGTATCGTCTCCTAGTCATTCATTCCACAGGATTTTTTTTTATAATAGAGAGACATTAAGAATAATCTAGCAAGATGTGTATTACTTCACACTAACTTTTAAAGAAATGGTTGTGTGACATGACTAATTCTGAATGTTGAATTTTTTGACTGCAGAATCAAACAAGAGGAGAAGCAGCAACTTGAGGAGCCTAGGAAGAAGCTGAAGTTGAAACCCAAACCAAAAGCACTGAACACCTACCAACAAGTTGACTTTTGGTGTAAGATCTTTTCTGTGTATATTTGTTATCCCAACAACAACTTTCCATTACTATCTGCAAGTACAGAGTGTTATGAAGCTAGGTGATAATCTTTTGACCTGTTTGAGATGTGTAGTATTAAACTCCACTTAGACTTGTGAAGGTGTCTGTAACAACTGTTTTGACTTAATTCTGTATTTCAGTTTCTAAGTGCGTAATAGTAAGGACATTTGCCTTGGAGGAGGAATAAAAAAATCATTAACAAAATAGGTGTCTATTAGTCACATACTATTATGCGATAAGACCTTAACAAAAGCTTCTTTGAGTCCTGAGTGTGGTATATAAAAAGCTTATGGTTTGTTGGCAAAATTACCTGTGAATATGAAAACTTTATTTGGGCTTATTTAGCATTAATTAAGGATTCACAGATCTTATATTGAATTATACAGTATTGAGAGACATATTGCCTTACACTGAATGCTACTAGGGATGGATCCATACTCTCTATGACCCTTAATTAGGTTGAGTGGGTTTCATAATGACATGTTAGGTTTTAATTGCATACCTCTGTCAGTCAGGATCTTCCGCAGTTTAAATTTATATCAATTCTTTCTGGGAAATTTGTCCAAGTTTTACGTAATTGAAAATCGGCTTTATTTATTGACTTTGTCCTCTTTAATCTCCATGTTGATATCATTACTCTGTTTTCTTTGACATTCAGGGACATTTTCTTGTTACAGCATGCCACGGCATATGCATCAACTGATGAGCTGACAAATGCCACGTCATTTAAGGCTGAAGATGCCACATGCCAGTCAATACTGTCAGTGGAGTCACAAAAAAATATTATTAAAGAATCATTATTCTTTACATTATATAGCGCTTTTCTCACTAATTTTTCATGTTTTATAAATTCACCTTTAGGCATATACTTTTGTGTTATTTACGTTTTTTATTCATAGAATCTTATTCTGATGACTGTTTCACATTTTAAGTTGAATCCCAGAAGTTATATTTTTTTGTTGTCTTGATTTTCATTGTTTATGTAACATTCCCAGAGTTGATCACTTGACTGTGCAATCTTTATATATAATATGCTACCGTGGCTTGTTGTTTGTCTGTCCAGGATTTTGAATCACCTGTAGCTCACAAACCGTCTGAACTATTGACCTGAAATTTGGTACACATATACTACATGACGTTTACTATCCGCTTTCGGGTTGATGATTGACCTCCAAGGTTATTCCTCTTTTTATTTTTATTTTATTTTATTGCAGAATCAACTCTCGGCAGCGGCCATGCAGTGCATGTGTACGGGCTCTGTTCTCATCCCTACCACCTTCGCCATCACTTCCCCTACCTCATTATATTTTAAATCATTCTTGAGGCAGATTGAAGACTTAAGTGCTAGCTTAAGTGAAAATTAAGGAAAACGTACTAAGTAATTGCAACACAAAATCTGACTTAATCAGTTTTAACATGAAAAGATGCCAACAAAAGAAAAGAAAAAGCGGGCCACTAGGGTGGAGAAAAGAAGAGCTGCTCAGGAAGCAGCATGCGCATCAACCTCTGAGCAAACAAATGCTAAACATGCAGAGAAAGTATGAAAACTATGAATGCTCAAGTCAAGTGTATGCAGTGCGCCGTGACTGGTCACAAGATAATTACAGTGGCATTTATACTTTAAATTTATCCCTCAGTAGATGTAAAATACTATTGTTCATAATAGTGATAGATAGCTTCTTTCTGAGTTAGACCTTAGTGTTAGATTTGGTTTCCTGATTTTTGATCACTTTAGTTTATGACTCTGTTCTGCCCTTTCATTTCTCTTCACGTAGTTTTATTTTGACTCCTGATATTCTTGCTTTCCCTTTTTTCACATTCTAATCATCTACTGGAGTCAGATTTATTAAAACTTGAATATACAGCTTTCCATGCAAATGCTATTTAAAAAAAAAAAAAAAAAACATGACTGGAGAACTAACGTATTGTGGCGGATGGCCGGAATCCATGCCCGGCCGGGACGCCCCTTCGCTGTATATTCAGGGGGAGCAGCCCTGGACTGTGCAATATCTCCCCCTGGACGCTAGAGGGCATTTCCCCTGGGTTGGAGTGGTGCCTTGGTTTCCCGCAGGGCCCCATGGGAATTGGAGTTGGGTACAGCCCTATTGGGTCCTGCAGGTGCCTCCAGAGGGTGCTGCAGCTGGGATGCCTGAGCCTGTATGGGCAGTGTATTCTCCAATATAGTGCCTTTTTGTTACACTGGCATCCCAGATGGGACAAAAAGGCACTATATAGGTGCCTGACCCGATACAGACTCACACCAGAGGCACGAATAAAAACAAGGAACTTTTTATTTTTCTTCACCTGTGGGGCACGTCTTCCCTGTGTCCCACAGGCGCAACACAGTCCCAAAACACACAAAATAAAGCAACCACACTCTTCCTTTGTACCACCACTCCTCCTCCAAGCTTCGTCCTCCTCCTCCCGATTCTGGCCATTGAGCGGTGGCTGCTGGCCCTTTTTATAGTCCACCCGGGTGTGGCGAATACACTGCCCATACGGGCTCAGGAGCCCCAGCTGCAGCACCCACTGGTGGTGCCTGCGAGACCCAACAGGGCTGTACCCAACTGCAATTCCCATGGGGCCCTACGGGAAACAGAGGCACCGCTCCAACCCAGGGGGCAGCCATCTAGTGTCCAGGGGGAGGTATTGTACTGTCCAGAGCTGCTTCCCCTGAATATACAGCGAAGGGGCATCCCAGCTGGGCATGGACCCTGGCTGTCCGCCACAGTATATTTACAGTAACATCGGTATGCATCATTTTGGAGAGACTGGGAAATGATGACACCTTTGATCAAGTAGGGAAATGCAACCAAACAAGGAAACTGATGACCCATGCATATAATAACTCATATCACTGAGCCACAATTATAATGTGCGTTGATCTGACAAACATATTGAACTGTGAATGTGAGGAATATGATATACAGGTTCTATCTTAGTTCCCTTTTAAGCTGTCCAATACTGTGTGCTTGCACTAAAGAACTTTTTTGTCTATTCATCAGTTTATATAGTCTACCTGGTGTCACTCTTCAAGGAACTTACCAACAGTTCAGGAATATCTCAGCCAACCATCACTCCATCATACCCTCTGTGCTATAAGTCATTAAGTGACCGACGAGGCACTACATTAAGTTTTTGTTTGGTTTGGGTGTACATAAATAAAACATAACAGCTTTTTGCTAACATTAAAATGTAAATTTTAGTAGTGTCTGATTTTACTAGTGTAATCGGAGCACTTTACTGCACTCATATTACAATAAAGGCAACTAATGGGAACAAAGCTGCTTTTGTTAAACGTAGCAGTTACATTCCGCTAATACATAAGTCATCTGTGATGCCATGATGAGACTGACAAATGTGGTTAGGTGGCATGGGCCAATCTGTGATTCTTTTATTTTAAGGCAATGTAGCTTGTTGGTAAGGTAACTGGCTGAATCTTTGTTTTCAATATGGCCTTTACTATTCATTGTAACAGCAACAATGTCATTACATGTGCCAGGTAATAGTCGGTACCTGCACAGACATTGGCACCTTACACCTTTCCGAACCCCAGAGCACAGAGGAGATGTGCAACAGTGCTGCGCATGCTCTGGGCACACTCTATTGTACAACACAGCATTAAGCTCTACACTGCTGTATCAGTCAATGAAAGTCTGTTGCATTGTGATTGCATTTGTAGGAAGTTCATTAGCATAGTCCATGATTGATTTGGGGTGGCACGTGGGTGGAGTTTGAGGGGAGTTCATGTATGCACATTTACAAGGTGATTGTGGTCTATAAAGGTAAATTGTGTAGAAATGTGAATACAGTAGGTTTTATAAATTTGACGTACACATTTTTGTTTTTTGAATAATCATATTTTCACCATTCACTCCACAAAAAGTTCTATAAATGAGAGTCCTAGGGCCTCATGTATAAATGCTGCGTATGCACAAAAATGTTGTTTTTGTACACCTGTTTCCACACTCATATCGCGATGTATAAAAACTAAACTTGTCATAAAGCCACACACATTCTCACACCAGCTCCCTGCCTTGCATACGCACATTTTCTGTTTGGTTTTGCAAACTGACGACACCCAGCGTCAAAGCAGTGCTACTGTTCCTGGGTGGTTTCCTTTTCTTTTTTAGATTCACATCCCTGACACGGCTTTATCAAATACATTGAAATTAACCGCATATAATTTATAAATTTTAAGACATCAGATTGTAATCAACCTGTAACAATATAATTGGTCAACAGAATGGCCAAACTGTTCCAAATGCCATAGCTGCTTTAGCGTTGTTACTCTCAGTGCACCACTCAGAGTATTTTAACCCATTGTATCTGAGTGTGGAATCACAGCTGTACAGCAGTTGATTGAAAAGTTCTACGGCGGGTTGTGAGTGCAGAGGATTATCAGGATGCAGCTTCTACCCTGGAGAATATTTACAGCATACGCTGCCTCTGCCATGTACACAGAATATTTGAACTTCTCCCATTCAGCAAACGCTTCAGAGCCTTTCCTGTAGGGACCTCAAGGTTCAGAAACAGTTTCATCCCAAGAGCTATAAACAAACTCAATCAGTCCATCAAGTGCTCCAGTAGAAATGTTTTTACTTATAAGTACAATTACCTCACTGTAAACTTTCACTACAGTTGTAATATTGCACAGCCTATGCCACTTAATGAACCATTTGCACTATCTTGCACTATATGTACATGTGTATTGTACTTATGTTTTCATATTGTATATATTCCATTGTTTTTTATCTTCTTATTCTTATTATTATTATTTTAAAGGAAAATAAGTTTATGGAGGATTTGCTTATAATGCATCTCACAGTACCATACAATAACAATAAAGGAATTCAATTCAATTCAATAGAAGAGGGTGTGTATTTACAGATGATGACAACTGGCTTTAAATTTAGATTTCCAAAAGCTGTCTTCTTGGAATTCTTGATATCATTTTTTTAAGATGAAATGCATTAAAGTATGTATATTACATTATACAGATACATTTTTGACTTTATTTAAATAATGTACACTGTTAATAATTAAATGTGTGGTCACGGTGGCGCAGTGGTAGCGATGAGCTGGCACCCTGCCCTGGGGTAGGTCCTGCCTCGTGCCTTCTCCAAGTGTTTGTTATTTAGGGTGAAAATAATTTCCTTTTCCATAATCAGTCTTAGAATAAGCTTTTCCTTTAACTTTTCTTTTTTTGTATCATGGAGACCTTTACTTAACAAAGTATTGCAAACGTAGGCCCACAAATGCGGCCTCATTAAGTAAAGTATAGCCAAGTTAGGTATGGTATAACCTTTCTAGGCAAAAAATCTAAGCACAGAAATATGAAATCAAACATCTGATTTGCCTTTAATCATGACTGCACACAGATTGACTTTAGTTATTAACAAATATGCTGTGTCTTGTGTTTTTTATAAGGTTTACTTTTTATCTCCAATGCATGATCTTATTCTTCACCTTTTGTTTCTGCCTGCAGTCTGTGAGCAATGTGAGGAGTACTTTGTAGAGGAGTGCCCAAATCATGGCCCTCCTGTGTTTATCCCAGACACTACTGTACCAGCTGGTGTCCCTGATCGTGCATTCCTTACGGCACCCTCTGTAATTGAGATTATCCGTGAGCCTGGAGTGGAAACTGACACATGCTGTATTAGCAAGGTCATCAAAAAAGGTGTCTTGTTTGGCCCATATGAGGGAGAGGTTGTCTCGCAAGATAAGTCCACAGGATTCTTTTCTTGGATGGTGAGTAATAAAAAATTCTGCTGAATAATGTGCTTTGGGAGTGTTTTCTTTGTGATTTATGTAACCTTTTTATGTAGGTATTGAAGAAAAGTGACTTGCATGCCTCTAGTTCTCTAACTGGATCAGGCCATAGCATTAAAGTGATGGGAGGAAACATTTGGTAATCAAAATTATTAAAAATTATAAGAAAACAACAAAAAAAATCCTACTGTCACTCTGGGTTTATCTTCATAGGTTTTGAACCCCTGCTTCTCAGGTGGCATGGATCATCCACTTAACCACATCTCAAATACCACAAGGCCTTTCTTTTCTCTCGGTATATCTCTGTTGCTATTGCTTTTTCATCCATGGCTTATTCCTGTCACAAGTGAGTCTTCTGTATAACTCTCCTTCTAAATCTAGATTCAGTGATTCCTCCTGGCACCCATCTACTGAAGTTAATTCTAGTCAAATCCTAAAATCGTTTTTGCGGCCAGGTGTCCTTTACCTATAATTCAGTGAAACCATACTAGATCTCCCCCTAGTACACTCTGAGGTCTGTGTAGTTCTTAAAACTGCCAGGTCTGCCAGGCAGCCTGTAATAAAATTACATTATGGTTTCACTAGTCCTAATGGATGACACTGTGTTGGTATTCTTGTCTCTCGACAACCACTTTCTGTGGCCACACTCCTTTCTTGAATAAAGGATTCAGCAGCTCCAATCCCACTAGATTCCTGTGGGAATATTTTCCTAAACAATCCTAGCATTGTAACAATCAATGTTCCTCTCTCTCCTTGGGCCCATTCCTGAAATCTTACCCAGTCCTTTCCCATTTTGATACCACCTTTTACCCAGGCCACCTGTTGCAACAAGAACACTTTCCACAACAGCAATGTTGTCTCATGCTGTAATTTTGGTCTGTCCTCTTTCTGTACCTAACTGTAAGGCTTGAATGGTATGCACAGTATATATCCCACTAATTCCAATAGACAACATGACATTGAAGACTTTTGCTCAATATGATTAGTTTTAATATTTTGTAAATGCTCCATTAAAGAAGGAATTCCAAGAAATACTTACTAATTGTCAGACTCATGTGTTACTCACTGCTAAAATATGACTTGTCAACTTCTTTCATGGCTCTTTTGATTATTTTTCAGATTGTGGATAAACATAACCATTATAAATCCATCAATGGTACTGATGAGACTAAAGCTAACTGGATGAGGTATGTCAATCACTGTGTGGAAAATTAGATGAAAGAAATTAAAAATAGAGTGTTAAACAGATAAGAAGCATCTTATTACTTGTAATGCATGAGAATTTGATTTCTTTTAATTATGAACTTCCATTTTGGAAAAGTGAATAATTTTCAAAATCTATGGGAAAGCTCCCACAGTATATATTAAGCCCTATTAGCCTCTTAGGAATCAGAATCATGGGTCTTTAAGTTCTTGCAAAATATGTGGAACATGTTTGTTTTAAGAAAATATGATAGTTTAGTTATAAACTAGAATCACATCTCATTGTCATAGTTCTGTCTATCTTCAAAAGTCCAGGTAAAGAACAGAAAAAGCAAGACAAATAATGTAAAATGTGATGTTTCAGGTTTATTAGCAAACCAGTAATGGCATACTGCGCGATAACGTGCAGTGAATACACTTGACTCAAACATACTCCACGCCCGTATACATCCGCTGCACGGCTGCTGTGCTGCCCGCTGCCAAGAGTTGATTCTACAATACAATAAAATAAAAATAAAATAAGTAATAATTACAAAACTCTTTGCTTTTAATATAAAGCTGTAGTGCAGATTTTCAACTTAATATATGTGTACCAAATTTCAGGCTACAGGTTATTTGATTTTTGATCTTGACCTTCCTGGTTTGATCTTTGACCTTGGAGGTCAATCATCACCCCAAAAGCGAACAGTACAGGTCACGTAGTATATATGTACCAAATTTCACATCAATAGGTCAAACGGTTTGTGAGCTACAGGTGATTTAAAATCCTGTACAGACAAACGGACAGCCACGGTACCATCTCTTATATATATTTCTCTTCTGGTTCGTCCTGCTTCCTCTTCAAACCCGGTCCTGCCTACACGCAGCGCACACGGCATTTCTTGATTCCTGTTCGTCCTCTTTCAAACCCTTCCCCATGCTGCCTGCAGCCTCCCATACACCCCCACGCCGCTTTTCTTGAGTTCTAGTCCTCCTTTGGACTACCGCGTTCCCCGCTCCTCTCTCATGACCCCATTGGTGTCATGTCACCGCCCGATATCTAGCCTGACCGCATGACCTTTCACTTCGGCCATGTTTGTGCCTGGTAGTCTTTTCCGTAGCCTGCTACAGGAAGGTACTCTCTTGCCCATTGCCATTGGTTTCGCTCCTTGCTATTGGTTTCGCTCCTTGCTATTTTTGTTATACTGCGATGGTTGCTTCCTAAGCTTTTGTTATAAAATAAACGACAGTATCTTCTCTGTTGACGGGTTTTTGTACAACATCACCTGTATTCCGGGATCCGGCAACTGCCTGTTCCTATTAGTGGGTTATTTCTTGACACAAACGGTTGACGAAGGCAATGCACTTTCACTATGACATAAGACAGTAGATTTCATTGCATCACACTGGGACAGATTTGGAGACATTCTTCCTGTTATTCTTTCCAACGCAAGTCGAGTTATCACAGCAAGTCACGAGTACTGTCAATACATGGCAACATCTACAGTTTATGGTGGTGAAGGTGAAATTCAAGCTCTTTCCGAGATTAGATCTTTCGACTCATTATCTGTCGTCTGCAGCAAAACACCTATTCACAACTACGTCTTTCAAGAAGTATTTCTTTCTTCTTGATTTCTGAATTTCTTTCTCACTGTTTTCCGTTCCTATTCTTACACCAACGTATGCTACGGTAGGTTTCCACTAGTATTATATAAGAAGATAATTTGAAAATAACAGTTGAGCAGAGAGATTTAGTTTTAAAATACTATTATAGAATTTTCTGAATAAAATTTCAGATGTAGGAATCACCTTCTTTCCCTTGTCCTGTAATTCTCATATGATGTGACAGGCAACTTACAGCCCACTGCCAGTATTGTTATATTTCTCTGACTATCACTCTTTTGATCTAAAACTCTGTTCTGAGTAAGAGAAGCATTACATGTTCCAAAACACAATACCTTAGTTTCTATTTACCCAGATTGTATGGAGAAGCTTGTATTATTTAGAAACCTTACCCAACACAAGCTTTTAATTGCCTTTACTGCAGCAGTAATTTGGCTGAACTATCAATGAAGTGTTCTATGTAATCAAGAGCAGTTGTAATAATCTATACTTTAGTTGATCTTCTTTCATTCATCTGCAGAAGCTCTCATAATTGTTAAAATAATCAAATCAGATGGGTGAGGTGGAGTGGCTTTTCTTGTCTAACTTCCATGTCTTCACTTGACTTATGGGTCTTTGTACTTAGCATAGAATAAATTGGAAGCAATAGGGTCTTTTCAGTCATAGAACCCAACATAACAAGGTGATCCAGTAATTTCTCTTTGGTTGTTTGCCTTCATTTGTAATAGGCTAAAATAAACAAATGTACATAATACGAATGAGACCACCAATTTCAGAGTATTTTTTCTGTGTTGTGTAAAGCAAGTTAGGACTTTTAGGTTAATAAGAAGCAGTGGCTGGCATGGTGTGTTTGTTGGGCACATTTAATTATTGCACAATATGCTTAAATGAAAAAGACACATTCAAGATGTTAATGTACCATGTTGTGTTTTTCCTGAGTTTTTTATATAAAATTTACCTTGATTAATTTAATGTTATGTTAAAAATGCTTCCTCTGACTTTAACACTCTTAATTTAAAAATTCTTTAATTTGTATAACTCTTTTGTTAGTTCTTTTGAAATAGTAGGATATACAGACACATTTTTCCCTGATTTACCCCTCAGCTCCAGAGTTTTAAAATGGCAAATCCAACAATTCTGACGTGTTTAAAGTACACATTGCAGAGTTTAATTTAGGGTATTTCCATATATTATGGTCACACCGTGTAAAAATTATAGGACTTTTTTACATGGTTCCCCAATTTCAGGGCACCATATTTTGGAACAGTTGGCATCACAGGTTTTTTTGATTACACAGGTTTGTTTCATTGCTTCATTAGTGCAGCCATACGATACCTAGGCTTGCTTCTACTTACAGAGTACTTTTGGAGAGTCTGTAATTGCCATTGTTCAACGTGAGGACAAGAACTGTGTCAATGAAAGTCAAAAAAAAACATTTTGCAGCTGAAAAACACAAGTAAAACCATTGGAGACATTGGTAAAACATTAGGATTACCTAAACCAACTGTATGTAATGTCATTAAGAAAAAAGAATGTACTGATGATCTCAGTAATCACAAAGGGACTGGTAGGCCAAGGAAAACCTCCACTCCTGATGACAGAATATCCTCACTATGGTAAAGAAAAAAACCCAAACACCTCTCTGACAGATCAAAAACAGTCTTCAGGTGGAAGATGTGTTTGTGTCAGAGACTACTATCTACAGAACACTTCATGAACAGAACAGAAATACTGAGGCCACACTGCAAGATGCAAAATACTAGTTAACCAAAAATACAGGATGGCCAGACTTCAGTTTCTGAAAAAGTACTTAAAGAACCTGCAGGATTCTGGTAACAGGTCTTGTGGACAGACAAGACAAAGATTAACCTGTAACCAGTGATCACAAAGGCAAAATGTGAAGATGAAAAAGAACTGCTCAAGATACAAAGTATACCACCTCATCTGTTAAACATGGTGGTGGTGGCTTGGGCATGTATGGCCACCACAGATACTGTCACATTTACCTTCACTGATGATGTAACTGCAGACAGCAGTTGCACAATGAACTCTAAGGTGTATAGAAACATCTTATCTGCTCAAGTTTCAGAAAATACCTCTAGTACTAGGGTGTTGTACCGTGTTAGCTATTATGGATGTAGTGAGAAGTAAGTAAATACCTCCAAACTCATTGGACAGTTCTTCATCCAATAAAAAGATAATAATCCCAAACATACTGCTAATTCGACAAAGGAGTGTTCCGTAGCTAAAAAATGAAAAATGCTTGAAGGGTAGTCACCTGACTTAAATCCAACTGAGCATGGCTTCCATATGTTTAAGAGAAATCTTTAGGGGACAAGCCCCCGAAACAAGCAAGAGCTAAAAATGGCTACATTAGACACTTACTTTTAAAGCTGCAAAGCCAAGAGCTTCAAAGTCATCTGCAGCAATTTTGATAATCTCTGCAAGATAAATGTAATTTCAGGGTTGACTTAAAGAGCACAGACACGTTGCAGAGCCATACCCTATCAAAGCAATTTAATGGATAGCCATAGAATGTGAAGTAAATGTAATACTGTACTTTGTTGCATATTCTGTACATTTAAAACAAAAATAAACAGCAAATTAAAATCAGAAGTGACAGAAGATTAAGCACCTCAGAAACAGCATGGTATTTATACATTTTTTTTAATTTAAAAAAACATGAAACTTGCTTATACCTGTTCTCTGCCCATCATTTTTATTAATTTATTTTTGCATAAGACATCTTATTGATGAAAAGATCATAAGTGAGAGTATTATTAGTGGCCTTTCTTGATTTGAGAAGTAAACTGACAAACCTTTGTAATTGTCCTATCCTCTCATGGGATCTGAGATGATTGTGAAGGCCAAGGTGTGAGCAAAACTTCCTCAGGCATTTAGGGCACTGGACTGTAACTGTATCCACTGTGACATCTGCAAATCTGTTCCTCAAGTTCTGTTCTCTTTACCTTGAGGGATTTCTGCCTGTACTCCGAGATTCTGCTCCAGTACGTCCAGTCCCTGACTAGGCATTCCAGGTCCTGGGATCGATGTCACATGCAACAAGATTTGCTTTCAGATGTTCTTTGTATGTTTTCATAGGTCTTCCTCATGGTCTACTTCCCCCTGGCAGTTCAAAGAAGAGCAAAAGTTTTAGAAGTTGCATATTAAACATTCTGATAATATGGCCAACCCTCTGTAACTGGTACTGAACAATTGTGATCTCAGTACTGGGAATGCTTTTTTACCATAGAATCTTGCCGTTAGTAATCCTATCCTCTCACTTTATCTCAAGGGTAGAGCAGAGCTTGCTCTGATGAAATTTCTTCAATACTCTGAGGTGCTGCTTTTAGGGAGTCCAGGTTTCAGAAGCATAAAGAAGTGTGGTAATGACCACCCCACGATAAACCACATCTGTAATGCATGGGTCCTGAAGTCTCGATTCATTTCCTGAAAGCATGGTGGTCAGCAAATATCCGGGTTGTGAACTCTTCGTTAATGGTACCGGCCATTGAAAGGATGCCACAAAGGAAAGGTATGTACAAGACTTGCACCAAGGGGGTAACCTGGATTATGATTAGATACACGTGAGCTTCTTTAAATGGCACAGGCTGGAAGAGGATTATAGTCTTGGACATTTTCGTTTCAAGACCATGCATAGTGTAGATCTGATCCATAGGCATCTGTTGCCTGCTGAAGATGAGCCCTTAAATGACCAGCAACCAGGGTTGTCGCTAGCTTTATCACTTATTAGAGGAAATTACACCACTGCCAACAACTACATTATTATCTGCATACTGCATTTCAGTGACTAACCCCACAGAAGTGTTTTTCTTCGCCAGTAGGCAGGCACTGTTGAAAAGACTGCCATCCATTTCAGTTCACAAGGAGAGTGGAGAAATGTTTTCCTTGGACTCCCAGTAATGGACCACTGCCAGACAGAAAGATAATAAAATAGGAATGAGGACATAGACTCGTTTGACACCAGTCCCAACTGGAAAAGTAGAGAATAGTCTTCCCTGGAACAGGACTTAGCCTTTCATGCCTTTGTTTAATGCTTGAATAATTCCAATCAGTTTTGTTGAAGCACCAGATTTGCAGAGGCTCTTCCAAACAATCTTGCCATAAATCCTGTTAAATGCCTTTACTAGGGTCAAAGAAGATCAAGAGAAATGTTAGTTGTGCTGTTTTGATATCCCCCGGATCTGATGGGTGATAAAAATCATGTTGTGTGTGTCTCAAGCCAGCCAGAACCTGTACTGTGACTATGGGAATGATTCCTCACCAATTGGTGCTCAACAGTTTAAGACTATTCACCCAAAGACTGTCCCAACTATTGAAAGTAGGTATATTCCCCTGCAGTTTCCACAGAGAGAGTAGTCATCTTTCTTAAAGATGGTGTTATTGATAGCATCCTTGAAGCCGCCTGGAACTTGTGCCTTATTCCAATTCAACAGAATAAGGTGATGCATCTGTGATGCAAGCTCTCATCCACCTGCCTTGGTATATTGCCAAGACCCAGTGGCCTGGCATGTGCAAATTTTTTTTTTTGTGTGAGTAACAAGCTCTAAAAAACAACAATTTCTGAGCACCAGTACTAGCACCACATTTCTGTATATTGCACAAAAAACACGCGTATGAATATTTACTATATCGCATAACTAATTCTAAGTTATGAAAAATTACCTAAACTGATATAACAACGTTTTTTTTATAAAACGTTTATTTCTGTCCACAGCTTTGGTTCTTCAGAATATGCCATCTAAACCAATGACCTGCAGGAAATTACATAAATAGTACTTGGCAAAGTCTTGTTATTACTCATCAAAAAAATCTCTTTCCAGCCATCATTTATACCCAGGTCTTCTCAATGTGGCACATGATGTTGCTCTGATAAGTGTGATATGGTCTGGTGCAAAAGAGCAGCTACGCGTTTTCGTTTGCCCTGCATGATTGATCTCTTGATTCAGTTTAATTGTGAACCAGTGACATGGTCATGGGTGCCTAAGGCTCAGTGATATGCAGTGAGAGCAAAGGCTAGCCCATCTGGTCCAATTCAATAGAAGAGATACTGTAGCATAAATTGCTGAAAAACTTAATACTGGCCATGAGAGAAAAGTGTCACACAGTGCATCACAGCTTGCTGCGTATGGGGATGTGTTGCTGCAGACCAGTCAGAGTATCCATGCTGATCCCTGTTCACTGCTGAAAGCTCCCTACAATCGGTATGAGAATGTCAGAACTGGACCATGGAGCAATGGAAGTAGTGGCCTGGCATGGTGAAATACATCTTCTTTTACATGCAAGTGCATCATTTACCTGGAGAAGAGACTGAAGCAGGTTGCACTATGGGAGGAAGGCAAACTGGCCATGGTAGTATGTTGGCCTGGGCAATTTTCTTTTGGGAAACCTTGAGTTCTGGCATTCATGTGGATGTTACTTTGACACATACCACCTTCCTAAAGGTTGTTGCAGAATAGGTACACCCCTTCATTGCAATGGTATTCCTTGGTGGCACTGGCCTTTTTCAAAAGAATAATCCACCCAGCCATGCTGCAAAAATCTTCAGGAGTGGTTTAAGGAAAATAACAAAGAGTTCAAGGTATTGACTTAGCCTCCAATTTCCCCAGATCTCAATCCGATCAAACATCTTTGGAATGTGCTAGATAAACAAGTCCGCTCCATGGAGTTCCCACCTAACAACTTGTAGGACCTAAAGGATCTGCTGGTAACATCTCAGCAGATACCCCATGAAGCCTTCAGAAGTCTGTGGAGTCCATGCCTTGATGGGTCAGAGCTGTTATGACAGCATGATGGGGACCTACATAATATTAGGCAGGTGGTTTTAATGTTGTGGCTGAGTGGAGTGTATACTATAATAGTGAGAAAAATAGCTACAACATGACCGGTACTGACCTTTTATACTTTAAATATTTAAGGTACTTTTGTCAACATCTTTCTGTGCTTCATTGATAGCTCTTCAAAGCAATGCAGGAAACATTTATACATGTATGTTCCACCTCATTATTTATTCTGCCCTGATCATATATTTGGAGAGACCGAGAAGGTATCTAGAACCTAGTGATCATTATTTGAATTACTACAAACCTAAAACTTACTAAATTACTTATACATCAAGACAAAAAACTCCAGCACAGCTATGAATTTTACACAGACAAAGCCTTCCATCTTGTGAAACAGAGAACAGAAGAAGGTTGGTACACTAGATGGCCTCCCCATGTATTATTTGTCAGACTAAAAGATAAATCTTTCTATATAAACACTAGCTGTGTAAGCCCGTTCTGTAAAAAGCCCGGGGTCCTAGAAACTATTGAAATCAGAGGTTTCGTTTTGCCTACGTGCTGACCTTGCTTGTGTATCCTCAGAGGTGGAGTCCTTACCCCAACTCCACCTCTCACTTCTGGGCTGGACAGACACACACACTTCCACTCATAGACGTTTATATACAAGAGATTGGGCAGGTTGATGTGCCTTGTGTGCTGTCTGATTATAACTGACAGCCATCTTGGTTTCCATTCTTTTTTT
Source organism: Polypterus bichir lapradei (assembly GCA_026402145.1). Taxonomy (NCBI): domain Eukaryota; kingdom Metazoa; phylum Chordata; class Cladistia; order Polypteriformes; family Polypteridae; genus Polypterus; species Polypterus bichir. Next base: position 57,276,222 of record JANRMT010062854.1, on the reverse strand, counting down.
ATAGTCTTGCCTGCAGAAGGGGCAGAGATAAAGGCAGCCTAATGGATGGTCTGTTTTTCTAGTTCTTCCTAACTATTGGAATAAATGAAAGATGGTTAAATGACTAATGCTAACTCGGTATTCTTCCACAATATTCATGTCACCCCTATTTCTAATAATTTCTGGTATGCTTATGAGTAAGGCTTATGCACACAGGGTGTAAGATGGACAATTTGAGTTATCAAGACATGAACATGACAGGTGAGGCAGTTTTCCTTCTGGTATCTGAATAAGTTGATTGTCTCTTACTTTGACTTCAGATATGTTATGATCTCTCGAGAGGAGAATGAGCAGAATCTGATGGCCTTCCAGCATGGAGAACAGATTTACTTTCAGGCATGCCGGGACATCCAGCCAGGAGAGCGTTTACGTGTGTGGTATAGTGCGGAATACATGAGCCGTTTGCACAGTATGTCTCAGGAGAGCATTGACCGTAACCTGGCCACAGGTGAGTGCCATTCTGCTTGATTTTTCATTTTGCAACAAAATTACAACTTTCAATACAAGGCCTTTATGAGTCTGTTAGTGTCAATCTACTCCGGCATTTGGGTAGTCTGGTAGGTGGTTCATTCATCTGTGTGAAACAGGAATCACCTGCCAGATATCATATGAGAATGGATGAATCATAGATTGTGCTCTTGAAGATGTTAATCCTTTTGGGTTGTGTATTATATGATGGATATGGTTATGGGAGCTATGTATTCCCTGTTTTTTCCACTAAAACCTTCACAAATCTGTACAACAATTTGTTGTCTACTATACCTCTAGAAAAGATGCACATACTGTATGTCAGGGATGTCGAACTCCAGTCCTGGAGGGCCGCAGTGGCTGCAGGTTTTCATTCTAACCATCTTCTTAATTAGTGACCGGTTTTTGATGCTAATTAACTTCTTTAGTCTCAACTTTAATTAGCTTAACTCAGGCCCCTAAGTTGTTTTTTCCTTAATTAGCAGCTGGACAGTAATGACACATAAAACAAGCAGGACATGACCAGCTCACCTGTACCCATCAAACAAAATCTGAAAATAAAGATAAAGGTCTCAGTAAGGTTGATCCCTCAGGTTACCAAAAAATTTTAGGAATTCTTAGAAAAAAACAGAATATCAACAGTTTTGGAAATGTCTGCTGTGGCAAAAAGGAGAGTAGCAACAAGCCATGGAATTGAATAACGGGTTTAATTAACAGCAAGAATCAGCTTCTCATTAAGGAACCGGTTGGAGTTTGAAGCCCCAATTTAGCTGGTCATCTGTTGGCTCGTTTCACATCTCATTTCTGTTTGGCTGTCATTTAATACTTAAGACTTAATCCTTAAAAACAGGGCTATTAAAATAGAGGGAAAAGAAGTTAATTAGCAGTGAAAACTGGACACTGATTAGGAAAATTGTTAGAAAGAAAACCTGCACCCACTGCGGCCCTCCAGGCCTGGAGTTTGACACCTGTGCTGTATGTCATCAACAGGACTTGTTACATCCTGCTGGAATCAATGGGAAAGCATTAGCAACTTTCAGGTGGACAGTACCTCAGTTACCATATCGTGCAGAAACGTTTATCTTTTCTCCAGTATGATAGGATTGTGCCTCCAGTTTAAACAAGGACATAACCAGTATGTTTCAGTCTGCCTGAAATTTTAATGCATTAGGAGTGTTTCTTCACTCCAGTGACATTTAAGGTGAATATCTGCATCACTTTAAATAGACAGGAACAGGCTGATTTATTTTGGAATAGAATGTGCATTGATTGCCATTTTTTTAGTGCAGCTGAACGTAATAGTTTAACATTCATGACTGGCAATTCCACTGAGACCATTGCTTCTATTTTAGCCTATTGTGGATTATTCAAAGAAATGTTTTAAATTAAGTAATTAGTTTCACTTTAATGGTAGACATAATATGTTGTGTGACTTGAGACTCTCAGACCTGTCTGTGAACTTAATATTCTGAGGTGGTTTAATCAGTGCTCCTTGTTTTGAAATGCATCATTGTAGAGCGTCATGAATTGTGTGGAAGGAACAAGCTTCACTCCCAAGTTAGCAGGTGAATTGGGAAACAATTTGATTCATCATTTTTTAACAGGTAGAGTAAGATAATAAAATGTAAGCTCTTTCAGGCAATTCTAACTTTGCCCTTTTATAACTGTGATATGCATTATACTATGATTGACAGTTTTCACGTAATCTAATAAAGTATAAAAACTAAGCTATATGACAGAAGCAGTAGTATTCCACTGGATATAAAACAACAAGCATTTTGTTAGGGAATTTGTACCCAAGGATCAGTGTGTTCTTAAATAGTCTAAACAGAACATATTATCTTCAAGTTCACAGAGTTTTGGAATAACAGTTAAAATCAATGAATGTAAATGCACAAATTAGCAAGCCAAAGTTCTCATTCTGCAGGAAAGTGACTTGACATCTGACTGAAGCTGCTAGTGACATGTAGTCTAATCCACAAGAGATTAGCATAGTGAAAGCCCATTTTAAAGTATTTTAAAACCTGCTTCTACCACAGCCACTTGCATAACTTTACAACTGTGCTACATATTTCTAAAAATATCTAAAAAATGATCTCTTTGAGTTGTTTTCAGAGAGGTTCTGTGTAGTATAAAAGGAGAATCTTGAGTTTCAGTTTAAGAAGAGATGAATAGCAGAGCAAAGACACAGTTTCAAACTTTTCTGTACTGATCATGAAGTAACTTTCCATAAATTATCTTGGAACCACACTGTAGCTACAGTGCAGTCTAATCTAGACCCAGAGACACTTTCATCTTTTCAGATTTTCCACACTGTTATCATCTGTCCAGTAGTGCTAAACAGCAAACGATCAGATGTTTTTTAGACATTAACAGTGACTCATATATTGCCAAAGCAATGTAGCTTTAGTATGAACTCAGTCAAAATGGCAATCTAGTGATCCCTGTCATTCTGCTTCAGTAAAATTTCTCTTTGGTCTTTTGTTGGAAAAATGCCATTGAAGTATCTGATCAGGAAAACTTAAACTTAGTCATTCTTTCCTCCTACAGGCAGGTGTCCAATTAAGATTCTAGGATCTTCAAACTCTAGACATCACTGAAAAACTGGCCCATACTGGCTTTAAACATGAATCCAGGAAGTATTTTATTTGCTTTTTAATCCTTCGTTGTCTTTATTTTTATAGTCCACTTTGAATCATCATACTAAACTTTGGCATTCATTTCTCTTTATAACATTACTTCCATGTCCGCACAGCCTTTGGAAATCACCAACTACAGACTTTGCAGAAGCACCTTCTTCAGGGATGTGCAGTGTTCTGTCACTCATCCCTTTGAGCCTGGAAGCTGTTCACATATTTGGAGAATGTTGCAACATTCCGATGCTTGTGCAACAGCACATGGATTTTAATGTTTGCCCCTTTCCATTTCAGGGAGATTGATTGCTGGAAAGGTAGAAGACCTCCCTGAACATCAGGAAGAGTCCAAGGGAGCTGTCTTGCCAGCCCTTAGAACAACAAGACTGTCCAGTAAGCGGGCCAGTGAAGATGGAGATACACAGCAGGCAAAGAAAAAGAAGATTGACCTAATTTTCAAAGATGTTTTGGAAGCCTCTTTGGAAGCCTCAAGGCCTCAGATAAGGGGCAGAGTGCCTCCTAGGATTAACAGTGTCTTTGATAAGCCCAGTATCAGTTCAGCAACAAGCAGAGCAGACCTAAACTCTGAAAATTCCAATAAGGTATCTGGCTTTGCCGTGAAAGGGGACATTATCCAGGCTGAAATTGGACTTGACTTGAGCTGTGTCAAGGTAGAGAATCAGGAGGATGATCTTGGGACATCTTGTGAAGATTTTTTGGAGGAGAGTCCTTCCACATCATTTTGCCCTAATTGTGTTAAACTGAAGAAGAAAATTAGACAGCTGCAAGCTGAGCTGGATAGACTACGGTCAGGACAGCAGCCCGAAACATTGAACTTGCCCTCTCTTCCTGAGCCATCCCAGCTTGACGACATGCGAGGTAGGTCCAGTGATGGCCAGAACGGCAAGATTTGTAATCCTGTAGAATTCACCTTAGTGATCCTGGAAAAAATTACTTTGCTCTGGCTTCATCTGTCTCATTCACATGGGTTTGGTACATGATCAATCAAAAACATTTTAGAGATAAAAGCAGTGTGCATTACTGATAAATAAACCAAGCAACTCTCATCTGATCAAATGTAGGTAGTTATGATTAGATTTTTTTTACAACTCTTCAAAGCAAAATATGAAAGTCTTTTCATTTGTACACTGAGAGACATGTATGGAGGTCTCCTCATTAGTTGCATTTACACACCAAATGTTGACCTAGATCAAATGACATAAACAGAATTTGATGCCAAGAGGACAGTGGTGTAAACATACATAATCTAGATCCAACGTTCCTTTGAAATATAACACATATGTGTCAGTAGATGCAATAACGTTTAGTTTGTAATTGTTAATATTGTCCTGAACCACACCTCAATGAGCTCTTGCATACTCTCAGTACATCTTTGTTTTCATGCCCTTCAGGTTAATGCATCCTACCATTAACATATGTCTGATATTTGAAATTACAAAATTACAGGGATTTGCAAACATTTCAGTCACACTATGAGGAAATTACATTTTTTCATATATGGTTCCCCATCTCAGGGCACCATAATGTTAATGTCAATGGCTGGTCTATTAAAGTAGTCATATTCTGTACATTTTGTGCTCTTCCCTTGCACATCATATTATTATATTATTATCAGACATCATATTATTAGTTGGTGGTGAACTGAAACTTGTTATCTGCTGACAGATGAACCTAATTATTTGATTGCAGCTGGGGCAATCTGCTGGAGGGATCTGGTGTACTTCCAACACCACTTCACATTCCATCCCACAAGATCCAATTCTTAGAGGGTATTATTATCCCAAAACAACAGTTCAGACCTGGGGTAACTTCCTTTGCTGCTAACATTAAATAAAAAGATTAACTTTATAAACCTGAACTGTGAGTGGATTAACAGTGACTCTTTATTTAATTTTAGTTATTTTTCTTTTATTGAATTTATTAAAAGCATGTAACATTCCATACATTTAATTTAAACTTACTTAACTTTAAAAAAACTAAATTCAATTCAACCCCCACCCATGAGAAAGAGAGGAAGGCCAACAGCCAGAGTAATTGAGAGTAGTAAAGAAAGAAAGAAGTGTTTCTCCACAATATAAGTGCTTATTCTAAAATATTATTGATTAGATCCTGCCAGGTTTTTAAAAAGTTTTGAACAAATCCTCTAACACAGAATCAGATTTTTTCTTATTTCAAATAGTATATAACATCAGTTACCCACTAACTTAAAAGAGATGGGTTAGGATTCCTACATTTGAGCAAGAGAAGTCTACATGCTAATAGTGAAGTAAAGGCAATAACAGTTTGTTTGTCCTTCTTCACTTTAAGTCCATCTGGGAGTACACTAAACAAGGCTATTTATGGATTAGGTGAAGATTGTGACACCAAGGCTGTCTGAAAGGCATTTAAAAAATTTTGTCCAGAATGATGTTAATTTGGTACACACCCAAAACATGTGGCCTGGTGGAGCTTTAGCTTGATTGCAGCGTTTGCAGGTTATATCTTAACCTGGAAACATTTTGAATAATTTTAAACAAGTTGATGTGATCGATAAAAGATTTTAAGTTGAATAACTGAATGTTTTGCACATATGGAGCTAGAGTGAATTCTGTGCATGGCTGACGTCCACTCCTTTTCTGAAATGTTGAATAAGGGATCCTTTTCCCACTGTACTCTGGAATATATAAAAGGAAGGGACTTTACATTTTTTTTATATAAATGCTATATGAATCTTCAAGAGTGATCAATATCTTTTCTGGAATAGAAATACAGTATGTGGGAGGTGAGGAAAATTGGGCAGATTTTGTTTAGCAAGGTTTCTAATTTAGAGATAGTGGAAAAATTGTGTTGATGGGAAAGTAAATTTAGAGTGTAATTGTTCATAGGATGCAAATACATTATTTATATAAGAATCTCTAAATGTTTTAATCCCATACATTTTTCAAACATTAAAAACTGTGTAAGTTTGAGAGGGTGGAAAAAGGTGGTTATCAGAGATGCCACAGATAAAATATTCTCTAACTGGAAGTGCTTCCTACATTCGTTACATATTCTGAGTAAATGAAGGACAATTGGGTTTTTAGTATATTGGCAATACCTTGTGTTTACTGGTGTACAAAGCAAGGGATATAAAGAAGTACTGCCTGATTTCATTTCTATTGCAGACCAAGCTAGTGTGTCTTCATCTATTTGTGTTAGTGTCCAGGTTTTTATAGCTTGTATGTTTGCCACCCAGTAACAAAATTGAAAATTAGGTACAGCCATGCCACCATCTGATTTAGGTTGTTGTAGGGTTGCCCTTTGGATGTATGGATATTTTGAATTCCAAATAAACAAGGTTATGATTGAATCTATTTTCTTAAAAAATTATTTGTTAATGTATATAGGGATGTTTTGAAATAGAAAAAGAAGCTTAGGAAGGATATTCATCTTTATAGTGTTAATTCTCCCTGCTAAAGTAAGATTGAGGGTAGACCATTTATACACGTCTTATTTAATTTTGTCCATGCAAACAGCAAAATTTTGTTGAAAAAGAACTTTATATTTACTTGTGATGTTTACCCCAGATATTTAAACTGATCTGCAATGATAAAATGGAATGTGTCCAAGCTGTTTTCTAGAGAATTCACTGGAAAAAGCACACTTCAAATTAATTATGAATCCAGATAATCTTTTGAAATTCTGTAGTACAGTTAGGGCTGCAGACACTGAATTTTGTGGGTCTGATATATACAGTACCATGTCATCTGCATATAGTGATATTTTCTTTTTAAATCCTTCTCTGAAAATCCTCTTTATTTCTGATGCATTTCGAACATGAACAGCCAATGGCTCAATGGCAATTGCAAATAGCAGTAGTGACAAAAGGTATCCTTGTCTAGTTTGAAATAATGTTGTTAATACAAACTGAAGCTTCTCTACTGGTATCCATGCACATATGTTAGGGTCAAACCCAAATTTATGCAAAGTGGTGAATACGTAATCTCTTTCAACTGTATCAAATGCTTTTTCTGCATCCAAAGATAATAAGATTGCTGGAGTGTTAGACTTTATAGGTGAATATATTACATTAGATAGGCATTGAAGATTGGAAGCCAAATGTCTAGGACTTTGGAGAGTATTTTAACATCATTATTCAGAAGTGAGATTGGTCTGTATGATGTACATTGTAATAAAAATTGTTATTTATTGTTGTAAAATGGTAATTAATGCTTGGCGGAAAGTTTGAGGTAGAATTTTATTGTCTCTGGCTTCTGAAAATGTTCCTAATAAAAGGGGAGCTAACCTGATTTAAATTTTTGCATAAAATTCAGCAAGGTAGCCATCGGGACCTAGTGCTTTCCCTCTCTGAAGTGAGTTTATAGTATCTAATAATTCTGATAAGTGTCAGAAGTTTATCCAGTTCCTCTGCACTGAGAGTATCTAGATGTGGTATCTGTAATGTATAAAAACACATTAGATTCTGTCTTGTATTCTTTAAACTGAGAAGAATATAAGGACTTATAGTAGTCTCTAAATGTGTGCATTATATTTTTACAGCCAATGATTCTATCTCCATCCGTGCTGGTGATTACTGATATTGCATTGCGAACTGAGCTAAGAAATTATTAGCCTTCTCTCCGTGTTTATAGTAATGATGTTGCAATTTAAAAATGAGTTGTTCTGTTTCTTTTGTTGTCAAAAGGTTGAGTTCTGTCCCTTTCTAAAAAGTGCCTCATTTGGAGACCTGGCATGTTCTTGATCTTTTCTGGTAATTTCTCTGGTTAACTCTGAGGCCTTCTTGGTTTCCAATTTATTTTTGTGGGAGAGATATGAGATAATCTGCCACTTAAAAAATGCCTTCAGAGTTTCCCAGAGTATTCCTGCAGAAACCTCTGAGGATGCATTTGTCTCAAAAGAAAAATCAACTTGCTTGGATATAAATTCTGTATAGTTCTCGTCAGCTAGGGTTAAGAGGCCATCTGCGAGATGAGTATGTGAGGCATAATGAAATGAACTCCATGATCAGAGGGGCATGGTCGGAGATAACAATATCATTGTATTTGCAAGATTTGATCTTGATCAAGAAATTGTTACCTATAAAGAAATGATCAATTCTTTAGTAACAATGATGTACTGGTAAGAAGAAGGAATATACTCTTAAGTATGAATTTAGAAATCTTCATGGGTCTGATAAGTTATTATCAATTAAAAACTATATGATCATTTTTGCAGTGTTACATGTTATTCCCCTGTAGCTGAAGACCTGTGTAGGTCTGGATTTAAAACACAATTAAAGTCTCCGGCCATTATAATTTTGTGAGTGTTCGAATTAGGATTTGATGCAAATACATTTTGGTTGAAGTCTCTCTAGCATCCACATTGGGTGTGTAGATATTTATCAAAATCATTTTACAATTAAATAAATTACCCATCACCATCACATTTCACCATTCAAGATCAGATACTACATCTGATACTGTAAATGAAATTGGTCTGTGAATTAAGATTCCCACACCTCTAGTTTTATTTGTATAGCTGGAGGGAGTGCTTGGCCAGTCCAGTCTCTTTTCAACCGAAACTGATCCTTGCTGATCAAGTGAGTCAAGGAAAAATACCGTCTTTATGTTTATACCTGTTAGGTGAGATAATACTTTCTTCCTCTTTAATTTGTGATTAAAATCCTTTGACATTCCAGCTCACAAAGTTCACTGAAAGGTCATAGAGACATTTCTTCTGAACTTTTGTTGTCATTTTATAATCTTAAATTAAGGTTGTACATTTTTACCTATGACGGCTTAAACCTTAATTTTTAAATGAAGGCATAACAGTATGCATGCAAAGCCATCTGAAATTGTGTGCAAGTCATTAAATGAAAGAGTTTTTGATGTGCTCATCTTTTTTTAATTTGGTACCATTTCATCCATATTTAGTCGTACAGAATTAGACATTTTATTTAACATATTTTACTTGAATAAGGTGGGATGTTACAGTTTTTTTCAAATGAAAAGCTGCAAAAGTCTGTATGATTATGGTGCAAGATAATAAATAAAATTATACAACTTATGCATTGTTGGAGACAATAATGATGTCACCAGTCAGTCAGCTGTGAGTAACACACTTTTTAACTTTTTTAGCACTTTATGATTATCAAAGCTAATGAGTCAAGTTTGAAAAAGGAAATAATAAATGATAGCAAGACAGATAACTAGCTTATGAAACAGTATGAATAAAATAATAAAACACTATGTGGTAGACTTCAAATAATTGGAAGTATATGTACCTGTGTCTAAGTACAACCTGTGTAAGAATAAGTTGTTCTATATACTATATCCATGTAAAAGTAATATTTACTAGAAAGCATTTCAAAACATTCACATTAACCAGGCATTTGAGTAGTTCAGTTCATGTGGGTGCTTTCTAACAGAATCAAAATGGGCCATTTCTGATTTGTGGCCGATTTCATAGAAGGCAGTGGTTTATTAGTATGTGCCTGATGAAATAAACTAAATTTTTGTTGGATGATAAGGTGGCATGCAGCCACATGTGGAGCTGTGGAGAGTTTTAGATAAAGCTAGGGTGGAGCTCAGGATGAAAACTGCAGTTGTTCAGGCATGAGACTCCTAATTAGACAGCTGACTGACAGAGGTGAGAATTAAATACAGGTACATTGGCAACAAAAGGAGACAGAGGATTTAGACAATAAGTAAACGGGAGTGTACCATGAAAAAATGGAGTAGTGATAGGATATCACTTATAGGAGTAAAAGACAGGCAGGACAAAGGGTAATGTACTTAATGTGCTAGCAGCGGCTCAGTCTCATAGAGACATTCAATTAGTGGTGCTACTCAGAAAAGTCTACTTTCTACAAAAACAAATTAGATTCTTTTACATTTGTGGGTCTCCGGCAGGTATTTGAACTACAACAGATATGTGATAAAATAATTGAAAAAACACATGGCACAAATATGAATAGTACAAACGCAGCTATGTTGCAGTCTACAGTTATGGTTAGCCTGATAGTTGGACTTACAGGGCTCAGTCAGTTAATGTAAGTATCCTGAATAAGCTTTATGTTTACAGGTTTATGTGGCACTTTTTGAATTTAATAGTATTGAGAAAAGTGCTATATAAATGTAATGAATTATTATTATTATTAAGCATTATTTATTTTTCACTTACTGTAATGAAGATGTCAGGACATATATTTAATATATGCACTGTGGGTCGCACTGCCACCTCATAGATCCAGTGTCCTCAGTTTGAATCCTGTTTCTGGTTGATTGTCTGTGTGGAGTTTGCAGGCTCTTCTCTTGTCTGCGTACCTTTTCCTCTGAGTACTTCAGTTTTCCACACACGTCTTCAAAGACATGCCAGTTAGATTAATGGTCTACTCAAAATCTGCTGTAGTGCGAGTCTGGGTTTAGGCGTTTTAGTGGGCCATGTGATTAACTGGCGCTCTTTCCAGGAGCATGTCCTGGCTTGGAACCTGTACTAGTGGAATAGTCTTTGGCTAGCCACATCCATGAATTGGGTTAAACAGGTTTGAGAATATAAGGTTATGTTATTCTACATATTAAGATATATTTAGTAGCCTATGATAATTATACAAAATATCATTCTAAAACCCATCCTGAAAAACCGACTATGTCTGTAAATCCTCCCCCTTTTGATAGCTCTAAGTCAAAAAGGAAATTCATGACCTGAATAAAGTGTGAATTGCCTTAAAATTCATTGGGATACAGGACCAAAAAATAGAAGCTTTTTTGCTTGCTATGTTGCTGCATATTGTTTGTCCTCCATCATGTTAAGGTCTATAGATGATACAAGGTGCACTGAGTGTAGCCTTCTTTGTTCTTTGAAAGATTAACCTTTCTTAGTTTCAGGATACTTCAGTTGTGGAAGAAAGAATTTCCATGTCTTCTGAATATGGTGTTGCTTAGATCAAATTCACTTTAATACTGCCAATGCTTGAAAAGATAAGGGTCTTTGAAGACTGTATGTCACTGTTATTAGAATGTGTATGTACAGTCATATGAAAAAGTTTGGGAACCTCTCTCAGCCTGCATAATAATTTACTTTCAACAAAAAAGATAACATCTGTATGTCTTTCATTTCCTAGGAACATCTGAGTACTGGGGTATTTTCCGAACAAAGATTTTTAATGAAGCAGTATTTAGTTGTATGAAATTAAATTAAATGTGAAAAACTGGCTGTGCAGAAATGTGGGTCCCCTTGTAATTTTGCTGATTTGAATGCATGTAACTGCTCAATACTGATTACTTGCAACACCAAATTGGTTTGGATTAGCTCGTTAAGCCTTGAACTTCATAGACAGGTGTGACCAATCATGAGAAAAAGTATTTAAGGTGGTCAATTGCAAGTTGTGCTTCCCTTTGACTTTCCTCTGAAGAGTGACAACATGGGATCCTCAAAGCAACTCTAAAAATATCTGAAAACAAAGATTATTCAGTATCATGGTTTAGTGGAAGGCAACAAAATGCTATCTCAGAGGTTTAAACTGTCAGTTTCAACTGTAAGGATTGTAATCAGGAAATGGAAGGCCACAGGCACAGTTGCTGTTAACCCCAGGTCTTGCAGACCAAGAAAAATACAGGAGCAGCATATGCGCAGGATTGTGAGAATGGTTACAGACAACCCACAGATCACCTCCAAAGACCTGCAAGAACATCCTGCTGCAGATGGTGTATCTGCACATCGTTCTACAATTCAGTGCAATTTGCACAAAGAATATCTTGTATGGCAGGGTGATGAGAAAGAAGCCCTTTCTGCACTCACGCCACAAACAGAGTCGTTTTTTGTATACAAATGCTCAGATTCATTTTGGAACAAAGTGCTTTGGACTGATGAGACAAAAATTTAGTTATTTGGTCATAACAACAAGCATTTTGCATGGCGGAAGAAGAACACTGCATTCCAAGAAAAACACTTGCTACCTACTGTCAAATTTGGTGGAGGTTCCATCATGCTGTGGGGCTGTGTGGCTAGTTCAGGGACCGGGGCCCTTGTTAAAGTCCAGGGTCAGATGAATTCAACCCAACATCAACAAATTCTTCACGATAATGTTCAAGCATCAGTCACAAAGTTGAATTTACACAGGGGTTGGATATTCCAACAAGACAATGACCCAAAACACAGTTTAAAATCTACAAAAGCATTCATGCAGAGGGAGAAGTACAATGTTCTGGAATGGCCGTCACAGTTCCCTGACTTGAATATCATGGAAAATCTATGGGATGATTTGAAGCAGGCTGTCCACGCTCGGCAGCCATCAAATTTAACTGAACTGGAGAGATTTTGTATGGAAGAATGGTCAAAAATACCTCCATCCAGACACTCATCAAAGGCTATAGGAGGTGTCTAGAGGCTGTTATATTTGCAAAAGGAGGCTCAACTAAGCATTAATGTAAAATCTCTGTTGGGGTGCCCAAATTTATGCACCTGTCTAATTTTGTTATGATGCATATTGCATATTTTCTGTTAATCCAATAAACTTAATGTCACTGCTGAAATACTATTGTTTCCTTAAGGCATGTCATATATTAAAAGGAAGTTGCTACTTTGAAAGCTCAGCCAATGATAAACGAAAATCCAAAGAATTAAGAGGGGTTTCCAAACTTTTTCATATGACTGTATTTCTGGTAGGCTGGCTTGGTATCTATTTCTCCATATAACTCAAAGCATCTCTCCTTATTTTTCAGCTTCAGAAGCAGTGACTCCAGCGCCAGGCATCCTGGATGAAGATGATCAGGATGTTGACTCTGCTGACGAGTCAATTGCAACAGACCTGATGGTTATGGCAGATGAAGCCACTAAGACATCCAGTGGTCCAGGGAGAAGAATCCGACGATTTAAACAAGAATGGCTGAAGAAGTTCTGGTTCCTCCGCTACTCTCCAACTCTCAATGAGATGTGGTGCCATGTCTGCCGTCAGTACACTGTTCAGTCCTCCAGGACTTCTGCGTTTATCATTGGATCGAAGCAATTTAAAATTCACACCATCAAGCTGCACAGTCAGAGCAACCTCCACAAAAAATGTCTGCAGCTATACAAACTTCGTATGCACCCAGAGAAGACTGAAGAGATGTGCCGGAACATGGCATTGCTTTTTAACACAGCCTATCACCTTGCCTTGGAAGGGAGGCCATTTTCAGATTTCCGCTCTCTTGCTGAGCTTCTAAAGAAGTGTGAGCTGAAAGTGGTGGACCAGTATATGAACGAGGGAGACTGTCAGATACTAATCCATCACATTGCAAGAGCTCTTAAAGAAGACCTCACTGAGAGGATCAAGCAGTCTCCTTTCCTCAGTGTGATCATGGACGGACAAACTGAAGAGCTTCTTTCAGACACTGTGGCTGTGTATGTACAGTATACCACCACTGATGGACCTCCAGCTACTGAGTTTTTGTCTCTTCAGGAACTGAACTCTACAAATGCTGATGGATACATTCATGCAGTTGATAGGGCTTTTAGCATTCTTGGTATGAGACTGCAGAATGAACTGGTTGTGGGCTTGGGCTTTGATGGTTCCTCCATCTCTGCTGGGGTAAGGGCTAATCTATATGTTGCTGTCAGGAAGACCTTGCCCTGGATTCTATGTCTACCTGTCATGGTTCATCGGCCTCATTTAGAAGTTCTGGATGCCATAAGTGGAAAAGAGCTCCCTTGCTTGGAGGAGCTAGAGAACAACTTGAAACAACTACTCAGCTTTTACCGCTACTCCCCTAGGATGCTAGCAGAGCTGAGGGTGGCTGCCCCCACCCTTTGTGAGGAAACTGAGTTTTTAGGTGACATCCGAGCAGTCAGATGGATAATTGGTGAGCCAAATGTCTTGAATGCTTTAATTAAGGATTATTTAGAGGTGGTATCTCACCTTAAAGAAGTCAGTGGTCAGACACAGAGAGGAGATGCAGCAGCTATTGCACTTACTTTGCTGCAGTTTCTCCTGGACTACCAGTCTGTGAAGCTTATCTACTTTCTCCTTGACATTATTGCAGTGCTCTCCCGCTTGGCTTTTATCTTCCAAGGGGAGTACCTGTTAGTTTCTCAAGTGGATACAAAAATTGAAGAGGCTGTCCATGAAATTGGAAGACTGGCAGACTCCCCTGGTGAATATCTACAAGAGTTTGAAGAAAACTTCAGGGAGAGCTTTAATGGAATTGAGCTGAAAAACCTCAGAGTTGCTGAAGCAAAATTTCAGTCTATTAGAGAAAAGATCTGTCAGAAGACTCAAGTAATCCTGCTTCAGCGATTTGACTCACAAAGTCGTTTGGTTGTGAAAGCTTGTCAAGTGTTGGATCTTGGAATGTGGCCACGCAGTGCTGAAGCTCTGGTGGGCTATGGTGAGGAAGACATCCAGCTCATCTTTGAGCATTTGGAAACTCTCCCTTGTGTGTCACGGGAGATGACCCGAGACGGAAAAGATGCTAGGGGAAGCTTAGTAGTGGAATGGAGGGATCTGAAATCAGACTACTATAGCATGACTGGCTTCAAAGAGGTGATTGGTCATGTCTGTAAATACAAGCAGCGCTTTCCCCTGCTCAACAGAATGGCACAGATTATTAAAGTTCTCCCCACCTCTACAGCATGCTGTGATAAAGGACGCCTGGCTTTGCAGAAAATCCGACGAAACCACCGATCTCGACTCACCCTGGAACAAATGAATGACCTGCTTATGCTTTCTGTCAATGGTCCTCCAATTGCAAACTTTGATGGGAAAAGGCCACTGGACAGCTGGTTTGAGGAGAAGTCTGGGACCAGTTATTCTTTGTCATCGGAACTGCTAAGTAGAATGTCTTCAGGTGACTCGAAGCAAGCAGTGCATGGGGTAGACCTCAGTGCTGAATTTTATCCTGACATTTAGGGTGACAATGCTGACAAATCTAACAGGACATCATAATACTGATGATATAGTTTAATTCAGACATACAAGGATCTTGTAGTATCCTGTAATCCAATCAAGCACTTACTTAATACCCAGATGGGGGATGCCTTCCATCCCCTCAGGAATCTCCAGCTGTCTGGACATGACATAAAATGCTGCATGCCCCACTTCCCTGGTCAACAGGCTTCACGGGTGATGTGAGTTTGAATTGTCATGAGGTTTTAGTTACCTCCGGTACCAGAAATAACAAACTCTGAAATATGTCAAACTGTCTTTCAGCAAACCAGTATGCTGTGGCTATCCTAATGTTCTAGACTGTGTCAAAGGATAGTGTGCAAAGTAAAGTGACTGAAGTGGCCTAGTGGTTGCTGGAAAACCCCCCTTTCCCTACTTGTAAGAGGAGTAATACATAAAAACATATCCCTTGTTGACTCAGGGCCACCTTTATGCTCTTTTCACCTATTGAAGCAGGTATTGTTTCCCTTTTCCTGATGTCAGATCTGATTTTGGCCATCTGGAATAATTGTGGCCTTTTACCTGCACGCTTTCAGCTTCTCCCCTGCATTTTGTATTGAGTCCTTTAGTTTGTGTGCAATGGCTACAGTACCAAAAATAGGTAGCATGTGGCATCTTAACATGATTAAACAGCTATACAAAGTCATTTTTTTATTCCGTGGAAGTTATACCCTGCTAAACAGAAGACTATGATATACCTGTTTGATAGACGCATCTGCATCCCTTCTTTAAGTGTGAGAGCTTGGCATGCTGCATTCCTTGTCAGTCTGCCACTCTGCCTGTCAAGCTGAACTATAAGATTTTATCACCATAGCTACATATGTTCTATGATACTGAGAGTACACAGGCCCAAGCCTTCATTTCTTGGTTTTCTTGGTGCTGCTATCAATGTAGGCCATTATAGTGACTTCTTCTCTTTCTGTATTCTATACTTATGTTGGGCAGGGTTACGATAAATGGCAACATCTCTGCGATTATTTCTGACTTTTTAATTACGTTTTTCAGATGAAACTGCCACGTGCTGTAGCCTGCACAAGTGGTGCACTTTTCTTACCATTTGCTGCGTTCCTCTTCTTTTGTTTTTTTTTTCAGAAATGCAGTTGAAGTTTTGACCCAGGCTAAACATCAGTTTTAAATTTTGCACAAATGTAATTGTAATTTATAATTGATGTGATATTTTGCACTAATTAATAGCTGTTTTTGTTGTTCTCCAGCTATGTTGTTTCCAGAAAAAATGTTTCTCAAACTAAGCCTTTGTGCACTAGACAAAAGTTCATGACGCTGGTCATCCATAGGAGAAAAGAACAGAAAGGCAAAGGCTCAATGCACTACTGTCTGGTTTTTGTTCACAATAATGTTACCAATTGTGGACAGAGGCTTCTGAAGTGGAGAGGCGCATACTGTTCTATCAGCAGTGGGATATCTAATATTGCAGGCAGTGTTAAGGGGGGACATACAGGGTGGCGCAGGAAAACGGGAAATTTTCAATTGACATTCAATACACAAATAAACATATTACAAAATATATTTAATGATGAAATGTATTGTACAGGATATGCAATTAATGATGGTAATAATCAATATTCATTTTATGTTTCAAAGAAAACATTATGAAGGTGTTGTCCATTTCTCTGTGCACATTCTGACAGCCTCTTGTGGAAATTCTGCATTGCTTGACGTAACATTTTAAGAGGAATGCCAGCTATTTCCTCTTTAATCCTACTTTTTATTTCAGCAATGGTTGCAGGATGTGTGCGGTACACTTGGCTTTTAAGATGTCCCCAGAGAAAAAAATCACAAACAGTGAGGTCTTGGGATCTTGGAGGCCATGGAATGTCACCATTGCGTGAAATGATGTACCTTCCAAACAATCGGTGAATAGCTGCCATTGATTGTTGGGCAGTATGCAAAGTGGCTCCACCTGGGGACTTCTTTTATAAGGCTGAACCCGTTTCTTTGAAATTACACATTCATTTTGTAATTGCATGAGCAGATGGGACACAATCATGACATCCTAACTGGTAATGATGCTGAAATTCCCTTTGGTCAGCAGTCACACTATCACCATTCTTATAAAAGCTTTCACAGTGAACGCTCGTTGCACACCACTTCACTGCTCCATTATAACTAAACAAGGTTGCATTGGTTCCAAACAACTGCTGATGTTGCAGGGTCGCCAACAACCTAGTTCCAAAATATCCCGTTTTCCTACGCCACCCTGTGTAAGCCCAAATTTGCCAAGTTCAGCAGGTGCTCTAGTTTTAATAGTACAGTAATAACTCAGTCAATGTACTCAATATAACTTTAACACTTTGTTGTCCAAACTGTTTATTCTCAGACATCTCATAGCATAGGTTCCAGCCAGTTACAGAAAGCTATCTGTTTCATTACATTTAATTGCACCATGTCCAGGACTGGTTCCCACCTTGAGCCCTATGCTGCTGGGTTAGTACTGTACCTCACTACCTGCAACCCTGAATTGGGTAAGTGGATATGTAAATGGATGGATGGATATCTTTTATTAGATTAGCTACTTAAATGGATATGTAAATGGATGGATGGATACCCTTTTTTAGATTTGCTATACTACTCTAATATTTATGGAGTCACCCCTTCATTTTAAGACTATTTGTTCAAAAATGTTGATTTTCCTTTGCCCTTTTTATTGGGTGTTTAAATGATATTGCTTTTATAAATAACATTAGAATTACAGGCCAGTCATATCTACAACACTATATCTTACTTGCTTTCCTACACCTTTATGTCACTAGAAAAGTCATAATAATATATCTTATGGAAGTTTTTATTCATAGAATACAATTTAACAGAAGGAAGTGGTAGAGACCTATAAAGGACTGGTATACTGCACAGGGTTATTTTCCTACATTGTGCCGCATATTTATGTAGCAGGCACAGGCACCGGCACCATTGTTCTGTACTGGATTAAAAGAGCTAAGAAAAGGGGTGAATGGATTTATTAAAGTCATCATAGGCAGGACTGAATAATTCGTATAACTCATTACACTCAGCATATTTGTATTGTGAATCTAGATTCCTGTTTTCTCAGCCAGTGTATTTCATTAGGCACCCCTTCCATGGTTGGTTTCTGCCTTGTGTCCAATGCTGCAGGAATAGGTAATTACACCCTGCAACCGTGAAATGGATAAGCAGGCTAGAAAATGGATGGATTGATATATTTGTGGGCTCAGAAAGGGATGTCCAGGCTGTTTTTGTCATAAAGACACCACTTTGCTAGATAATTAAATAATATATATTGTACTGACCAAGAATTCCCAAATCTGGCACTGAGAGACCCATGTGCCTCCAGATTTTTGTTCAAGACATTTTGTTTTTCTTTTCACCAAAGGTTATTTCAGCATGCTCTTGATTCGACTGGGTATTCTAGTTTTCAGTTCCTTGTATAAAAATACTATGCAGTGTATATTTCCCAAAGCAAAAAATTGTAAAACATGGATATTGATACACTGATTATTTTCATCAATTTTCATCACTTTAAAATACTGTTTTGGGTATTACTTCTTTCTCTGATTCTTAATATTTGTAACTTAAAAAATCTAAAACATGTGCGTATTGCAGTAGTGAACACATACTGTATATCTTTCTGGAGTCATCCTTCCCTTTGAAAGCTCCCTGCTAAACACCAGACTGGATATTTTAAGTGAAATAATGAAGCATTAGTATCCCTGGCCAATGAAAAATACACAGATTAATAAAGTTACAAACCACACAAAAGCCTTTGTTAACAAAACAGCTTAGTCCCCCCAAAAAGAACACAAAAGCCTAGTAGAATGAGGTAAAGTACTTGTAGGTACCTTCAAGAAAACAGATTACATAAGCTTCAGATGTACTGGAATTTGTAATCTTATTAGTTCTGGCACACCCTACTCTTTATTCCCACCAAATGTTAGCACATGGTTCAAGGATTTATCCCAACAAACTCTTGAGTGATTGGGTGGTACAGTGATTTGCTCTGTCGCTTCACATTCTGCTGCATCTTGGGTGTGATTTCCCCCTCCAGGTCTTTCTCTGCGTGGAGTTTGTATATTATCTGTGTGTGTGTGGTGATTTCCTCCAGGTACTATGGTTTTCCTCCTGTCTCAAACAAAATTGTTCATGTTAGGTTAGCTGGCGATCTCAGATAGGCCTAGTATAAGCGAGTGTGGGTGTGTGTACAGTATGAGAGGGCTCAGTGAAAGACTAGCATCATGTTCAGAGCTGTTCCTGTCTCTGTCAGGATAGACCATGGCCCCCTATGGCCTGGAATTGAATCAAGGGCATTGAAAATATTATGTTCATGTAACTCTTAAAAGTGTTTTTTAGTTGATTTAACAGTAATTGTGTCTTGACCAGGCAAGTAGAATGAGGGACTATTTTAGTTCTATATCTTTTCAACAAGCTTCTACTTAACATACATAAATATACAGTAGATGGAATGGTTATTTATATGGAAAGAAAAAAAGGAATCTTGGCATATTTTACATTAATTAAATTACATTAATTTCTTGAATATGCCTTGATTTATTTTAGTGAGTTTAGCAGATCTTGTATGATAATGAGATGGTGTCTTTTCCTCTAGATTTCCATTCATCCATTTCCTGAACTTTCTTAATCCAAATTAAGGAACATGGTGTACTAGAGCTTATTCCACCAGCATTGAGTGGAAGGCAGGAGCCAAACCTGGATGAGGTTCCATCATATATAGGCATTATGGTGTAGTGCCTAAAGCAGTGGCCCTTAAAAACCCAAGGATGCTTTTTAATTCCTGACCACAGTCAACTGTGTGAAACTAAACAAGTCTCTTAGCATGCCTGTGCTTCAACTGTAAAAATATCTGTAGAGAGTTGCAATGCTTTCTGGCCCAGTAAGTTGTCTTGGGTAAAGGTGTCATCCAAATATATAGTAATAACTGTGTAACCAATTGTAAAATATCTCTGTTCTTATAAAATCCTGTCACACTATATAAAATAAATGTTCTTTATCCTCACTCTTAACTGAAAATCTGGAAAATACCATAGTAGGTCACCTTAGCAGTACAGTAAACTTCCATCCATTTACTTTGTAACCCACACATCTAGTTCAGGATTGCTGAACCTTATTGAAACCTTCATTCCTAAAGCTTCATAAATGAACTACACATAGAAAATGAATAAACAAATAACTTATATTCAGGAGGGATATTCTACTGTGCTTTATGCACCACTAACAGTTTTGCATAGTTTTGCAACAGTAAAACCAGTTTAATTATGCAATGTGCATTTTTATCATGTATAGGGCAGTCTAAGCATGTACTGAAATACCTAGTCAGTGTTTGGAAGGAGCAGCTGGCCTGCTCACCTCCAACTCTCTCAAAACTCTCACTACATTTTCTTTTTCAGAGTGTCTTAATATTGTCCATACTGTCTTGGAACTTTTAGAAAGCTGTTGTTTTTTACCCTTGAAACCCAGGCTCCTAGCAAACTAGACCACGGGGTCATTTCCCAGCTTAAAGTCTTACAGAACCCATTTTAAGTGGTGGAGGATTGTGCGTTCTGCTGACATTTGAACATACCACAAACCAGATCTTGAGCTAACATATTAAAAAAATGCACATCCATACTTTCCTCTGAGCTGCTAACTTTTAAACAAACTGGTCAGGATTCCATTTCTCCAGGGGCCTTCCTGCTGACATCAACTTGGCATTGTCTAATACAAGGAGGCACATCTACCTTGAATAGCCAGTATACGGTTTTCTACCAGACCACCATACTGCTGCTACTCAGAGGGGGCTGGCTTTTATTTCTGACACAAGACTCAGTGACACAAATATTTTAGCTAAAAACAAAAGATACCAACTAATTAAGAAATTGGTGTGAATGAAAAACAAGCATCAGGGTTGAACAGGACCCCTTCTTGCATGTTATCCTGTGGCATTTTTAGTAGTGTTTTGCATTTTTGACAAGTCTGCTTTGTCTTTCCTTTCCTTGATGACATAAATCCCTGTGTTATCCTCAGTGCTGCCTCTGCAGAATCCCCTTTCATGTCACAGCACCTGAATATACAATTTGGTGTAAATGGGGTTAATGGACAACAATGACATTCTGGTACCTGCTCTTTTCACAGATGTTCCACCCAATGTCATTGTCTGTTTCACTTCTAGTAATTCCATTTTTTTAAGCTACATCCCCAAAGAAATGCATGTTAAGTAAATTGGTTACTTTTAACAAGCCCCATATGAGGGAGTATAGGTATTTGTGGATGACTGTGCCCTGCAATGGCCTTGTGACAAATCCCACGCTATCTGTCCAGAGTTGACACCTTCCTCCCACTTGGTTCTGCCAGAAAAGGGGTCAACTTCAGCAATGTTAAACTAGATTATGCATGTTCAATAATGAATGCACGAATGAATTTTCACAGCAGTCAACCCAGTATGCTGCTGAAAGAGACTGTAGGCTTCTCTATTGGATAACTGATATCTAGAAAAAGGGGTCTTTTTTGCACATCTAAAATGCACAAAGCATCAATAAGACAATCAGGGTGCTTCAAGGATCAGCACTAGTAATCACTAGCACTAGCCAAACCCATCCACTGGATTGCAAATGCGTACACTTGGAATAAACTCAGTTTAAGAGCTCTGAGGCATGGCTTTTTGGCCATCAATGTGTTGACTGATAATTTTTGTTTCTGCTTTAGCTGCCAGAAATGCAGCCTTCATTCACATTAGTACATTTTCCTATAATATTGCATTTTTATCCTTTTTAAAGCAGTGGAGATCATTCTCTGTTACATAAAAGCCGGTGTCATTTGTAAATTTCCAGGTCAGTGTGACAGTCTGCTTGGTAGTGTGAATGAGAGTCATTTAGTGCTGTGTTATAAAACAGTTCACGAGACGTCACAGAAGCCTTATTTCTCTGAGGTTAAAACCTCCCATTTGTTTGTCAGCCTAGTAATGAAAATTAGATTTGCAGGACAGCAGGTTCTTATATGGGTTTCTAATTCAGGACTGGGGTTCTAAAGTGATCCATTCATTCTCAAACCAGTTTCTTAATTTCAGATGCCCTTGCATACAGCAGCCAATTTGCAATGAACAAAGAATGGGCACTTATTGTTCACACCTGTATATGAATAACCTTTTCAAAATCTTTTTACACAAAATGATAACTTTAACAGTAACAC
The DNA here is from genome assembly GCA_026402145.1 of Polypterus bichir lapradei. Classification (NCBI taxonomy): domain Eukaryota; kingdom Metazoa; phylum Chordata; class Cladistia; order Polypteriformes; family Polypteridae; genus Polypterus; species Polypterus bichir. The sequence goes on along the minus strand of JANRMT010062854.1, from coordinate 57,254,010 downwards.
CAAAGAGTTGAAATACACTTGCGTGACGTAAAGCTCTTCATTATTGTGACATTTCTTAAATGCAAAGTAAAACAAAAAACTGTAGGGTGATTTTGATTCTTCACCAAGTACAAAATAAGTGAACCAGTGAATCAGATTAGATGAGAGACTGAAATAATCCTCTGATTAAGAAATTTGTTACAATGCAAATGTACAGCCCTTCTAGGATTGAGCTGCAGAACTCTGCGCTTTATATCAGATCCTGATGGTTTGAGCAGTGCTGCTAAATGGGTGTAAGTAGAAAGCAATTGTGAGAAATTAGCACTTAAAAAAAAAACAAAAAGCATGCAAACCTAGAGACAGGTCTTCTGACTGACAGCTGGCCAAACAGTTCTGAAGAAGTTAGTGTCAACACTCAGAACTCTGTATGGCTTCTGCTTTCATGGAGGATGTCAGGTAGGAGTAATGACAGGACAGGCCACGTCAGTACTGGAGGTGTTGGTAGCAACATTTAACACTGGAGACCTACAGACATATATTGGGATTTATATGAATATGTATAAGACATGTACACGTTGTTTATTATATCAAATATCAAGTTCCACAACCGAAATAAAAAGGTGTTTTTACCATTCTTTTGTCAAGAGGCTGTTTTTTTATGTTTGGAATCTATCAGAAAAGCAGAGGTACATTAGTTGATCTTTTTTGCATCAGCTGTGTATTCTGTGACATAAAAGAATGGACAGCTAAAGAACCATTTCTACCAGGCTAAAACTGCAGGTAATTAATACGTGATTAAAGGTAATGCCCAAGAAGTTTCAGACGCCAAGGAGGAAATACTGCAGAAGGCCAAAATCGGACAGCCTCAGACGTGCAAAGGAGGGACAGACACTGCATAATACTAAAATCCTACAAAGGAAGACTTCGAGGAGGTAAGAAGCCAGCTACTTGGTGTCTATTGATTACTTTGAAGCTGCTCTGTTTATCTATGTGTTTAACATAACTTGTGAATTCATGTGTGTAACTGTTGTTGTGTGGTTTATTAATTTGCTGTTAACGCATTGTACTGTAGTTGTGGACTTTTACATGCATGCTGAGCCTGTACATGAATACAATGAATGCTATTCAAAATTTAACTCAATTGATGTGATAGGAAAGGACATCAGGTAGTACTGCAGGGCCCTATGATCATTCCAAATTCTGCCGGTGAGGTAATGTTATGATCATGCAAGCAGATGCTACTGATGCCTAAACTGGGGATTTGTACATTACATTATTCAAAGATTTTACAGGGTTAGTCTGTAAGGAGCTAAAGCTACAGGAAGAATGCAGGTAACGGGTAGAACTTCAATGAGATAACACTGCTGGCATCTAACAGCCTCAGCTTTCTAGGGGAGAATGAGACTACAAAAGCTACTGGACAACACTAAAGATTTTTCTTGCAAATTTAAAAGCATCTCACTTTTTGCAAGGGAGTGTAGTACACTACACTATACTAAAGTCTGAAGGGGTTTAGACTGCAAAATTGTAATAGTGCCAAGCATTGATGAGTGAAAGAATATGACCACCAGACAAAGGTTTCTAATTAGGAGGTAAAGTGTGACAATCCTAATTTCTGATAAGTGTAGACTAGGTATACTACATACCAGTAAGATATGACAGAGGTAGACTACAAAGAGATGCCGACACAGGACCCTATATCCAATATTATCTAGTCCAATGGTGGGTTATAACATCATAGGGCACTTAAATGCGACAAAATTAGACTTGCAGGATGTAGAACTGTAGCTGAATTAGACACAGGTTTTATTGCTTCATTGTTCTGAGAGGTTACAGTTTTGGAGGGAAACAAAGCAGGATGCAAAGAATTAACAACCTAAGACTCCATACTTATCATAATTATTAATGAGAGCAAATTGAAGGACCAGACTCAGAGACAAATTTATTGCACTTCAAGGAACACATAATTAGGAGATGTGACACCAAGTCAATAGGAAGAAATCATTGTGAGGCAACAAGATATTGGGAGCTGCAGGAACACGATGATAGATTTTGACATTGTGGTGTCTAAAGGACTCCTGCTTTCCAAGCATGGTACTCTGGGACTTTGCACAGACATACATCCATTGGGAAAAGGGCAGGTTTGTCGGTAATGTATGTTGGTTCAATAAATTACTGCATTTAGTGGATAGCATCAAAGACTTTTGAAACGTGACTGTACAATCTGACCCCCTGTTGATGTTACAAAATTCTTAACAGCATGTCTGGGTGGGATTCTCAGCTCTCTTCCATCTTCCTACTCCCTGTATGTTGCCAGCCTGTGAAAAAAATCACTAGAGTCTCCACCCTCTGAGTTTTTGTTGGGAAAGCTGCCAACTTGGCAGGAACTACAGAACTTGGCAAATAAAACGTGTAAAAGGATCATCGTGTTTGTGGTACAGATGGAACTCCAGTCCATTGTGGTGGGTGGTCCTCAAAATAAAGCAAAAAAGAATACTGATGGCTGCCTAAAGAGATGCATTTTTCTAAGGTACAGGAAGGATTACTACACTAAATGTTTAGCTGCAGTGGCCTACTAAGGCCTTTCACCTTATCACAGAGAAAATGGGTATGGATAGTCTGGGCCTTTCAAGACTACACTTTGCAAACGCTGTACTGTAATGTTTGTTACTGGCCATTAGCAGTGATCACCTACCAACTGTCAACACCAGAAGCTGTACTGACAATATAGATAATCTCTACATTTTGTATCCTAGATGAGGTAATCCAGGTCCTTGTCCATCTGTAGAAAAAAGCAAGCCTGTAACAATTCTTCCCAAAAGGCAAGGTTTTCCCCTGCAGCAAATGTGATGCCACATTCTCTTTTTTGAGGCACAGATCTTTACCCGTGAAATGGTGAACTTATGATGACACATTTCTCGCCACCGTTCCCCTTCCTCTGTCTGTTCAGCTTGCTGTCATTGCACAGGAGGTCCACGGTGTCCACAAATTGGGCTTTTCCATTGTTCCACCTCTACACGCCACCAAATTTCCACATACATTGTTTTAGAAACGTCTGCTCAAAAAATATGGTGCATTTCTGAGCATCTGGATCAATGAGATGGTACGGAAGATTGTGAATCTTTCTTGGTGAATTTCTTTAGGTTTTCTGGGCAGCTCTGCTCAGTGTTGTGGGGTTCCAGATTGAAAAGGAAGCTACAGGAGGTTGCCTGACTGCTTCTTTCAGTAAACTTCATGCATACAGAGGGTGCCACATGGCAATCTGTCTTCGGGGGTTACTCAGCATCTGCTGCCAGTGCTGGAGTCCACTTCCCACGGATTGTAAGCCCAGGGAGCACTGTCCCAAGGAGAGGGCTTCACTACCCTTATTCTGGTTTAGAACTTCAAGTTCCAGACTTGACTGAGACAAGAGCTCATGAGGAACTTCAAACATCATCATCTCATTCCAGACTGGGTTTATTTTGTGCTTGACCCTGCGGGTCTGCTTCTTCTTGAGCTTGGTGTTCTGGTGTTTCAATGCCAGTTTCACAGAAAGGTCTGCCAATAAAAGACATTATCATCAGCAGCTGCAGAGAAACTCCTCTTTAAGTTACACTCATTTAAAGACAAACTATATTGTGTTGTTAGGCAGACATTTCACTTGCCACAAAACTTCACTTGAAGGAATACTTTACTAAAAATAATTTTTTATTATACTTGCCTCACATTTTGTAATGATAGCTTAGCAAAACTTTTTATCTCACTTTTTTCTTGGAGACTGGAGATGCAAGTGGATTTTGCAATATGAGTAAATTGAGATTTTTTTCATTTTGGTATTGTATGATGTTTGATGCCATTGAAGCCCATTATATCTGTAATTTTGCTATCTCCATTCTTCACAAAAACATGAACGTTTTCCTCAGCCATGTGACAAACAACACAGGATAACTAACAGATGATCATTTTTGGATGGAGCTCTCCTTTAATGATTTTGTCATGCGTCTTATCAGAATACACAGTGTTAGTGAAAATAGATTGACAAACTGAGGGAATCGATTCAATGGAAAGGTTAGTAAACACACAGTCTATCAAACGTGTTGACAGACTGGCAAGTCAAAAAACCTGGGAAGGAGCCTAACATGGGGGAACATGCAAAAATTGGACCTTCATTTTAGTGCTCTCAATAGAATACGGAGACCTCACAGGGTAAAAAATTGGTGGCAGTCTGCTTGTTCAAGACTAGTATTTTTGATAGCATTAATAGCTTAATAAGCTACTACATTTTTTCAATGTAACAACATACAAAGTTTTGCGAATACATCTATACCTATGCTTTATGGAATTCTTCTTAGAGGGGTAAATCAGTTGGATAGGTGTTAAAATAAAAAGTATGAGGGATAAATGTACAACAATACAAGCATGCAGGACAGAAGCCAAGACTTGATGTTTCCTCGTGCAGGTGAGCCAAGCTCTTTTCTTTTTCTTGTAAGCCCTTAACTATATTTCTGTTCTATGAAAGCATCCATTTTAGCAAGGCGCCTATACAGCTTTGTCTTTAAATAAGCCTGTGCTTTGGCACAGACACTGTAATCTAATTTTACATTTCTGGAAGGTTGACTTTTCATCTTCAAATCATATCATGGCAAGTAAGTTTAAAGTAATTAGGCAACAAGCATCTACGGAATGTTTAAAATAATCGCTTGATGCATGTTGATTTTTCAAACTAGTTGCACTAGTTTTTAAAATTTGTATTGGTTCCTGTCATTTAATTAAACTGCAATGGCAGCAGCTCTCTGTTTCAGTTTCTGTAGATTCATTTGGAAGCTGTGAAACTTAACTGTTTTGTCTTATATGGCCAATTCCTATTGTATATATCTACAGTTATATTATGACTGTTTGACTATCTGAATAGAGATAAATGTAATTCCATTTTGACTTGGGGATATAGACAAACTTTTTCCATTCACGTTTGTGGAACTTTCATTTAGAGAGAACCCCAGTTGCATTTTGACTAGTAATTTCCATGTTTAATTCAGTTTTTGATCTCTTTAATTTAAACACTGCTATCTCCAGCTGAAAGTCAACAAAAGAAGTCTTCCATTGTCACCAAGATTATTCTAATTAGAGGTATCACTAATTATATTTTTGACTAGTCATAATGCAACTGTAGATCTCAAAAACAGAAACTGGCATAAATAAAATAGGAATTAGCATAAGATGTTAAATGTTAAAACAGCTTTCTGTGTACTCATGCTGCTCAACTTTAAAGATGTTGATCCACTTCAAGAAACAGGTTTAGATATTATTTGCTAACTCTAAGGTCTCCAACAATGTGAAACAACAGGATTTTTGTTAGTCTTGATATTGATCGGATACATTTTACAATAGTATAAATTTACAGGGAGGACCAATTCTTTTCTCTCATTAGTCTTTCATCTACATGCACATGTGGCTTGCCACCTGAGCACAATGGGGAATTGTTCTACTCTTTATGTCTCGAGTCTTGATTTCTGCCATGTCTGAAGGCGACAGAGAGTGAATAACAGCCATGGAGGCTGCAATAACTTTGGAGTCAAGTTGCAGTCTCGTCTCTGTTTTTGTGAAGCATGCACTCATTCCCATGTGCCATATTTTCTTCAGGTCCTCCATTTTCCTGCTACATCCCAAATTATGTATAGTTTAGATTAACTGGCATGACTAAGTGTGGCTGTGTTCCTTGTAATGGACCGGTGCCCCATCCAGGGTTTGTTTTTGTCTTTGCTCAGTGCTTTGGCGGTAGGCCACTGTATCCTACATCCCAATACTGAATAAATACTGCAGCTTATGTCTCAAAAGCATATATATATATATATATATATATTATATATATATATATATATTGATAGCAAATAATCATTTGCAGTTGTAAAGTGCATCAAAAACACAGATAAGGGAGCAAACAAATCTCTCAAACAGTATGTGGCAAATGCAGATTACACTCAAATGGAATCCCTTTGTCCAGGTTTTACTGTAATTACTCGGGGGCTCTGCCCCCTGCTCGCTTTGCTTGCTAACCCCCATGCGGGCCCTATGCGCTACTCATTTCCTGGATCTTCCGCTTGCACCAAATCATGCTGTGCTTTTGGATGAACACGAATATCAACTCTGTCTTTGATATCTCCGTCTTTTGAAACTATTATCGCTGATAATTCGTCACATGTTGGTTTATTATATATGCGAGTTTATATTTCAGATTCATATAGAAATCCAAGCAAACTTCTTTGTTCGTGTTTTTCATATAAGTTTCGTGTAAAGTGCGATACTTTTGGATGTATGAATTTGTATTCATAATTGGCTGTAGAATTTGTAATACGTCCGATCGTTTAACTCTTTCGACTCTATGTTGCATCGCTTCTCCATGATCATAAATACTGTATAAACCTGACCAAATTGTGGTTTCTTTGAAATTAAACTTGTAGTAGCCCTGTCATATCACCTATGTCCATATATTCGATCTCTTTTTGCTGTTATTTCACTGAGTAATAATTTCTGTTTGTTAGCGATAATGCTATCTTTACTATTAGTTTTTTGAGACTTTTGAATTTTAGTACTTTCATAATCTCTAACCTGCTCTGCATGTGCATCGTGCCAACGTTTTTGAGCCTCTTTACGTTGTTCTACTTTGTCTTCTACTCTTTGTCTTTTCTTCTTCTACTGTTTGTCTTTTATTTCCGCCCTCACTTGGACCTGTTAGGTTTTCAGTTCACCTCTTGTGGGACGTGAAAGTATCTCTCTGAAAAAGTCTTGTCTCCTCCCGAGATTTTTTTATATAATAGAGAATTTAATAATAGAATTTTCTATAAGTGCCTAATGTTTGTAACCAAACTACAACTCAACACTTTGTTTCTAGAGTGCAGAACAGTGCAGTGCACGTCTAATGGACACTTCCTAAAGCACAAGAACTCACCTATGATATCCTTCATTTTATCCGATTGGAGGCCACGGGCCTTCATGACAACCACTCCTAGTCGGTTAGCAGCAGGTAAGTAGCTTATTGAAAGCAGGATTTCACCAGCAGAGATGCTCCGATCCTGCAAAAAGTGGAAGATATATTTTAACAAATACCTACAGATAGTATGGAGTGCAGGGTGAACATAAGCTCTTCAGTACCCCCATCTGAAAACAAAATACAGCAGCACTACTCCCTTATATTGAAAGCACCAAAGTCAGAAGCAGGATGCATGTACAATACTCAGCAGCTGCATCCGTACCCCTCCCAAACAGTTATTTCATTATCAGCAGAGCAAGAGCCACCTGCTCCACTGTTCACATTATTCCAGCACAGATCCTTATAATGTAAATAAACCTTCCTCCCTTTCCAGCCTGGAGGACTTTGTACTCACTTCCGGAGACACAAATCAGACTCTAATGGACACTAAACATCCTCATAATTTCATTTTATGGCCCTCAATCGATGGCCTCCCCTCAGATTAGTTGGCTTAGCATATTTCAATTCACTGCCAACTGGTGGGGGTCTGACTTTGCCTACGTCACATATGGAAGAGGTACTGCTAGAATGATGCTGCCTGTATACTTCGTGGAAAGAGGTGGCCCTAATTATATCTTATTCACCACTTTACAGCTCCCACTCAATCATACACAACCTCCTACTATGGCACTTTCTGCATTAAGCTATGAAGAGGGATTATGATTTTCTAGGAGCTGAAATAAATTATTTATTCTTCACAACCCCCCCCCCCCCCACTTCCCATCAGTCAGTACTGCAGTATGATCTGCATCAGCATGCATCAGACCGGAGCATCTCATCCTCCTCGTCCTCCCCCGCAGCTCATCCTTCTTTCATCCGGCACCTCCCCCACCTTCTCCTGGGCTTTGTCGTGACGCACGTTTCCACATCTTATTGTTTTCCACAAGGCGAGAAGCGAACTGTGTTAGTATACCTTGGAGCAGAAGCCCAGCTAGACACAACCCTGGTGAAGTAGATGAGACTAAGCAGGTCCGGTGGGGAGTGGGGGGGGGGGGTGTAGAATGTGTCAACATCACACCACAACACTGTCTCCCACAATATCAGAGAAAATCTCTTGGCTCTGAAACTGAGATTTGTGAGCTGCTCCAGCCCGAGAGGCAACCCCTGCCCTGTCCACCATTAGCCCTCCGACTGATTAAAGATGATTGGAATTACTTTACCAGTTTGGGAAGCTGAAGATCCACCCAGCAGTCTGCATTTGACAGCATTGGCACATCAGCCAGCTTGAACCTGACGACACCCATGTGGGCATGCTGTGAGAATGTGTCACAACTGTAGAGTGACAGTGCCATCTCGCCTTCTATCTCGCAGCCCTCCGGTAGAGGAAACGCCAAAGTTTCCTGCCACACCACCTGGGGGAGAGCACGCTTCACTGTCGTTTTAGCCTCCTTCCTGGTGGACAGGGTAGTCAAATTGCCGAACACATAGCAGTCACTTCCTTGTGCTGTGCTCACTTTCTCCGCTGTAAAAAGAAAAAAACGTAAATGACGCAAGCCCTCTGGGAGTTACTTACAACCCACCATAGTTGCTCCATTGTTAAAATTTGCAGCTTGGATGTCTGGCTTCTTATTAAAAGGTGAGTTTCACACCAGTGCATGCTGCGTTGCAAAGGAAGCCGAGGCTTATGGGACAAGCACAGTGCAGTATTGCAATGCCTGGCAGCCTCCCACAATGCAGGACTCATATTCACTCACCCTCGATGATGGTGACTTGAAGCTCCCGGCTCTGTGTATTGTACTGCAGGCTGAAGTGCAGTTTAGGAGTCTCAGGTGAGTCACTGGGGGACATGCAATCTGGCTGATCCATCCCTGGCAGGCCTACAGAACAAGCAGATACACACAAGCTCACTAATGTGCTATTTTGCCTTTTCCTTAAGCTAGAGTGGCCGCAGGACTCATTGAACTAAGAAACTGAGAATGAAGGGGAATATTGATATGTCAAAGTGGCTGATACCTGAAGCTCGTGAGCAGGTACTGGCTGAAGAAGATGAGCCATCTGTGTGGAAAGAAGAGGTCAGTGACTATTTCATGGGAAGCTGTGATGTACGATGAGGTTGGCAAGTATGAGGATCTGTGCATGTTTATCTGTCTAAGACAGTTTGGAGACCCTAAATGTGTGTTAAGGCCTTGCTGTATGGACGTAGATGTAACCAGAGAGTGATCACTCTGAGGGAGTGTGCACACACACAGGAAAAAGAAGCTGCAAGCTAGCATATGAGAATCCTGTGGCAGTTACCAGTGCAGCTACTAGCAGGGAGAGAAACATTTCCTTGCTTACCTTGGGTGGGGGAGGTAGGGGTTGTCAGAGCATCCTCGGGTCCCTCAGCTGGTGGGCTTTCATCCTGCTGTGTATAATTAACCATCTCAGGACATATCCCAACAGCTTTGGCTCGATACAATCGAGGGAAGATCAAGAGAGATCTAGGCTGGACAGGCTCTGTGGATTTTTGGATGCTGAACTGAAAAATAAAAAAAAAAAAACTTGATGATGAAAGGTAACAAAGTCTAAATCTCTGCTGGTTCAGACACACTACACAGCTCTCTGCAGATGTGATGCTCATGGGCTGTGGTGAAGCTTCTCTTTCACATTCTACAGTGGGCAAATGTGTAAAACACACTATACAGAAATGCAAACTGAATCCCAAAAAGATAAAATTAGAGCATAGAAATCACATAAACGTCAGCCTCATTTTCAGTTTATTTAGCAGGTTTTAACTAGAACAGGCTCTACAGGCTCAGTCTGAACTCTTGTTCCACCTTCTTTTTATGTTTCTGCAGGTCTCAGGCTTAAAGAGATAAAAATATCCTCCTCTTAAATCACTTTCACATTAATCACCTGCTTTTAACTCATCCCCCCACCTTCCCTTTTTTCTTCTTTTTGAAAACGTTCTCTCCTTATCCATCTGATTTTACCCTCATTTCAGCCTTTCTAAACATTCATTCCTTCTGCAATGAGATCCATGTTCTTCAAACGTTTCCACATAAATCTGGTGTCAGCATGTGAGCAACCCTCTTGGAAATTAGGAGTATAGAAATTCATTCTGAAGGGTCAAAGGGGAGGACTCAAACAATTCAGGGCACATAAAAAGGGGTGAGGGTGATTCGGTGCAGTTTGGGAAGCTGAAGGTCCACCCACCATTCTGCATTTGATAGCATCTACTCAGGGGTGTGCAAAAAATGGCCTTGGCATCCCAGACATTTGGCTTACTTCACGCTTGAATTGGTAATGACTGGCTGCTTGTACAAGTTTACCTAGTAATGACAATTATTACTAAATGAACTCCTAAGCTACAGATGCAGATTGTATATGGTTACTTTAATCCAGTATCTGATGTGATATGGAGTGCCGTTTGTCTGAAGCACATCTTTTGTCAAAATCCAGAGCATCTACATTTATGTAATAATCGCTCTCTACATTACTTTCTCTCCCTCCCTCACAAAGATATTTATAGACGTCTATTGAGCTAAACAAGTGGCTGCCTGCTGAAACTGTGACGGCAGCTGATGCCGAATTAAATGGCATACTGGTCATCCACGATGACCTTTGAGTGACCCCGAATGCAAGAACAGAAAGCAACTCAATTTTACTTATGATCTACAACCAGAAAAAAAAGATGCCAACCTCCCAGAAGACATGCTAATGAGTGCAGAGTCTCCAATAATGGGAGATAGTGCTGACAGCTGTCAAGATATAGCAGTCTGGTACTGGTTAAGGACTACAGGAGGGGCAGCAGAATCAGAAAGAGACAATATCTCATAAGCAATACACAAAGTCGTGCCTGGAACTGTGATGAAAAAGATGGCAATGTTTAACAGACATGATGTGATGATTCCAAGTGTGAAGACAAATATGCTTACAGGACCTAGGATCTGAGAAGTTGTTAGGGAGTGGAAAGAATACTGGCAGGTTTGCAGATCTCAAAAAAAAGGAAAGATCATGCTAACACATATCAGTGACCCAAAGTAACAAAAAGAAGCAAAAGGTATACGTGGAAATAAAGTGGATGCTGCCAGGCTTCAAGATGTTGGAAAAGTGAAAAACATGCTGACAGCATCCAAGACGAGGGTAAACATTCCTTCATATCTCAGACTTACAGCAAGGTGTGATGACACCAGATAAGAAAATCAAAGTTTCCAGGTTGCACTTTATACCCAAACAGGCACAAAGGATTACAGGGTAGGGAATGAGATAACTGACAATTTTGAACATCCAAGGAGACAAACTAGTTTGCCTGTCAGCAATCAGCATCCCACAGGAAGATAAAGAAGTTTACTGGCATCAAAAGGTGTTTGGCCATTCTGTGATTTCACTGTTCAAGCCACCCTAACCGTTGCCTTAAGGCTACACCTGGGCTAATCGTCCACATTTTGTCGCTCATGTTGAACACAAAACCCCAGGTAGGCCCACTTTAACCAGACAACCTAACCCCCAGCCTCTCTCTCCAACCCGAACAACAAGCCCTTTGCCCACCGTCGACGTTACCTGCTGGCTCGGCTGAAACACACCGGTGCTCCCTTCCACAGCCTCCGTTTTTCGGAAAGACTTGCAGAGGAGAGAGAGTCCGCACAAGGCGAGGATGCCCGAGGCAGTGCCCAGGGTTGCCCCGAGGACGAGCAGAGGGGCAGAGGCGATCATAGCGCGAGCAAAGACCCTCGGATCCTCATGCACACCTGCGGGATCGGACTAACCCAGCCAAGTGGAATTGCGAGCTGCAGGAGGCGCGCACTTCATTGGGTAGCCGTATTCAAGACCACGCCCTTCGACCGGCCCCCTCACGCCACACCTCCTCCGCAGCGACTACCCGCTGTCATTGAATGGCCAGGGCTCTCTTTCTTTCTTTCTTTCTTTCCTTCTTTCTCTCTTCATCTCTCACCTCTAATTAACCGGCTCTTTGTGTGTCTGCTTCTCTCTCACGCACACACATACGCACTGTCATTCACACTTGTGTCGAGTGACGATAGTTCATCAAGACAGCACTCTGGTTTGATACCTTGAAGCCATAATCATGGCTACACTGCACCTGGAGAGATACAGATCCTCTTGAATTATAGGCACAATACACACAAGAAAGAGGAGGGGGATGCAAAAGACGATACAACACACGTTAGACTCAGAATCAAGCCTCCTCCTTCAGTAAGCCCAAGGCGCTGTTCATTACGATCGGCGAAAAGCGGCGGCGATATTTAGGTTTTAATCAACTTTAATAGCCAACAATCAAAGGAAAGGCGTGGCTTTAATGATATAACAAATATTATTTTAATATATTCTGAGCATTTTTGAATCCTATTGAGCATTGAATGCAATTATTATTTTCGGAGACATATGGCCTGCAATGATCGGTAAAGCTGTGGTTAACGCTGCTGCCGCACGGATTCCGGAGATCGGTTCAATTCCTAGCCTGTGTGCTCTGTGCACGTTCTCCATGGAGCTACGTGATTGTTTCTATTGGTCCTGCAGCTTTCTTTCTGTGTATTAGATACTGGCCAATCCATTCAGGTCAGTAGCATTCATTGCGTTTGATGCCGACCCTCCCTTAAACCCTCAATTAAAATAAATCTAGCAACTTAATCTATAGATGGATTAACTGATAATATGACTGTGCTCAAGAAGATATGATGTGAAGGCAGCATTGGAGTGTAATGAATTGGTTCTGCTCAGCATTACTCTTTCAATTATCTATGACAGTTCTTTGGCAGAAACTACCTAAATAGGTTTCGTGCCAACTTGTGTAATCTTACCTGGTACAGTATATTTTTCCTTATTTTCTCTTTGGTCTATCTACTAGCTTACTGTAAACTCATTGTTGAGGTAGATGTGTTTTCATACAAATGTAACTGGAAGAGGTCAGTTAACAAAAGAGATGCATTACAATGTCCATAATACCCTCATGTTGCCCTAGTACTGTAACTGTAAATTGTCCATAGTATAAGTAAAATGGAACTATTTCGCTAAAGGAATCTCTTTCAGATGTGGAGATTTTTTTTTTTATTTTGAGATGTATAATGCATGCATCAGATTACAGGACTCTCAGTCCCAGCACTGCTTGTTGGAGAAGCTTTAGAAAGCACATTTTTTGATTCAGTGATAGGGTGTAAGAAACCCAAGAGTATGTCATGCCTAGGAGACTGAGTGTTATGCAGGCTTTGACCACCTTTACATTTCAATGGTGATCTAGTGGGAATTAAATCATCTACTAGACCAGACAGAGACAAAGGAAGCAACTTTGACTTTTTATTCATTTTTTTGGCTAAATTCTTCCCTTGTGCAAAAGACAAAATTAGATATATTTTATTTTTATGGATCTGGTCCCAAATGAGACTAGTCTTGAATTCAATAAAGAGTGGAGTTCCTGAATGTTTGCATGCCAGACTAGAAAATAATAGCCCTGTTTTGATGTATCCTACTATGGAGCCTGGATCATGTCACCAGAAGGGGCAGTCCTGTCTGTTTCTTTCAGGAACATCATGATTGGATCCAGTTATGGCTGCTTTGGTCTTGACCTTCCTGGCCTTAAGGTATGTGGAGAGCCTCAATTTGATCCTATGGCATTCCCTGTGTTCCTATGTCACACATGACAATGAGGTAGAGTAAACAGTGCCAAATCATCTCCTTGTATTAGATTTTCTCCTGCTTTGTGCTTTAATCGATTCCCATTTTAATATTAGAATGTTGTTGATTTTCCATGTCAAATTACATGACTAGAAATCTCTGGGCACGTATGTTACATTACAGACTCCTTAGACTTAGCAGCACAGTTTCATATTTCTAAAGGATCATGCTGTCTTCCCTTTTTCTGACAACCAATAGGTTCACTTGCAATGGATTTACAGATACAGAAAGTTTGGCCATCTAGGCCCCCTTTTTTTCTTTTTTACATTCTTTTGTGGTATGTAAAACACAAGCCATCAGACAGATGAGTCTCTGTGGTCCAAAACACCCATGTTCCTTATTCCTCATCACTCTGTTATATTCACTGTACTTGTGAATGAGCATTCTTTGTTTGTCCACTCTCATGCACACAGAGCCCAACCCAACCACTAAAGATGTTGTCGGGGTGAGCTATGGAATAGCTGGAGTGAGCTGCTGGGTATGTCAGACTTCATGGGCGTGTGCCCAAACCACCCCCGACTTGCTAAGATTATGCAAATGAAGTCTTGGACTGAAAATCACTGGAAAACTCGTGTAATGTGACATGGCCCTTAGAGAGACCCCTCACAAGACTAGGGCTCTTCTTAAACCGCAACCAAAAACAGTGCAGACGAGTTTCTATTAAACATGTCAGCCAGAAACTGTTTTGGAAAATTGGTCAAAGGTTTGAAGAACAATAAAACCCTAAAAATCGTCTCCAACCCCAAGTAATGAATGGCCATCTCATTAGTACTGGCTTTCTAACAATAAGAGTTTTGTTTTCTGTACCTTTAGGACACAAGTTTAATGTGACACTCATTGTCCTAGATAAAGAATAGTTTTTGACCATAGCTCGTGCTCTAAAACCCTTCAGGTATGTGGTTTTTATCAAGCATATTTTTAGATAAATGTTTTAAAGATGGGCAGCATGGTGGCACAGTCGTAGCACTGCTGCCTTACAGTTAGGAGACCTGAGTTTGCTTCCCGGGTCCTCCCTGCGTGGTGTATGCATGTTCTCCCCGTGTCTGCGTGGGTTTCCACCCACTGTCCAAAGACATGCAGGTTAGGTGCATTGGTGATCCTAAATTGTCCCTGGTGTGTGCTTGGTGTGTGTGTGTGTGTGCCCTGCGGTGGGCTGGTACCTTGCCTGGGATTTGTTCCTGCCTTGCGCCCTGTGTTGGCTGGGATTGGCTCCAGTGGATCCCCGTGACCCTATGTTAGGATATAGTGGGTTGGAAAATGGATGAATGGATGTCTTCATGATAAACAATATGGGTGTTAAGTCACTGTTCATGGTAAGCTGAAGCAGAAGGCAGGATATGGGGGTCTAATACACCCTGTGACTGTATAAATTAAGAAACTTGTTTAACTTTAGGGACAAGGGGTGTAATAATGTCTAGCCAAAGCTGACTAGCCCCACCAATGTCTTAAAAAGGACACCACATACTGTAATCTGGTCATTCTCTAGTCCTTTGACACCTCAAGCCTGATTTCAGTTAAGTTACATCTTCTGTTACCCTTGAAGTTGATATCAAAATACACTAGAATAATTTTATAATCAGTCGTTTCTCTGATTATAAACCCAGATCCCCTACTAAGGTGTGACTCATTCATGTTAGGCGGCTAAGTTGTGTTAAATTGAATTTGTCTTTCATGCATCTGAATACTCAGCTCTTGATATATACTACAGTCATACAATATGTGTCACTCCTCAACCTTTCATTTGTACTGCCCACCAAATAAGCCCTCAGCTTTTTTTTTACTTTCTGCACATCACCAATAGAAATATATAGGAAATGTATTCTGATGAAATCAAAATTTCAGCTTCAGACATTCCAACAACAACAACAACTTTTATTTCTATAGAACATTTTCATACAAACAATGCAGCTCAAAGTGCTTTACATGATGAAGAAAGAGAAAAAAGACAGAATATATAATTAAAATTAGGGAACACTAATTAAAATAGAATAAAAGTAAGGTCCGATAGCCGGGGAGGACAGAAAAAAACAGCTGGAGAAAAAAATAAAATCTGCATGGGTTCCAGGCCACGAGACCACCCAGCCCCCTCTAGGCATTCTACCTAACATAAATGACCTCAGTCAGTCCTCATTGTATTCAGGGTTCACATGGAAGAACTTGATGATGATGGTCATGTGAACAGTTTAATGTGTGTCTGTGTGTTAGGTTTGAGTGTGTGGACATAATAACTCTAAAGCAAAAATGGATTCTAAGTGAAAATTTGTAATAAATTATTAGAAGATTATTGGGTCAGAAAAGCTTGTCAAGTAGATTTTAATCTATAGAGACAACTGCATATAGTGTAGGGCACAATTTTCACTTTGATTGTTTCATAGATAGATAGATAGACAGCAGTTTATTTGTACCCATGATGAATTTTAGTCCTACCTTAATGTGATTAGATTACTTTTGAATTGGTCTTTGTCTGTGTCAGGATGTGAGTCTGTGAATGCAAAAGCAAAAAAATGAACTACTCAATACAAATGAAATGTGATATAAAGTAGTTATTGGTATAATGTAATGCTAGAAGTCCAATCATTTTCAGGTATTTTTTCTCACCTGAATCATGGCTTGGTATTTTTTGCTGACATTAGCCTGTTTAATAGCCAAAATCATAACTTTGTGAAGTGGAAGTTATATGCTGGACACTTCAGATTTTCTTCTTCTGATGTGTGATTGTGCTTTTCAGTGGGGTGGAGGGGGTTAAACCTGAACCTCTCTGACCACACCCTGAAGATTTCAGCATATTAAATTAGACGGCTGAATATGAAGCATGCCTTTTAAATAGACTGAAGTCATTATTTAGGGATGATCCCTATGCTGTATGTGTTTAGTCCTGCATTTATCTCACAATGTCCTCTTCACTGTCTCCCCAGAATTATCAAAAAACATTCAGTCTCACTCTGCACATACCATGAAGACGCAATACAAATACAAAACCACCCTTCAGAATGGTGGTGCTCAGTCATCATGACTGCATAGCAGCAAATCCTGTAAACATGCATGAGGCAGGGAACTGTGAATAGCAAAGATAACAATTAACAACAGACAGCAATGTTGCAGTCTTAGGTAAGCGGGATCAAAAAAGAATCTGGCTTCAACTGGCACCTTCCTATGTTGGGATCATTTCTATAAATAGTGTGTGTGCGGTATGAAGCCAGGCGTGTCCACACATGTGAGTCAGGTGAGGACCTCCCGGTCTCATCCTCCTCACCTTTCTAAGAGCAATTATAATTACAGCTTTTTAGTTTTTAGACCTGTGCAGAAACAATCTGTGGATGGACAGTTGGTGTTTCTGAATACCTGGACTATAAAAAAGGGGTTCACCCCACTCCTCTTGGATTGTTTCCCGTTTATTACGCTATAATATGGAATTTGTATGTGATTATCTGACTTTGTGTCATTTGCGGCAGGGGTGGGCAAAGTCAGTCCTGGAGGGCTGCAGTGGCCTGCAGGTTTCTGATACAACCCAGTTTCTTAATTAGAAAACAATCCTTGCTAATAAAAGATCTTATTTAATTTTATGGCTTGTTAGTGTTTTAACTCTTTCATGTCAGGTCATTCTCATATCCTAGATTTTTTTTTTTCTTTCTAAGGATATCATCCAAATGATTTGAAGTATAAAACGGCGGAGTAATTCTCAGTCCCTCACTTTTTTCTCCTCACTTTTCTTCCAAGTATTTAATTAAACCCACTAGTGCATGATAAATACACACAGGTGTACATGGTAACAAGCTAAATGGAGAACTGCTGCCTACTTTAGTCGTTTGCATCTTATTGCTAATAAGGAGCAATTAAAAACCAAGAATGCAGCTGTTTAAGACTAAAATAAGCACTAAGGGTTCAAAATATTAACGAGTGAGATAACTAAAATGAAGTGTTACTTGAGCAATAAATGCTTCTTATTAGGCCATTGGGTTAGAACAAAAACCAGCAGCCACTGCGGCCCTTCAGGACTGAATCTGCCCATCCGTGAGTGTCAACGAGAAATCAACATTTTGTCCACCTTTCCTGTGAAACTCATCCAGTCTCTTTTTTATGACACACCTTTTCCTTTACTGGTTCACAGGAGCCTTTGTAGGCTTGAACACAACACACATTAACTCAATACCCGGTCAATTCAGAGGTAGCAACATATCTTTGGAACATGGCAGGAAAACAAGAGTACCAGGAGAAAATCCAACATTGGCAAAGGAAGAGCATACAAGCCCCATACACTCAGAGATATGGTCAGGACTGTGGTGCCGTGAGGCCTTGTTGCTATTGTAAATATCCCCTTGGGATGAATTAAGTATCTATCTATCTATCTATCTATCTATCTATCTATCTATCTATCTAT
>JANRMT010062854.1:57223423-57236028 GCA_026402145.1 Polypterus bichir lapradei | reverse complement strand
TATCTATCTATCTATCTATCTATCTATCTATCTATCTATCTATCTATCTATCTAATGACTATGCTGCAATAGTACATTTTTTTAATAAAAGTTTACATAATGTCAGGGATGTGAGTACCTTACAAGCTCTACAGCAGTAGGCAATGAGGGGAAAGAGAATAGTGACATAAGAGCCACCTGCCCTCAGAATGGTGAAAGAGACTTGCAAGGAACCATGATGTTGTTTCTGCCCCAAAGCCGACAGTCCTGCTCTTTCTCCTCCTGATTGCCGCTTAAACCCGATGGAGGCCAGGGGTCGGCGTTCTTTTACAAACCATCATATTCAAATGTGTCCTTTTGGAGCCCTTACAAAATGTTTTCTCCAGACTGAGTATGCCTGTGCCAAGACCTGAGTGTCTTATTCCTTTTGTTATATTTCGCCCAGCTTGATTTTTTTTTCATTCACGTTAAATGGAACTCAGCTACGGACCCCTTAACCTTTTTATATGTCTCTCATTCCTATTTTCACAGTACCAGTAATTCAAAAAGATGGCACCAGCATATTAATTAATGCCAAAAATGTCTGTGTGCAGGACAGTCTCCTGGAATGAGGGGCAGCAGTCCATCTGCCCAATTTGCAGTTGCTATTTAAGAGGAGAGGAAAATAAAAGGATCATAGGAAATCCACAAAGTAATAAGAAATGTGCAAACTCCGCCAAGTTATTGATCTAAACAGGCCAGGATTTGAGCTGTGATGGAGCACTGCTAACTACTGTGTCATCGTGCTGCCAATATATTCAAACACAGATGTATTTTTGCCCACTTATGTCAGCTTCAGACCACTACAGTTCAATCAGAAGTATGACCTACTACTCCAAGGACAGGAATACTGTTACACAGTGTAAAAGTGGACTGCCCTGAGTCCGGGCAGATTATGTTTTCACTGTCCTAATGGTGGCAGGGTCTGTTTGACACTGGTGCAAGGCTATTGACTATCCAATGACGTGATAAAATCCCCTGACCAAAACACAAGACATATTGTCCTCCCTGAACAGTCACGCCTTCTCTTCCAGTAACAAAGGAATTCAGTACATTCTTCACGTGTCTGGCAGGCATGTTGTTGGAAGACCTCAGGTTCATGCACATAGTCTCAGAATCTGCAAGACAGATAGGTTGCCATTATTACATAAATTTACTTTTAAAAGATGAGGCACTAAAATGCCAGACAATTGCTGTATTGCAGACCTTCATGCTATTGGTCTCAGATTTCCATGAAGACTATAAAACTATACTGAGAGACATAAGAGAGAAGGGTTATGCTGTCAAAGTACCCAAAGAAAGCCCAAACCACAGTGATGATAAGGTTTAGTACATTCCTCATCATGGTGTGTGTCATCTGAATAAAAATAAAATTTTGAATGGTTCTGATTGTACAGTATAGCCACCTACCAAGTGACTTCTCTTAATGACCAATTACTGAACAAACACGCACATTGGTGTCCTTACAAGGTTTAGGGAACAGTCAGTGGCATTAATGGCAGACATTAAATCAATGTTCTACCAAGTAAGTTCCAGATAAAGACACTGATCATCTTCACTTTTTATGGTGGCCAGAAGGTATCCTAAATAAGGACTTGGAAGAATTTAAAATGGCAGTACATTTTTTGGTGCTACTTCTTCTTCCAGTTGTGCTTCTTATTCTTTGCATAGAAGCCAAAGGTGCAAGAGAAACTGTTCCAGAAGGTGCAGTTAACACTGTGTTTCACATTTTCTATGCAGATGACAATTTAAAGTCAGTGGCAACTTCCCATCAGTCTCTTCTCTAGCTTTGCTGTGTCAGTGTTATTAGCCTGCTTAAATTCTAGGACCATTAGCTGTGCTCTCTCGATTTCCAACCTTGCATTTTAATTTAGTTGTATCAATGTGACACAGCTTATCTCATGAAACTCAGAACCCAGCTACTGTATATAGGGTTCTTCATAATTTCATCTCAATTCCATTTTGAATCTAAAAGGTATCATATTATTTAGGCAGTGTTTTTATCCAAATTAACTTGCTAGTTGTTTTGTCATGATAGAGTTCTATATTACTCTACTTCTCCTTTTGTATTCATAATTGTGTAGACTTTATCAGAATGCCTCAAATCCCACAGACTTACTTTATAACTTCTCCCCAACTTCCCTTCTACATCTATAACCCCAGGCAATTACATGGAGTAAAAGACAAGCAGGGGTCAAGTTACAACTTTAAATAATGTATTATTGATAATATTCATAAAATAATAATAATAATAATAAGCAAACTACTTGGAAAAACTGGAAACCGTACAACCTGATAAATGCTAGATGTGTACTTTCAGATAGCACACATACTTGTCATTACTTAAATGTCTCTAGTTAAGTCATCATTTCTGGTCAACTTTCTTCAGGACTGGCCACATGCCTGTCTCAATATGGCTGCTGAGCTGTGCTTTCTACTTATGTTCTTCTCTCCATGGCCATGTTGTGTGTGAGAGGGAGGGAGGGGGCAAAGTGACCAAATTTATAGATTCCTTCCCAATCCTTACACCAGCATGGTGTCGCGGTACAGAATGGCCTCTGATTCAAAACCAATCCTAATAGAATTTCAGTACAGCTCATCCCCCCAGTGTCTTTGTTTATGGCTTTGTGGATGGCTTTTAGTCTCTTAGTCCAAACACAGTCACTCTTTCCAAGATAATCTGATGCTCCATTACCCACAGTGCCTTTTTACACCTGCTTCCAAGACCATTTGTTGTGCTGAAGCTTGCCAGCTATGGTAGCCAAACCTGTTTGAGGCACCCCCATCCCCGCATCCCTGACATAAAATCCACATTGTGAGTCAGTCCTAAAGACTCAGGGGGATTGGTTAGTTAGACATGAAAGCGTTGCTGTTCTCATAAATGACATCCTGAAATACTAATATTACATTTGCATTGTCTGATTTACAAATGAAGACATACAAAGTATTTATCAACTTATATATAAAACTAGGGGGTTTACCCCCTGCCCAGCCCCCCCGGCCTGTGCTACGTGCCAGCCACTTCGTGTCTCTGCCACTCCTGTTGTGAAGAGGGGGGCTGAACGCACCCCAAGGAGATGCGGTTGTTCCTCCAAAACCCCCTTTTAAATGGTGATAAAATGGGAAGCAAATAAAGTTTTTTTACCTCCTCTTTGCTCGATCAGCTGCTGGCTTAATGCTGCTGCTGTGCCGTGTGATCTGCGTGTCGCACGGCGCTTCGAACATTTAAAAGCCTGTACAGCAGCTGTCCTACTCTTTGTCTTTTATTTCCGGGAAGTGAATTCTTGATATTTTTTAGTTTACAATTTAAAAATGGAATAAGAATCTGAACATCTAACAACATCGCATTAAAGTTCGATAAATTCTGAAAAGAATGATACCAAACATATATATGTAGGTTTTAAAATAAGCCTGATTTAAAGCGTGACATAAAAAGCCACATAAAATCATTGCACTCATGGGCTTAGGATTTTATATATATAGAGCAGATTTCACACCACAACACTAGTGTATGATGATAGTTGTTTATTTCATTCTTCACTATTTCACGGGCAGGTTCAGAATCAGTTAGTGAGTCTGTGGTCACCAGTCCAACACCTCAGCCACTAGGCCATTTACATTTACTTATTTGGCTGACATCTTTATCCAAGACAACTTATAACACTTATGATACAATTGGTTACATTTCTTTATTTTTTCCAATTGGAGCACACGCAGGTCAAGTGACTTACACAGCATAAGTAGCAAGATTTGAACCCACAACCTTAGGGTCTGAAGTCCAAAGCCTTAACCACTATGCCACACATTACAGTGTTACCTGGGCTCAGATCCCCAAGAGTAATCACCAGTTTGGATAAGAAACATCTCAATGCTTTTACAGTTAATGCTGAGATTGCTCTTCCTCGTCTCTTAAAGATGGCACCAAATGAGTGTCTCTTCAGATCTTTTATTGATTATTAGACAAGATATGAAATATTCAGATCTGCAAATAAACTTCATATCCTCAGCCTGCTCTCCATTTGTATCCCATGAGATTTTCCAAAAAGTTTTAAAAAAGACAGTGTGATGTCCCTCAGAGTTCTGTGCTTCACCATCCAGCATTCATATGCCATGATGAACTTGATGATGGACTTCACCTTGACCGATTTCTTTGTCCATTTAAGAATCACATTTAAGATTCTGCCATTTACCTGCAAAATGCCAAAATAGAACTAGGTGTCTAAGAGCAGCTGAGATTTGGGTTTGCTGTGTTGTTCAGGTTTACTGCACACCACATTTAGCTCTGTGACTCCCACTTTGTCTATTTTTTAAAAAAAATCCTCAGTCTCAGTTTTTTAATCCAGACCAAAGAGCTGTGCTATCATTCACAGCCCATTGATTCAATTTTTTGTCAACCTAACCTATTCACAATTTAATTTTTAATTGATTATTTTAACTCTACCCTGTGTATTGATGTCATGTTTAATTTCCTTCTTTTGTAATTCAGTTCTTCACCTCTTCTACAGTAATTTTTTATTGATTGTGCTTCCAGAGAAAGGTTTTGCACTAAAGGATGTTGATGGATTGATCAACTGATTGACAGAAGGGAGCCAGGGATCAATTCTTGTCAATTAAAGTCTGTGAAAGATAAAACCTGACTGCCTGAAGCAGAGCTTTATTGCAGTCACTATAATACGAAATAAAATATCAGCTACTTGTCACTTCCTCGACCCTGAACTTTACACCAATATTACATGGTTAGTATTGTCACATGTAAAGAGTTCAGTGAAATTCTTACATTAATGAACATACAACACATCACCACTCACTGGAACCATGACTAGTGGTTACTTGCTTCAAAACTTCTGTCTTCCTTACATTTATATTTATTTGCTTAACAGACACTTTTATCCAAAGTGACTTACTAAAGAATAAACATCAGTCTGGGGGACTGTTTGGGAATAAGGGTTACGAGGCAGGCTACAAAACTGACCACCACAAGTGAGGAGCTCAGAACAAGACCAAAAAGTTCATAAAGATTTGGGGCACCAAAGTGATCCCTGTGTAATTGAAAAATATTTCAGTTAAACAAAATAAACCTGGTTAAGTCTTCTCTAAAGGGAGTTGATAATAGACTGCTTCAAGATGGCAGAGGATTGGGTTCAGGAGGCCAAAAACCATAAGTGATGTCATCGGTGCTTGGTTTGCCAATCATCGTTTCTGCAAACGGAGGAAGAGAAGAGGTATTAAATGATGGCACCAACCCCTGGTTTGGAGTGTAATTACATTTAGTTGAGCCCTGACGTTGTCTCCCAGTCGTACATGTGATACTACTTGCAATCACTAGGATACAAAACCTGACAGTTAGTATCAATTAGACAGAAATTCAGCAAACAAGAGAATCATCAAACACTTTTTAAGCACATTAAGGAAGTCAGTAGTTCGAATGGAGGTTGGCAGCTTGTTCCACCAGCTAGGAGCTACACATGAAAAGAGTCCCAATTGAGATTGGATGCCACACAGAGGTGGCATCACTAGACACTGTTCATCAGCTGTCCTGAATGGGTGAGAAGGAGCACAGGACCTTAATGGTGACTGCATATATATGGGTGCTGACCCCCTGACTCAAGGATTTGAACTTAATAGAGGCTGGTACGAGGAGCAGCACTAAATGCATAGCATATACATTATAGGTAATAGCAAAGAGGCAGTCATTCCGACACTCACTCACACACAATCCGATTAACTATGTTCGATGTGGATATCTGTTGCTCCATTGCTGATTTTAAACATGTTTGTGGGCAATCCATCCAAAATAGTAAGAAAACTAATATTTAGCGTCATTGTATTGTTTTAATCCAATGTTCTTTTTAATTATAGTAACAGTAAATTAGTTCATCAATCTTTATATCTGTGTTAAGATCACATCTAGGATCTTTCACGTTCAGTTCATTTTATTGTTGGATATGTTACCATTCTTGTTACGTACCTTTTATTGATTATTTTTTGTGAAATATTTGCAGAATCATTTAGTGTGTTGTTTTCACCACCACATTATTGCTGGCTATTCTGTTCATGTTGTAGGATAGGATAGGCAAAGCAATAATAACAATACCACCAATCCACACAAATCTCTCCTCCACTCCTCCCAGCAAGCTCTCTCCGACTACCTCCCATCTCCGGCTCGCTTGCTGGGTCTCCAACAGTGCCTTATATAGTGCTTGACCCGGACGTGCTTCTCATTCCACTCAGGTGACTTGCTAGCACTTCTTGGTGAGACATAGAATTGGATTTTCTTCAGCCCAGAAGTACTTCGGGATTCCCGTTCCCATGACCTGGGAGTACTTGCGGGCTACAAATACGACATGAGTCCTTCTGCTCCTTTACAGCTCCCCTTGACGGCACCCATGGCACCCAATGGGGCTACACAACAAAACTCCAAGTTCCAGGATGTCCCGCGGGAATCCGGGGCACTGGCAGATCCCAGGGAAGCTGCCATCTAGCGTTTTGGGGGAGGCAGTGTCCTGAAGAAGCTGCCTTCCCCCATCCTTCCATTACAGGGGTGTCCCAACCGTGATAAGCTGCCGGCCGTCCGCCACAATGTCCAATTATATGGACATGATACGTGACATCACATGGCTATGATTCATGACATCATCATTAAGCCATAATTAAATATGGATTAGCTTTAAAGAACTGAGGGGAAGACCTAGTGTAGGTGAGGCTAGAACCGAGCATTTATGTTTTTTTGGATTTTGTTTTGGTTTTGATGGCTTGGTAATCTTTTTATACTCTGACTTGCTTTCTGACTTTTGGTTTGTTTGTCCCAATTTGAAAGACTTTCATTTCCTGGTCAAGATTGACTCCTTCACATGTCCAAGATCCATTTTTTTTCAAACATGATCATAATAATGAAACTGTAAACTGCTTAGTGATCATATTCTCTAGGAAGGGAGCTCCCTACAAGGAACACACTGTCACGAGGCTATTTTACAAAGCAAACAAGAGTACAATAAACAAATCAAATAATAAAAGAACATTCCGTATTTTGAAGGTGAATTGGGGTGAAGGCTCGCTACTGGGAATGTAAATACTGGGCCTGAGATACTGAGGAACAGAGAGACAGACATTCCAGTGTGTGAATTTGCCTGTGTAACCTTTGCACATTCTTTCCATATCTGCATGGGTTTAAAAGTCATGCAGGTATGTTGGGTTAGTTGGCAATTGTAATTTGGTCTAGCATGAGTGAGTGTGACTATGTATGTGAGCGTGCCCTAAGATGGACTGCAGTTCTCACCCTGTGTTAGTTCCTACCTAACAGTAGGCACCAGCTCCAAGCAACCTCAAATGGAGATGCAAGATTAAAAAAATTGGAGACAGAGAAGAATTGATCAAAGTTAATCAAAGCTGAGTTCCCACAATATGTATAGGCTATTGCCCCATCACAAACACCATTGAATTTAAAGGAAAATTAAGTTCAAACGTCTGAGTATTTTGGTTGTCATCACACAGATGGCAGGACCTGAATCACCATGTCATAATCAAATGAATTTACTGAAAATCTCCAGAAAAGAAAGTTGATGTATTTCAGCCCTGAATTGAATGAAGCAGGTTATGTTATTGTCACTGGTGAGAAACCACCCAGGGCGCCATTCTTCTCTATTTTTCATTCTCACATGAACATGCTGGCTGCAAACGGGGGGTCCTGGAGTCAGAGCACAGAATTTTACTCCAATGAGTTATAAGAAAAGTCCAAGGTAATGAGTTAGCAAGCAGCCTCTCCATAGGAAGATGCTAAAGAGAGAGGACTGGGGCCCTGAGAGATTTCTCACTTGTTATGATATGCTGTGTTTTGCTTTGTTAAACCAGAGTTTGCTAATAAGACCCTAACTACTCATCTCAGATTGCCAAAAAGACATGCTATGTATCTGCTAGATTTTAAAAGTAGAATGTTTTGGTCAAGATGTAGTCGTCCTATCTAACTACTACATTTCATGGTAAGCACCTCAAACTAACTGTCATGGTTTGGGGAGGATGCTTTGCTGTATCAACTCTGTGACTTGGTATCATTGAAGGAAATATGAATTCCGCTGTGTGTCAGTAGATTCTCCTGACTAATATAAAGCCATCTGTCTATGAGTCAAGACTGAGCTAGATCAGGCAGCAGGGACATGATATGTAACCCACAAATATTAGCCTAGGTAAAGGAAAAGATATTTTAAATATCCCAGACCTAAACCCCACGGAGATGTAATGGTGGGACCTGAAATGAGCAGTTCACACTTGAAATCCTCACTCATCTGAAGCTGTTTTGTAAGACAGAGCGGACCAATATTCTGTGAGGGACCACAGGAAACACTTGACACAGTTACTGCAGTGAGTGATCTGCCAGGATGAACTTGTCAATTTAAAAAGGCTAAAAATAATAGAAAAATTGATCAGGAAAAGAAGGCTTTCTATTTGGCCAAAATGAAGAGTAAAGTCCTTAATCAGACATTTGTCAAAAAATCCAGCGTCAACATTTCTAAATGAAAACGTCAAGGTTGTCCAAGTGCAGAATTCTTCCCATGGATGGAACATACCTCCATCTTAAATAGCAGCAGCGTGATGATGTCATATGCCACATCCACATTACAGGTAAAGGGCATCATTGCCACACACAGCATAGACAGAACTTTATTTGTCTCCAGGGGAAATTTGGCATTTTACAGAAGCTCTCTAAATAAACAAATAAATAGGTAGATACATAAATATACTCACACACGCTTTGGTCTGATCACACACCAGAATGACTAAAATGGAAGAAAAAATAAAAAGAAAGAAACCTACTGACTTGGCAGTCATAGCCAGAGTGAGGCATTTTGCAGACATATTGCTGATATTATACAGGAACCCCAGTAGCATTTCTTCACTGATGTTTTTCCCTTTTGCTGAAAATACTCAGTGTTGCTGTGTCAGAGAGAGGATGTGCAACATTGTTCATAACGGCACTCAGTTTTGTCTAAATGCTCTTCTTTGCTACTACCTCCATGGGGTCCTGACTGCATCCCATAACTGATCCTGTATTTTTAATAAGCTTGTTACATTGATGGGGCTCTCTTGAAGTGAAGTTACCAGCTCAACAGAGTTGTAGAAGGTCAATAACCATTTCCTTGGTTTCTGATAGCCACATTCATACAATGCTACAAAATGGTGTTGCTCCTTAGAAAGACATAAAACAAATATGCAATATTAATTATAATATTACTCACAATTAAAACACATTTATCCATCCATTCATTTTCCAACCTGCTGAATCCGAACACAGGGTCACGGGGGTCTGCTGGAGCCAATCCCAGCCAACACAGGGCACAAGGCAGCAACCAATCCCGGGCAGGGTGCCAACCCACCGCAGTAAAACACATTTAAATAATAATAAAATAATAAATCATAAAAATAACATTATATAATGGACTACATTTAAGACTGTTATGATTGTAGGCCTCAGAGATAAAAAAAAGACTTAAACTCTCAAAAAAAAAAACTCTGCCAAGGGCAGCCTGGTTGACTGATTAGAGCACCATCCAGGCCGCAGTCATGTGATCTTAAATCACAGGCTGTTGTTTATCCCACCTGTTATTTTCCTGAAGCTGTTACCCAAAACCCTCGTGGGGCATCCAGTAAATTTAGTCTTGATACAAACCTTAAATTAATTGATAACCAAAAAATAAGCTGTATAATTAGACCAAGGGATAAAACCAGACCCTCCACCAGGGGCATCTGTAATAGAAATTTACTTCAAATTAAAACAAAAAATATATCACCAGTTCAGAAAGAACCAGGCAGTTTTAAATGCTGTTTATTGAACATTCGCTCTCTTGGCACTAAAGCTGTTTTGGTAAATGATATTATATTAAGTACAAAATCTGATCTGTGTCTTCTCACTGAAACCTGGCTTAGTAAATATGACACTGTTCCCCTAGCTGAGGCGTCACCAGATGGATACTCGTTCCTTCATAAGTCTAGAGATTCTGGTCGAGGAGGAGGCCTTGGAATAATTCATTGTAACAAAATGCAAATCACTTCTAAAAATGTAGGCAACTTTACATCCTTTGAGGCATTCATTTTAAATATTAAAACAGATTCCAACACAATTATAGTGCTAGCCTACAGACCACCAGGGCCATATTCATTGTTCATGACTGAATTTAGCAACCTTTTATCTGATTTGGCTATAAATTATGATCACGTAGTACTGATGGGGGATTTTAATGTACACACTGATGTGGAAACTGACACTTTTAGCAAATGTTTTACTTATTTGTTAAATTCAGTAGGATTTTGTCAGATTGTCAAAGGTCCAACTCATAATCATAACCACACATTAGATTTAATTATAACTTACAAAGTTGAAATTCAAAATTTAAATATTACTCCATTAAATGAAGTTATTTCCGATCACTTCTTAATTACATTTGATTTAGTCCTGCCCTTGCCAATGCAGTAACAGATTAAAACAAAGACAGTGCGACATCTAGATTGTAATTCTGCTTCAAAATTTATAGATACCTTGAGTAAGTCGAGTGTAATTGTAGAAAACCATTTAGATCAGTTAACATCAAATGTAAACGTGGAAAACAATTTAGATCAGCTAACATCACATTATAATGTGACCTTGAGAGATGCTCTGGACACAGTGGCTCCCCTTAAAACAAAAGTGATCAAAGCACATAAAAACTCTCCCTGGTTTAATGAAAACACTCGCGCTCTTAAATTAGAGTGAAGAAAACTGGAGCGCAAATGGAGAAGAACAAAGCTACATGTCTTTTAAATTGCATGGACAGAGAGTGTTAATAAATATAAAAAAGCCCTCTTTAAAGCTCGCTCAGAATACTATTCTACATTAATAGATAGCAATAATAAAAATCCTCGGGTACTGTTTAGTACAGTGGCTAAATTAACAAATGGGAATTCAGATCAACAGTGCAAAATACCAACAGATATTAGCAGTACAGACTTTATGAACTTCTTCAATGAGAAAATTAAAAATATAAGATCCCAGATCTCTGCATCACAGTACAAACCACATACTAGCTTAGCAGACCCTGTCTCACATTGCATTCAGCACTTTAATAATTTGAATCCTGTAACTGAGCAGGAAGTCTTAACTTTAATTACTAAAATGAAGCCCACTACTTGTTCCCTAGATCCAGTGCCAACAAAACTAGTAAAAAGTGCCATGGATGTTCTTGCGGCGCCTATTCTAACCATTATCAATCGTTCATTACTGCATGGCACAGTACCTGATGCACTAAAAGTGTCAGTCATTAAACCATTACTTAAAAAGTCAGACCTAGACCCACACATACTAAATAATTATAGGCCTATTTCAAATTTACCATTTCTCTCTAAAATACTAGAAAAAGTAGTCGACAGTCAGCTTCAGTCACACCTTACGCATTACAATTTATTTGAGAAATTCCAGTCTGGTTTTTGCACTGGTCATAGTACAGAAACGGCACTAACGTGGGTTGTAAACAACATTCTGATAACCTCTGATGAAGGAAACTCCACTGTAATTATGTTGTTAGACTTAAGTGCAGCATTTGACACCATTGACCATTCTATTTTACTGCACAGGCTAGAAAACGATGTTGGGCTTACAGGCCCCATGCTCGCTTGGTTTAGTTCTTATTTATCAAATCGATTCCAATATGTACAGAAATGTGCTGACAGTACTCAATCATTATACACAGAAGTTCAATATGGTGTCCCGCAGGGCTCAGTACTGGGACCTTTACTGTTTTCACTTTACATTATTCCACTGGGATCTCTCATTAGGAAACATAATGTTAATTTTCACTCGTATGCAGATGACACCCAGTTATACCTTTCATTTAAATCAAATGAAGTTTCTCCGATGTTGTCTTTAATTAGTTGTGTTAGCGAATTAAAGGAGTGGATGAATGATAATTACTTGTCTTTAAATACAGATAAAACAGAGATGTTAATTGTTGGAGGGAATGACGCTGATCACAGCAATATTTTGTCATCATTTAACTCAGTTGGAATCCCAATTAATTTTACTGAATCAGCCCGCAATCTAGGAGTTATCTTTGATTCTAGCATGTCATTTAAAGCACATATTACAAAGTTGTCCAAAACATGTTTCTTCCATCTTAAAAATGTTAGGAAATTAAGGCGCTTTCTAAATAAACAGGATTCTGAGAAATTAATTCATGCATTTATCACTAGTAAGATTGACTACTGCAATGCGGTGTTCACTGGCTGTTCAAACTGTTCTCTATACAGCCTCCAGTTAATCCAAAATGCGGCTGCAAGAATTATTACAAGAACAAGAAAATATGAACACATAACTCCAGTTCTTAAATCCTTACACTGGCTCCCGGTTAAGTATAGGGCAGATTTCAAAATCCTCCTTTTAACATATAAAGCATTAAATGGCCAAGGTCCGACTTACTTGTCTGAACTTATCATGACTTACAAACCTGAGCGCACATTAAGATCTCAAGATGCTGGTCTGCTTATGATTCCAAGGATTAATAAAATAACAGTGGGAGGTCGAGCTTTTAGTTACAGGGCCCCTAAACTGTGAAATGGTCTTCCCG
>JANRMT010062854.1:57196595-57218423 GCA_026402145.1 Polypterus bichir lapradei | reverse complement strand
CAACCATTTCCAACATCGAATGTGAGTGGATCATTTACACATCTATCAAGGTATGCACTGTATTTATTTTGCTTCTATCACTTCATTATTACGTGAGTAACACATCATAACTTGGGACCCAGCCCATTAGAATCTCCCAGTATTTTTTTATTTTTAATATAGGCTATTATGTAAAAGGCCCCTAAATGTTTGTGAGATTTAATTTTTAAAATATTATTTTTACTACTAATTTTCAGCCAAATTTAAATACATGAAAACATTCATTTTTTGATGTACCTTGGACACATCATCAGTGATATAACATTTTCTTTCATCATCAGACACCATGTCTCAAATGACCCAACACTAGGACATTCCTAACTTGATTAAGGTTTCCTGCTTTTCATTCACAACCATCTTGAGACCTTCACTTCCACATCAGTGGCTGATCTGATGGCCGTCTACTTGTATGATTCTATGACAGCAGGGAACCCAGAATTTATAAAGATTGACCACTCTAATAGGCACTAATGTAATCTTTTCCAGTAAAACTCATCTAATAAGGTGCTCATATTTTTTCTTGTTGGAGTTTTTTTATAGCAGTCATCAGCTCACATCTGCTGTTTTAACTTAGACACCAGGGAATGTATGGTCTGAGAGTGCACACTGTAATGGTATCTAGCAGTGGTAGTAATATGTTCATGGGTAAAGAGTACAGCGAAACTCTTTCTTGCATTACCCAACCAACAAGTAAAATGTTGCTACTCTCAGACAGCATGATGAATAAGAGTGTATTAAAGTACAGAACTCCAAAAATCAGTTTACCTAATGTACTCCTTACCTCTGTTTCCATATTACTGTACTTGTTCAATGATGCTCCCAGTTCCTTAAACCTTGTGGAGATAAAAAAACAAAAACTGAGGACAACTCTGTATCTGGGCTGTATGGCATAACACTTTGACTTACCTCTCTACATTGACCTTTAACTGGAAGATTTTCAGTGAATTCTGAAGATTATTTTGGCTGGGCCAGGGCTGGGGCTGGGGCTTCCTCCTCACTCTAATGATGTTGGATGTAATTCATTACTTTGAACATCTTTCTGTGACTTTTGGGGAAGAGCAGAGTTAGTCCTCCCATACTTCTCATTAATATTCTCTTGCTAACATAGAAGAGTTTGCTATACTAACTCACTCATGAGTATTGTGTGATGAGGTTCAGCCTGCTAGGCTTAGAGAAAATGCTACAAAAGAAACTACTGCCAGTGGTCTAAATTACTTTACCAACTTTAAACACTTGTATGTCCTGCCTGTACTGCCCACCAGATACTGATATCTAAGCGTCAATTACTGTACTGTGTAGGCAGAAAAACTTTGCTGTACAGGATGACTCTGGAGAGTCTAATTTTTAAGTCTTCTTTCCAACTTACAAGAGAACAGATATACAGCATTTGTTTTTTAGACAAGAATTTAGATTGCCAGAATGCACCCCAACAGAATGAAAATGTGACTTTATTTTCAAGTAACCAAATAATTACAATGAAAAATGATACACAATCTTCATGTAAAAAGAATAATGCAGACATGTTTCAATAAGTACGGTTTTCATATCGAATGGGTGCATGTGGTAAATGTTGTAAGGGTTGCTGCTTAAACTTATTGAGTTTTTTTTTTTTTGTATAAGTATTGTATACAATAATTGTATTGGGAGTTTTCAGTATGTGTGTGAGCTTCCCCTTTAATACGTATTAGACAATAATGACAAGTAAATATTTATCAATTCTCCTAGTTTAACTGTTTTCCTTCACAAATTTCCTATCCTTATATTTTCCCTCTAATGCTAACTTTTCCTTTCCTTTATTTTTTTCTCTTACAGTTTACTCATCCAACACTGCTATTCTCTAAAGGCTTCATTTAATATACTTCAGATTTGTTTATATGTGAACTACGTCCTGGTTATGACGTTAATCTGCATCTAGCCCTACATGTAGGCCTTCCAACCTGTAGGGAAAAACCTGGGGGTTGGTGGCAGAATTGACACTCCAGCCACCATAAACAACCTCACACTGGTTCAATTCCATCTGCACTAGTGTGGTGCTGAGGAGTCGCCCATTGCATGGCTGCACTCAGGTCCTAATCTGGGATTGTGAGCTGGCTTGTCATGTGGTGGGTGCGGCAATGAGCTGCATCAGTGCGTGCTCCTAACCTCTCTAAGTCTATGTTCATTTACTCACTTATGTACAATAAGATAGTATGCAATGTATATGATCCAAAATATATAAAATATCATGCTTTTTATTTTTTAAATTAGCAGTGCAGATAAATACATTATGGACAATATTACTCTTGAGGGTCTCCCCTAAATTGCAATAGCCAGTATTTAATTCTGCAAAGGAAAAATGGCAAAGAGACTGTATTCCATAATTTTGTTTTTTGGTTCATTTTCTGCAGTTATTCCAGATTGCTAAAAATATTGGGTGCTAATGTTATAGAAAATGTAATAGGCAGACATGCGTATTAAGTGAATACAATGATCCCATCATATTCACAGGCCCATATTTCAGAAAGCATTCTAAATAACACGGCATTACTAATTTTGGTACAGAGCCATGAACCGGATTAAGCAAGTTCAGAGTGGTATGTTATTATAATTGGTAAGTAAACCGTGAGGCTGTCAAACAGATGCACATCCCTGCCACCCTGTGGAAAGTAATGTGAATACAACGCTTAAGAACTCACAACATGGGAACAGTGCACACATATGAATCATGATTGTGAACGATGAAAAGAGGCTGAAATCTTTTTGAGTATATACTTCTCTCTTCCATTCATCCTTTTTATATTATATAAGATGCATGTGGCTTAGAAATCTTGTCTAAATGTATAAAATAAAATGTTAGAGAAAGATAACATTATAGTATGTTTGAAAATAAACTTGGCTTCCATAGGCCTGATAGCCTACCAATAATAAAATGTGTTAAGAGAAATAATAAATATAGTTTGTCTGTAATATATTATTGGCATATTATTTTCTCTGAGCTGGTGGTCCTGACATTTTGACAATATTAAGTATTTCACTAAAAATGTTCACACAGATCAGCAGCAACTTAACTGCTTAGCATCCAATACCATCTAACTCTGCACATACAAGAAAAACTGATCAAATTTAGTATGGCAGCCTGCAAGCAGTAATATAGTTGTTGCTGGGCCTGGACTCACCACATACATCCCTGACACAGTCAATGAACCAGTTCAGTTTATACTATATCTACTCTCTATATATAAAATCCTAAGCCTACAAGTGCAACCATTTTGTGCAACAATTTTATGTGACATTTTTATGTAATGTTTTTTGTCACACTTTAAATCGGGCTTATTTTAAAACCTACATACTGTATATATGTTTGGTATCATTCTTTTCAGAATTTTTCAAATTTTAATGTGATGTTGTTAGGTTTTCAGATTCTAATTCCGTCTTTAAATAATAAACTAAAAAATATCAAGAGCTCATGTCCTGCGAGACGAGACTTTGTGCCAAGAGATTTAACCATGCCCAGGGCCGGAAATAAAAGACAAAGAGTAGGACAGCTGCTGTACAGGCTTTTAAATGTTCGTAGCGCCGCACAAGATGCAGATCACGTGGCACAATAGCAGCGGCAAGCCAGCAGCTGATTGAGCAAAGAGGAGGTAAAAAAAAAAACTGTATTTGTTTCCCATTGTATCACTGTTTAAGAGGGGGTTTCAGAGGAGCGACCGCGTCTCCTTGGGGTGTGTTCAGCCCCCCTCTTCACAACGTGAGTAGCAGAGACACGAAGTGGCTGGTGTGTAGTACAAAATTGCACATTTTGCTTACAAAACTGTACACAGTGAAACATTTCTCATTTTTGATTAAAAAAAATGTAAATACTGTATTAATAACTGAAAAGGATGGCAAGGATGGGCTGAAGACCAGGCCAGGATGGTTTAAGGTTCCTTACCTGGCTGGGAAACCAAGCCAATACTGGGACAGGGACGAAGGCAGGACGTTCCCTGCCTCAACCATGAAATGGGCAGAAGGTACCAATGATGTAGTAAAGATACTGATATCCTAGAAGGGCTCAATTGAGGACCTTTGCCCGGCCTGAAGGAAATTATGCTGGTAGGACAGGGGCAGATAAAATATATGAACAATTTGCTCCCCTGAGACATGAGATAGCAGCTTAACTGGTCTATGGCACCCATACGGACTCCTGCAGGGCATGCTAGGAACTGTAGTCAGGCATGGGGGCCCTGTTGGGTTCAATGGGTGCCGTCAGGGGTACTGCAGAAAATCTGTGAAGCTCACTTTGTGGAACTTCCACATGACCAGAAAGTGGTTCCAGCGGACCATGCGAGCACTTCTGGTGTCAGGACAAGTCCTACGTAAAAGGAACCGATCTGCCTCACCTTAGTAAGTCAGAGTCGGGAGGCAGAGGACAACATTTACTTGGAAGAAGAGGAATAGGACAGAGAAGGAGGAAGACTTTTATTCTTATTGTTGTAGTGTGCTGTGTGGGATTATTCTGGAAGAGCCTTGAAAGGTTGTTGCGTTAGTTGTGTTGCGGGTTTGGGGTGCTGTTACAGCCCCTGGAGGTCACATAACTAATTATTATTATGCTAGTAAAAAAAAAAACGCTTTCATATCATGAACTGACAGTAGTTACGTGTGGGAGGACAGCCAGGATTTTTACTCAACATTGTAAACGCTGCTCCATCCAGCACTAAGGATAGTGAAACAAAATTCTCCCCACTGTGTTTAAAACAGAATTGGAAAAATCAGTCCGTAAAATTTGTTTTAAGTCCATTTTCTGAAATAATGGTGGGATGATTTCCAACCCAGCAGTGTGCTGTCCTGCCACTTTGTACATTAATGGCTCACTCACTGATCCCATCAACTGACAGAGGCAGCAAATGTGTCTTAATCCCCTCCACCGGATTGTACACAATTAATGAACTGGCCACACAGCCTGAACCCAGAGATTTCTTTCCGAGGATTATATCTGATAAATCCCATTATGATGGTACAGCACATTTAAGTGACTGGATTTTCACACATTTAAGAAGCCCCTTCACAGAGCTGGCCAATGAAGAAAGATTAGTAAGTGGTAACATATTGATTTGGTTGAACAGCACATGTTACTGTGCTGAATAAAAGAAAAAAAAAAACAAAAACAGCCTTCTAAGAAAACCAACAATAAGAACGCGGGAGCACTCAGCTGAATAGGGATGCGCTGGCCCACTCTTTTATTTAGAGCACATCTGTGACATTTATGTGTAAAATAACACGTATCCTTGAGATGACACCTTGTGAACCATGATGTTGTATACAAAGGAGAATGTGCTTAATCTTCCAAATGTGTCTTTAATTGATGTGTAGACGTAAAAGGTGTCTGGTGAAGAGGCCCAAGAATAGAACACAGATGTGCCCTGATGTTTACAATGAGGTTGCGAGACCAGCTCATCCAAAAAATCAAAGCAGAAGAACGCTAAGAGTGAAGGTGCACTACAATTCTTTTGGTAGACAGGTGACAACTTAATGACAGCAGATGATGAAAAGCATTGCCAGTGCAGCACAGGGCACATCAACTCATAACAGTCCAATGTAGAGCTTTTCATGGATAGGGGAATGGCTGAACTCAGCTTTCACTCCTAATGAATGATAAGGAAGCACAAAGTCCACCGCAACCTGCTTAACCAACAGAGATACATAAATTTGGACATGATGCATAAACCTTTAGCTTCCCGAATTGACTCTGCTTGAACAACAACTGAAAAAAAAGACAAAAAACGGAAGATGCATTTCTTGACGTTCTTGTCAAATGAAGTGTAGATCTGGTCACTAGTTTCAATTCTCCTTTCGTCACTCCACCAGACACAGAAAACATGACATGGCAACAGGACCAAAAACAAAACTTCATTGCCAACATCTAAACTCATTTCCTTCCTAAACAGGACCAGATAAAAGCAGTTAAATTTCTACTGTTCTCGTCCTTGGTGTTTGAACCAGAAACTAAACAGCAGCCAAACTCTACTTCACAAAAGATTAATAGAGTCAGGAGATAGCGCCTTGCTCCAATTTTATTTCAATTTATTGAAGTTAGAGTGAAAGTGAAAAGAAGTAAAATACAAATAATTACTGATTTAAATAAACAATATAACTTCGCTCTATATTTATGAAATTAACTTAAAATAATACTTACAGGCTTTGCTTCGATGGGACTAACACTGACTAATCGTGAAACATGCTGTCTAACTATTGACTTCCTGTAATTCTATTTCCGCTTCCTTACAACTATGTACATGAATATTCATAAGGTTATATTAATATTCCTTTGAACATCAAAAAAATATTCTGCAAGGCAGAACAAAATTATAATGGAACAATATTATTTTGCAATACAACTTCAGGATTGGAAGCTTCCAGTAAATTATTTCCACATAATGGACCTATCATACTGTATGTCTATTGTTAGCGATGTTTCTCTTTGTCTTACTCACCTCACTCTAGCTAATAACATGCAGCCTGTGCAGTCAGAGGTCGATTTGTGAAAAATTCACGAGAGAAATAAGAACATCACGCTCGGCTCATTTTCACTGGTGATTGGTTTTCTAGCCAAGGCCCTCACCAGGAAAGCAGTTAAGAAGATGAGATGAGGTTCTTTTTCTATTTGTAATTCAATAAAACTCACATATTTATTGGTATGTGTCTAAAATCGCTCTCTATGCACTATATATTTACTTTCAAATATCTCCAAATATTTTCAATAAAATCCATAGGGTTTTTGTAACATTTTGTTAGCACAACACCTAAGTTCTGTCTGGTAAATATTTCTTCCATAACAAGCAGAGAATTGACCTTGTGGTTGAGTAAAGGACTGCATGATCCACAAAGAAAGATTGGTGCTCTAACCCGGGTATCCCCATTTAATCCAAGTGGATCAAAATAAACAAAAATGTCTGCTATGAGTGCAAATGCTACTGAAAAGATCAAAACACAAAGAGAAACCTTCAGACTTGGCAGTTCTGCTGTTTTAGGTCAGCAAGTTGGAGCGGTGTCCTGTGGTGCGTTCTGTTCAAAATGGAACACCTCCTTCCCATGGCTTTATGATTTATAGGTTTGCAGACTGAAAAGGGCGGAGTCAGTTGACCTCACTGGGCGTCTTTTCGCGGGGGGCATGAAAGAGGAAAAGGTCAGTGCCAACACCCCCTCTCAACCCCAGGGTGCTAGTACATTTCTCAGATGAGCCAGGAGAGTGATCCACAGACACACATGTGTGATAAGTTGAAATCAATAAATTAAAAACTGCACAGCAGTAATTAACAAATCTGAAAACTGTCTTTAGGTGTCCTCAGATGTACTGATTACATTCTGCCTAAATCTTCAAGTAAAAAAGAAGTGGGAGACATCAAACAAAAAAGATGTACATTTTTTATTAAGTAGCAGGGTCACATTTTTTTTATCTTTTCTTTTTTTTACATACTGGACAGTTTGACATCCATGGCAGAGTGACGGGCACTGAGCAGGCTCTTGTCAATAATGGAAAATCCACTGCATCCACTGAACAGGATCATCTCCAGACAGAGGAGCAGCTTTATACAAAATTATTGTCTGTCTGTTATACTTTCATTGTTATCAATCTTTAATTTAATATTGTTCTTTATCAGTATGCTGCGGGTAGAGTATGTGAATTTCCCCTTGGGATTAATAAAGTATCTATCTATCTATCTATCTATCTATCTATCTATCTATCTATCTATCTATCTATCTGTCTATCTATCTATTCTTCTGCTGTTTATCCACATGAATTACACCAGGCCTTTTGAGCTTTGGTACTGAACCTTTCCATTGAACTTGTGCCATATGCTATTTGTTAACATTTTTAGGAGAATGTCTCCGGGGCGTAACTAGATAGAATGGGGCCCCTAGGATTAGGTACATCAATATACATATATGCATATCAAACATTTTGCATGGTTTTTATTCAAACAGGAAAAATATAACTATATAATGTAACTAACACACAATTTGATTTCTGAAGTCTAGAAATGATGTCATTTGCACTAGGATTGCCTTGCCCACTTCGCATTGCTACCAATGTGTGCATCATTTATGAAATGGTCCACGTAATTGTTTATATATACTGTATACGAGTATTACAATGCTTTTTAACATTTATTGTAAAATTATATATTGCAAATACTGATAGTAATCATCACAAAAATAATTATTTTTATTGCATGTTGAAGTTATAGGAAACCCACCTTTAGTATGAGTATCAGTATGTGTACGTTAGGGGAATCACTGTGGTCAAATGTTTAATGTTTTCAAATGAAGTGCCATTGATTAAAAATACAAAATACTGCTGTAGCACTGGCAATGATGTAACTTTAGAAAGAAGTATCGTTATAATTATGTAATTTGTATATGATACAAAAAAGTGTAATGATCCATAAGGAACTGTACTGCATACTAAAGGTGGATTTCACTATAGAAAAAAAATAAGAAAAACAAGTAATTTTAATATACAGGTATATTCCTCATTCTGGATTTTAATGTGGCAAAATCTTGTATTATTTTCTTAACATTTAGTTGCTTAGTTCTTCTTGACTCTATTGATAAAAGAGCCAAGCTTATGAGTTTAGTCTGGGACCTAGCAGACTGTAGATAATTTTTAATAAGTTTTAGCTTGCTGAATGACCGCTCAGCCTTTACAACTGTCATTGGCATAGTTAACAACAAAACACATGCAGTACAGATGTCTTGCATACTACAGTAGCTGCAATCATATGAGTTTTTATTGTGATGAAGTCTGCTAATTCATAAACAGATGAAATAAACAAGCAGGATTTTTTTATGGCCATGCTTGAGGTATTTATTATGAATCTGCCCGTACTTTTCAGTTACCTATATTTATACATATGCAAAATGCCATACTCATAACATAACTTACATGCATATTTATCTATGGTTTCAAACACGATATAAAAGTTATACTGTACTTACTACTTTCGACTAGAAGAGCAATTAATTCAAATTAACCTCACATTGTAACAGACTATCACAGATTACCTGACCACTTTAGTTTTGAAATGTCACTACCGTTACACACGCAATCGTTGACTGAAATAACTGATTATGAAACAGCGTAAGAATGCATTCGGAAGCATATTCACCCTGACTACGTTCAGTTTAACACTAATTATGTTTTATTTTAAAGCACGCAAAACGAGTCCAGATCAACACTGGTTTACTCGAGTAATATTTGGACTTCTTTTTTTCCTTTGTATTTATTATTGATTTATTTGAAGATTTTTTTTTTTAATTTCCATGTGATGCTAACCCCAAATGCTAGGACCCAAGTGATGTCACACCCTTCACACATGATAGTTATACCCCTAAATGTCTGCTATGGTTAATCCAAACTGCCATCATAACCTGCGCACTACATCTGTCTAATGTCCATTTGATGAACCACACTGCTTAATTATGGACCATAGAGTAGCAAATTATTCACAGCCTTATGCAAGTGGGGTCAGAAATGGGGACAGC
This sequence comes from Polypterus bichir lapradei, assembly GCA_026402145.1. NCBI lineage: Eukaryota > Metazoa > Chordata > Cladistia > Polypteriformes > Polypteridae > Polypterus > Polypterus bichir. The sequence continues at coordinate 57,208,880 of JANRMT010062854.1, read as the reverse complement.
TATTAATGAAAGTTTACAAATATGTTTGAATGCTTGGTCTTTTATGAACAGTAAAATTCATGTGCCGCTAAATGCACAATTATGGAGAGTCATTCACAGAACAGGATATTCCTGACTGATTTTCAGACTACCTTTTCAGCAAATCACTTTTGGAGAAGGAAGAACCCACAGATTTGAAGGTAAGGTCCATGCCTGACTATTTACACTATCTGATAATGACACCATACAGTGACAATGTGTCACATGTTGGTCAGACATGGAAGTAAGAATTTGCACATGTGACAATAATCTTGAACTTGATGTCAATGTACCTACATACTGTATAACGTAATACTGTTGTGTCTGCTGACTATTTATTTATCATTATTATTTATTATTTTTTCGCTAAGATATTATAGAATGGAAATACTGAATTCTTTGCTCTGCCTTGGCCTGGATGGAAGACTGTTAGGAACATAAGCCACCTTACCTCACAATAACATTTAAACGTTAGACAATTGACAAAATTATGAAAGAATTTTTCTAACTAATCTGTTAAACCATGGTAATAAGTTCCTTTTTTGAGGACTGTAGCTTAGTTGAACTTTTGAACTAAGATGTGTCATTGTAAACTTTTGGCAACACCTTTAGTTAAAGTTCTGCAAAAATGGATCTATTACTCATTATGTAATATAAGACCTTAAGAAAGGCTTCTTTTGGGCTTGATTATGCTTATAAAACATAAGTAAATAGGTTATTCATCTTTGTGCATTGCAGCATATTAAGAGAGACAGGAAAAATGACTTAAAAATATGAAGGAATCACAAATCTCATTCTTAAACATTCATTATCAAGAGAAATATGTCTCAGTTAAGCCACTTCTGACTATTCTAAAGTGAAGTTATTTTACTAGTCCATATTGCACTGATGAATAACCACTTTGCAGATGCTTTGTAAGTGTCTTCAACACCAAATTAAGTCTTTTCTAAGGCTGTGTTAGATAAGAGTTGTGGAAGAAAAATTAGACTTAGGGGTCACTTAGTCATTGGGGTTAATATAGTTATTGTGTTTGAAGTGTTTTATTTGCTTTCAACACTAAAATATATCATCTATCTTTGTAGTAGTATAAAAATGTTAATAAATGTCAGAAACCTGTCCAAGAATATCAGGAAACCAGACAACGGTCAAGTGAATAACAAAAAACCAGGAGAAGGTTGATGTCATACACAGGATGTTCTGGTAGGATTAAGAAATCAGCAGATTGTTGTCGCATACACAGACATGTCAAGGGAATGGGCTGAACCTGAGAGATATGAGAAGAACAAGAATGTAATGTAGCAAGACTTTTAATTTGGGGTATTTAAGCTAGCTCTGCTCTCTGCCCAAAACATCTCATGTCTTTTAATCAATCAGATGGTACTGTAAGTTAATGAACCAATCAGAGTAAATGTCAGAATTAATTCAGCACTATTATGTAAATTCAATTGTTTAGAAATATAAACCTCTGCTCTTATCCTTTGACCACTTGCTGCCAACCTCTGCTCAGGGCTCAGTCCCTTAGTGCTCCCATAAATAAAGGACACAATGGACAAGCTTCCTCCTGCCTGAATCTTTGGTTTTAATTAACTATTTAAATCCACAAAGAAGTCCTACTTGATGACAAGATTTCTATATTTAGTATACAGTATTTACAAATTTTATTTCTTCCACAGAGTAAATGAGTAATAGATGCATTTTTGCAGTACCGGTAAGTTTGGTAGTTTTACCAAAATATTTAATTAAACAATAAATAGCTATACTTTTCAAAAAATGATATAGTAGATAAATATAACTAAATTATAATAAGGAATAAAAAAATATGATTTAAAAAGGATAATAATTTGGGGAAATGTACTTTTTATGGTTTGTATATATATTAAAAGTAATGATAAAGAAAAAAGGGAAGTATGGAAGATGATTACAAAGATTAGACAGAAGTCCCTGTGGACTGTGATGTTTGCTGATGACATTGTGATCTGTAGCAAGAGTAGGAAGTAGATCGAGGAGACCCTGGAGAGGTTGAGATATGCTCTAGAGAGGATAGGAATGAAGTTCAGTAGGAACAAGACAGAATACATGTGTGTAAATGAGAGGGAGGTCAGTGGAATGGTGAGGATGCAGGGAGTAGAGTTCGCAAAGGTGGATGAGTTTAAATATTTGGGATCAACAGTACAGAGTAACGGGGATTGCAGAAGGGAGGTTAACAAGAGAGTGCAGGCAGGGTGGAATAGGTGGAGAAGAGTGTCAGAAGTGATTTATGACAGACAGTTATCAGCAAGAGTGAAAGGGAAGGTCTACAGGATGATAGTGAGACCAACTTTGTTATATGGGTTGGAGATGGTGGCACTGACCAGAAAGCAGGAGACAGAGCTGGAGGTGGCAGAGTTAAAGATGCTAAGATTTGCATTGGGTGTGACGAGGATGGACAGGATTAGAAATGAGTACATTAGAGGGTCAGCTCAAGTCGGAAGGTTGAGAGACAAAGTCAGAGAGGTGAGATTGCATTGGTTTGGACATGTGCAGACGAGAGATGCTGGGTATATTGGGAGAAGGATGCTAAGGATAGAGCTGCTAGGTGAGAGGAAAAGATGAAGGCCCAAGAGAAGGTTTATGGATGTGGTGAGAGAGGACATGCAGGTGATGGGTGTGACAGAACAAGATGCAGAGGACAGAAAGATATGGAAGAAGATGATCTGCTGTGGCAACTCCTAACGGGAGCAGCCAAAAGAAGAAGAGGAAGATTGAAGATGACTACAGAATCATTGAAAAACAGAGTGACCTTTAAAGTCTAAAGGAAATAAGAAATGGAAAAAAAAGCTTGATAAACCTGTGCCAAAAATTAATCTGATTGATACAGAGCAGAGCTTGTGTCAACGCTACTGAGTTATTGTAAGCCCTTTCTTTTTCTTTTTGTTTAGTAAGATTTTAACTGGTGTCACACACTCAAACCTCAAAAATATCTCATGGGTTTGGGTGTGTCTTTAAATATGGGGACAGGATTTGATGTAACACCACCATTAACTTGATTTCTGTTTGCTTTAAGAGTGGAGGAGAACTTTCCAGAGGACTGCTGACATCACTTCCTTGCCAAGTGACCAAAGCCCTACCCCTTCCACTTACTCCACTACTTATACCACATGCTACCAACTGCTGTTGTCACTTGAGGAAAGTACTACAATTCAAAAGTCTCAAAAAACTGATAGTAAAGATCGCATTAGCGCTAACAAATGGAAATTATTACTCAGTAAAATAACGGAACGGCAAAAATAGATCGAATATATGGACATAGGTGATATGACAGAAGTATGTAGATATTGTTTGGCTTTAAAGTTTAAGTCGGAGACTTGTAGATTGGTGAATTCATGTTGCCATCAGGGAAAACTACTGCTACTTCTCAATAAAGAGGCGTTTCTGCGAGAATTAAAAGATTTGTTATTTGGTGAAAGTGAAATCCACAAACACTACAGGCAAAATATCCGCATCTACAATAATCTGTTTGCATTCGCATCATACAATGCTCAAAACGTAGATTTACACGATTCAGGACCCAACGCTATAAGAATCTGTGGTCCCGCAACAATTAAAGCTACTACAAGCTTAATGTCAAATAAACCACAATATGGTCAGGTTTATATTTATGATCACAGAGAAACAATGCAACATAGAATCAAAAGAGTTAAACGATCGGACATACAATAATGGATACAAATCCATACGTCCAAAAGTATTGCACTTTACACAAAATGTATCTGAAAAACATGGACAAAGAAGTTTCCTTGGATTTCTATATGAATCTGAAAGATCACGCTCGCATATATAATTAACCAACATGTGAAGAATTTTCAGCGATAATAGTTTCGAAAGACAGAGATATCAAAGACAGAGTTGATATTCATGTTTATCCAAAAGCACAGCACGATTCTTCGCAAATGGCAGATCCAGGAAATGAGTAGCATGTAAGGCCTGCACGGGATTGGCGAGCGAAGCGAGCAGGAGGCAGCCCCCTAGTTTTTAATATAGACTAAAGAATGATGCCACCTACTAATGTCTACTAAGGTTACTAGCCTGATGTTTACTTTTTTGAAAAGCTTTGTCAGACCTGAACTTTTTTCTAAAATGCCATCACACAGATGAAGCAGATTTTCTCCTTCTTGAAAGGTTGAAAGAGGCTGACACTTAAACAAATCTCTTTATACTACTCGTTAATCTTTCATTTTTATCTTCATTAATACCAGACAACCCAGAGAATGTTGTGCATTTTGCACATGTTCATAATATTCACATGGCAACTATCTTGTCATCATAGTCACCTTCCTAAGAGTGTATTCACTAAACTTTAAAAATGGAACAGACTCTTATTGTGCACACAGCATTTAATGAGCACTGCATGCCATCTGCATACCACAAAGAGGTCGCAGTGTCTGTTTATTCTTTTTGTCAAACACAAACTGATGTAAGGCATCACAGTGGTAGTGCTGCTGCCTCTCAATAAGAGACCAGGGTTCATGCTCTGGGTCCTTCCTGTGTGGAGTTTGCTTGTTCTCCCCGTGTCTGCGTGGGTTTCCTCCGGGTGCTCCAGTTTCCTCCCACAGCCCAAAGACATACAGGTTAGGTGGATTGGTGACACTAAATTGGTAAATAGCGTGGATGAGGGTTGTTGTTTGTGCTTGCCCTGCGATAGACTGTCGTCCAGTCCAGGGAATTTTTCCTGCATTATCGCCTGTGCTAGCTCCAGCACCCCCCATTACCCTGCTCAGGAGTAAGCGGTTTAGAAAATGAGTGACTGACAAACTGCTGTATTTAAATTCCAAACAAATTTAATCTTCTTCTGGTCTAATTCATCTGATCGAAAAAAGGGAACACTCCTTAATTCCAGCAATAAATGTAAAACAGCCTGTTTATTTTTTTAATATGTTTCAGTGGAAAATTAGATCACTTTTAACTTCACCAGTATATTTGCTTGTCATCCTTATTGTAATTTTAAAAAGCTTTGAAAGGATTAAGAGCAGTAGTGAAGACATTATTCACAGAAACAACAGTTTATTCAGGCTAGAATAATACTTACCATAATTACTGTTATTAAGGCCAGTTCTATAATCTTGTGGGGGTTATTCTGCATTTATACAACAATATATGCTGATTGAAATGATCCTTCTTTTAAAAAACGTCTTTGCAAAGTTTTCATCTTGCACTCCAACTGAAACACTAGTGAATTAAACAATTAAAAATTAAACATTGCTACTAAATCTTCAAAGTGAAAACTGGATTCTCAGTCTAAATCCCACGTTAGTGCTGCCCTGCACAACCAAAAGACAGATCTGCCTAACTTGTAAATAATTTACAATTTTTTCTTTAAAATGTATCAGATTTATAATTAACTGGGTGAGACCTGGATAGTGCGCCAGCCCCTCCTTTTACATGCTGCCACCCATCACGATCTGTAGCCTAGCAACACTTACCAATCTGCAACTCCATAATGGGAGCATCAACAGGAATGAAAATGGAAGATGGGCTGCCATTCACGGCCCTTTGGCTGGTCTTGCCTATATGAAAGTCTTTGTCCGTGTTTCTCCTCAAAAATATAGAAATTTGTGTTTTTGTGTTCTTTATCTTTTATCAGACCTGTGCTTTCTGTCTGACTTTTCATTTCTGCTCTGGCATTTGTATTTTGAATACTTCTGGTTTGTTCCACATTTTATGATTTTTCTACTTAAATTTATTGTTGCCTCTCTCCTTTCTGCTTGTTCTTCTTTTTTTTTTTACAGTTGCGGTATATTGCTGACCAAGCGTAATGAGGCATTGTTCTGCTCTTGCTTATGCTTGACTGGCTCTCAAAACATCATAAGCTGGTGAGAAAGAATAATTTGAATTAAACCATTTGAACAAATGTAATTTAATACAGACAGTAAGCTGTAAAAGTGTATTCTTGTAAGACAAATGTACTAAACCAATTTTTAAGGTAGTTTTTGATATTGTATATCCAATTATTATGTGTGATGATCATTATGTGCGAAATGTAAGCTATAATAAGATTGTGCTGTGCCTTATATTAGCTGAGATAAGATTCTTAAATTGTAACTGCCGCATAGCCATTGAAGTGTTGTAACCTTGATGGTGCAGAAGAATAGGGAAGTACATGTTTTGCAAAGTGCTGTCTCTGTAACTGTCTTGCAAAACTAGCCATAAAGACTACCATGTACGTCTGCATGTAATGATTTAATGTGTCATCTTAAGCTACTTGCAAACTCTGTGTGACCCTCAAATTGAACTGCCATACTTCCTCTTTTTGTTTAGTAAACAAACTGGTATAAAACTGAGCTAACTCCCTTCTTTGGACAGGCTGTCTGATCTGACCAGTCAGTGGCACTGAGCTGTGGGGGCGGTAGTCTCTCAGCTCACCAAGAATAAAGAAATTGCTTTTTACTTTAAATTGGTGTTTGTCTCCCATTGTTTCTGACTTCAATGTCCACACTGGTGTTCAACAAAAGGGTTACTTGTAGGACAGTTGGGAGCCACGATGCCCAGGGTCCAATTTAATGAACTACACTGTGGTCACAGATTTGTTTATAACATAAGTTTAACTAACAGTTCTCCAGCTAAATATATACATATTATACATTTAAATTTCAGTACAAAAAAGGTATAATGAATAATATGCAGATGAAAAAACCAGACACCAGAGAGTACATACAGTACTGTATTCTTCTTCCATTCATTTCCCGGTTTGGCTGCTCTCAGTGGAAAAGGAGTCAACCATTGGGTGTTTGAGTAGTGACAAGAAAAACTTTATATTTATTATCCTATCTTCTTCTTCTTCTTTCGGCTGCTCCCATTAGGAGTTGCCACAGCGGATCAGCTTGTCTGCATATTGATTTGGCAAAATTTTACACCGGATGCCCTTCCTTACATAACCCTCCCCATTTATCTGGGCTTGGGACCGGCATGAAGAAACACACTGGTTTGTGCATCCCCTGTGGCTAGGTTATATTTATTATCCTATAAATATATAAAAAAGAAACTGGCTGCTTAGTGCACATTAATGTAGCCCTATATCATTCAGGTTCACTTTATTTTAATATATACATATACATACTAGCCGTCCCCCACGGCTCCGCTCGCGTAGTAGTGAAACAGGACAGTGAGGAGGGTCCTGCCCAGCTCCCTACTCCTGACACTACGCTTCCCTTCCCTTCGGCCCACAGACTCTGTCTCAGATTAGCGCGAATATATCGCTCCTGCAAGCAGACTATAATACTTAGCATGATGTGAGAAGTTGCAAAATCAGCCAGAATGTTCAAGCAAATTAGAGAAAAAAACCCGATCTAAATCCGTTAAGTAGTTTTTCTTATTCGCTAGCTAAGCGGAGGTAAGGAACACCCCGAGACTGGCACGTGAGTGAGGAGTGCCCTGCTCCCCTCCCCTCAGCCCACTGCATGTCTCTCGGATTGGTGCAAATAAATCGGTACCGCAAGCAAAATATGATACATAGCACAATAAGAGAAGTCACAAAATCACAAAAGCAAATTATAGAAAAAAACCCGATCTAAATCTGTTAAATAGCTCTCTCATGAAAATTGGACAGACATACAGACAGACGGACAGACAGACATTGGATTTTTTTATATATATACAGTGGGGCAAAAAAGTATTTAGACAGCCACCAGTTGTGCAAGTTCTCCCACTTAAAAAGATGAGAGAGGCCTGTAATTTTCATCATAGGTATACCTCAACTATGAGAGACAAAATGAGAAAAAAAAAATCCAGAAAATCACATTGTCTGATTTTTAAAGAATTTAGTTTAGAATTTAGTTTAGAATTTAGATGTTAGTTTTAATCACTCACATCTTTATGCTTACCAGGATTGTGAGCTACTGAACAGTGCAAAATTCAAGTAAAATTTACATTCCTCTGAGAAACGTATACTGGTGTAGAAGGACTGGTAGGTAGCAACCCAAGTAAGAACCTACAAGGGGCACTAGCAGTAAAATTCAAGATCTTACAAGGTACTGAAATAATTTTAAAAAAGGGCAATGGTGAATGTCCATTTATATATTTCTATGTTTACATCAACTGCTATGGAGCAGTGCGTAATACAAGTGCAGTGCATATAGGCTCCTGTCATTCACTGGGAAAAACAGCCTGTATAGGCTTCACCCAGCCATATCTATGTTAATCTAGGAGAAGTAGTAAAGCAGGGCCATGGGTTGCTGGCAGGAGCTCCATGAATACAGCCCAGGGCTTGTGAATACTGTAGCATCTGGGATTCTGGATGTTATTCCAATAGAGAACTACTAAGTGACCATAACTTAAAGGGTATGGAGAATATCTGAGTAGTTATTTGAAGCAAATTGAGCAAGGACCAGCCAGTCTCTGTGGTAGTGAGAGTCAGGTGCAGTTACAGATAGGCCCTGTGGCCATTAGGTCTTTTGTTATCCTTCACATTCTCCCTGTTGTGTTCACCTTACCTTATAATAGAAACCCTCCTTGCTGTTTTAACATCTGACCTCGTTGGTCGTTGTTTGAGTTCAGGCTTGACTCATGAGTGCTCCCTATTGGTCATACTGAGAATTATTTATTGTTAAGACACCTTTCTATGTCACAAACATGCATACATTCTACTTGGAATACATGTTTTTTTTTTAAATATTCAATATGGTCAATTGTAAATGGTAGAATAAAAGGTCAGGATAAACTAGTGCTTATTAAAGCTGACATTCTTCTTTGTAAAGTGCACTACCTCACATCCCGTTATAATGTCACAGACTAAAATCCCAAACCAATAATATCCAAAGCCAGGAAATCACGCAGAGTTGAAAAGCCTTCTTGTTCCTGTGTAGACCTTTGTAATAATAACTGCCATGCCAGAGTGAGCCGCTGTTCCTGGGCTTGGATACATTTTTATACATAGCTTAACAAGATAAGATCGTTTGACACTCCTGTTTGTGGTAAAGGACAACACCTAAAGTCATTTTGCCCACTTTGTCCGACCCCCTTCAGTCAAGCCCACCTTCCATTAGGTTACACCCATCCAAGTCAAATATTCATTATGCTAATAGCCAGCCCCTTTTGGCATTTTGCCATCTTTGTCTCCTATCCTTTTCAGCCATGCCCCCTAATAATAATCCTCCACCCAGTCTTTGGCATCGGCTTTCAGGGCTTCATTTTATATTAGTGGAGTAGTTACATGTAAGACTCATTCCTATCAGTGCATTCCAGCATTTTAACTAACGCTCAGTGCAATGTGGTCCTTAACAGTGCTTAAAACAAATTGGTCAAGAGATTACAATATACTTTAAATGTATTGATGTCTTACGGGGTGCAGAATTAAATAGCAAAATAATTAATTAATTGAAATAAGTATTAATTCATAGTATACATTCTAATTTGTGTGCATACTATGTTCTAATTATTCAGTGTGTGATTGTATATAAAAATATCCAGTAAATATTCCCGTAGATATATTTCCATAATTGCTTTTTTGTCTAGATTCCAACTATTTGGATTTTCTCTGGGTTCTTTGATTGTCTTTACAATCCAAAGACATGCAGGGTAGACTGAAGCTCACTCTGATCGTGTGTGAGTGTATACAGTACATGAGACTGAGAGTACTCTGTGTCACAATGCTCCACTATCTTTGATAGTTCAGGGGTAGCAGATTTAATCTGCGTACATTTCCTTATACATAGAAGTAAGGAAATATTATCCAGAATTTCAAAACAAAGGGCCTATCTGAAGTTTATGCACCTGACTTTTTCTTTCTCAGAAACACGACAATCTAATTGTGCCATCATTTCCACGAGAGATAATAACTGGATAGTTCATCATTATCATCCTCACACAGCCGATTTCAAATAGACAGTCAGACGAAGCCATTTAAGTAGCCCAGAATACAGCAATTAAGAGCGATGTTGCCAAGACTGGAGATAGAACATTACGTTACAACTGTTAGGTATAATGGATTTGTGATTTGTGGTACATGCAGCAGCTGATCTCACTTGAAAGTAACCTCAACAGATTGTTTCATTGCCATATTATGACTCGCTAATACTAGTCTTTGCTGCACTTGCTTCCAAAACAAGCACCTTATCATTCTGTCTTATAAAGCTTCAAATGTATATAAATATGCCTGTCCAAATATAGTGTAGATTGTGGGTTTGGCACATGCATTGGCAATTGAAGTTACAAGCTTTATCTTGGATCAAAGCCATGTAGAGGACACAGATTGGTATTTTGTTTGACAAAATTGTTCTGTGTAGAGCTTAAATCTCAACAGTCCAGAAGGCATAAATTAGAAATAAAACAATAGCATTTTAGTCTCGTTTTATTTTGCCCGAATAGATCAGGACACATGCCTTGCCACAACAAAGATTTCATTGCCCTTTCATTTGCAGTGCTCAAGGAAAATGCCAGAAACGAATGTCAGGTGGGAGCACTAATTGTTATTGCTAGGCAACTAGAGATGAAGTGAATGAAAAGGATATAAACTAGAGAGAAAGAGACCTGCTATTCGGAAATGAATAAAAAAGGAGCAGGGATGCAGTGCTCTCTCTCCCCTCAGACATTCTGTGATGTAGCAGTCAAATGATTAACTAAACCTGAGGATCAGAGTTTTCCCTTCTAAAAATCATGATCACTAATAATAAGCAGGCGAGTGAAGTATCTGAAATAAAACTTTAATTTAAAAACCAAAGATTGCACTTTATGAACAATGTAGAGTAATTCCTCTCTCTCTCTGGACCAGTTCTAAACCAGCAGGCCAGGATCTTCAGAGTATTCAAAGAAGCGAACGCACATTTCTATTACAGCAAGGGCATTCTGGAGAGCAATACACGAGTAGTTGAAATGATTCAGGAATGGACTTACTCTCTGAATACGTGGTGTGGACAGCATGACTCCCATATGTCTTACAAAAGTGATAACACTGGATCTGTGAGCTTAAAGCCTAAGAGAAGCTATAAGAAGAATTGAGTCTTTACCTGTACAGCCTTGGACATTGACCATAGAAATGAGCCATGCTTTGCTGTTGGAGGCGCTCCTGAAAAGGACCGTATGTCTAAAATGCACTGCCATGAAAATGTAATCGCCCCTGTTCCCAATTTCCTCTATTATTATTGATCTTTGACACTGAACATTTTCAGGTCTGCAACCAAAATATAGTTTCAAATAAAGTGAACAAATAACATGTTTTTAAAACCTCCTTAATTTTTGTAATGAACAAAGTTGTTCAACTGGTACTGTGTAAAACGTAATTACACCCTTACACTTAACAACTGGTTGGACCACCTTTAGCTGCAATGACGGCAAACAGATGCCCCCTATAATTCAATTTTTCACATTGCTCTAGAGGAATTTTATTTCATTCTCCATTGGAGAAATGCGTTTTTCTCCCTTGTGATTTTCTATTAATCTACATATACCACTTGTCCTTAGGGTCAAAAATGACCCATCTTCATAACATACCTTTTAGAAAAGCCCACTAATTTAATTTTAATGTTTAAATCAATTTTATATGAAAAATAAGATCAGCCATGCATTAAGACAATTCTGACAGGATTTTTGTTCCTAAGTACAGGGTAACTGTCCTTTTACAGTGTACATTGCTCATTGGTACTACAGAACACAGAAATGTATTTTTGCTGTTGTTTTGGTTTTGTGATTATTCTTATTATTACTGAGATTTCTAAAGAAACCACAGGAGTAAAAATGAATTTGATCCCTTATGCAGGACATTGATGATTATGAACATTACACTGATGTTTATTGAAAGGAGATCCTTCAAGTTTATCATTTCCAGGATGAGTTTTCTAATGGGGCCCTGGGGTCATCTTTATCACACTGTGTGCTGCCATCCTGCCCTGAGTGTCAAGAGGGTAATGAGGACCATTCTGCTTTGTTTTTGCATAAAAAATGTCTCTCTTCAGCTAGAAGGTCTTCACAGTTCCTTATTTTAAGTAGACTCATTATGATCTGGGTTTTATTCTTCATCATTCTCTTCTTCAGAGATTCAGATTTTCCCCTTGTTCATCCTGTACATTTTATAAGGAAAGCAGGTCAAGGATATTGTGCTGGCACTCATGCTTATAGCAAAGTGGGGTATAGGTATGTGCAGCAGCTTTTACAGCATTATGAACTCCATTACCCATAACCCATTCCATGCAAAAAGCAGTGCTCTTTTGTGAAAAATATTTTTAATTTGATACGCCGTAAGAAAAAGTGTCTGTAGATAGATAGATAGATAGATAGATAGATAGATAGATAGATAGATAG
>JANRMT010062854.1:57180543-57196585 GCA_026402145.1 Polypterus bichir lapradei | reverse complement strand
TAGATAGATAGATAGATAGATAGATAGATAGATAGATAGATAGATAGATACTTTATTAATCCCAAGGGGAAATTCACAAACATTCTCCTTCTCTCTGTGTGCTATATGGGGGACATTATGAGTCTGAATGCACAGAAGGTGCATGCTTCACATGGAAAATCTAGGTCTTCCCACAAGATGCATGGTCAGGTTTGAGAGTTGAAGGATAGACAGCACTGTAGATTCATGAGAAAGCTGTTCAAGCAAATACATATTCTCTCTTTCCCTGTTCCTATGTGTGTGTGATCAATTGAGAGAGTGTGGGAGACTAAAATACTGGAACTGTATATAAAGTTATGCTCATAAACTACAGTATATTTGCGCAGGTGGTGATCGGCGCCACCTCTACCTGATCAAGGCACCATGCAGCCCCCTGTGTTGATGGATTGAAGGTGGGGGTACCAGCTGTCCACTAGACCAACATCATCAAATATTATCATGTGAATCCTGAAAACCAAGAGGACTGATGTTAGATGGGCTGTCCATTGGGGGCTGGGTGGCCCTTTTGGCCTTGGAACCCATGAAGATTTTTTTTTCCTGATCATCTGACCTTACCTTTTTCTTTTGTTACTTATTCTTTAATATTATTGCCTAATCTTTTTTGTTTCATATAACTTTCTTTTTGTCATCTTGTAAAGCACTTTAAGGTATATTGTATGTATAAGATGTGCTATATAAATAAACGTTGTTGTATTATAATTAGATGGGAGAGCATTGGGGTCAATAGCTTGCTGGAAAGGGGTGTGTGGTGCTCCCGATATCTATGCAAAAAGACAAAGATCCAAGTCTTTAGAGTTCTGGTGCTTCCTGTCTTACTATATGGTTTGTGAGACATGGACGCTATCCAGTGACCTAAGACGAAGACTGGATTCCTTCAGTACTGTGTCTCTCCGGAGAATCCTTGGGTACCGTTGTGTGACTTTGTGTCGAATAAGAGGTTGCTCACAGAGTCCTGAATGAGGCACATTACCTACATTGTGAGGGAGCATCAGTTACGGCACTACGGTTGTGTGGCGCGTTTCCCAGAGGGTGATCTGGCTCATAAGATCCTCATTGTTGAGGACCCAAGTGGCTGGGCCAGGCCAAGGGGTCGCCCACGTAACACCTGGCTGCGGCAGATAGAGGGTCATTTCTGGAGGGTGGGACTGGACTGCATGTCTGCCTGGTGGGTTGCTGTGTTGTTGTGTGGTGGATGCGGCAACGTGCTGTACCAGTGCATGCTCCTCAACCTGACCTGACCTGTTGTATTATAGGTGATTATCACCCCCCAATATCCTAATCTGTTTCAGTTTGCCCCTTACAATTTTGGTCTGGAGCTGGGACTGTGGTCCACTATTTTCCTTTGGAAACTGCACTAAGGAGGTAAAAACTAAAAGTTCTTACACTAAGAACAATTACATAAAGCTTCTAGAAGAGCAGAGAGCAACTATTGAACCACCTTTGAGCAAAATAGAGAGCAGCTTCAAACCTGTAAACTTAGGCAGCCCATGTCTACAATAATCTGTTCTTCCTTGTTCCTTTTATCATCTGCTACTTAATTGAGATGTACCTGACAATTCCAAATCCTTGAAGGTGTGCTGATTGCAACTTTAGGCCTGTTGCTAGTCATGATAAAGGTAAACTCATAAAAAAACTGAAAAAATACCAATGTGAGGAGGCTGAAGTTGCAATATGTAGAAATCGAGTTGGTTTTAACACATACTATAATGTGACTCAGAATGAGTGTATGGTAAAATAAATTGTATGAATAAATAAATAAAGAGATAGATAGATAGATAGACCTTTATTTGTCACCACGGGAAATTTTGGCTTTTTACAGAATCTTTTTAAGTAAATACATAAATAGATAATTATACATGCACATACACACTTAATACAGTCTGAACCAATACCAGAATAACTAAAAACAAAGGAATCTTCTAACTTGGCAGTCCCAGTGAGGCATTATGCAGATGTATTGCTTTTGATATAAAGGAGCCCCAGTAGCTTTTCTTGACACATTTTGTCTGAATAAATCCTCAGTCTTAGTGTGTCAGGGAGAGGATGTGCAGCATTGTTTATAATGACACACAGTTTAGTTTGAATTCTCTCTTTTGCTATGGCCTTCAGGGGGTCCAGAGTGCATCCCATAACTGAACCTGCCCCTTTTAATTAGCTTGTTGATTAGGTGGGCCTCTTTTGAAGTGATGTTACTGGCCCAGCAAACTACAGTGTAGAAAATCACACTGGCCATCACACAGAGTTGTAGATGATGTGAAGGAAGTCACTTCTCATGTTAAATGAACAAAGTCTTCTAAGAAACAAGAGCCTACTCTGCCCTTTCTTATACAGTTCCTCAGTGTCATGAGACCATTTCAACCTGGCATTGATGTGGATCCATAAGTATTTGTAGGAGTGGACCACTGCTACATCCATTCACTCCTTGAATAATGAGTGGACACTGAGACTCTTTGGTGCGACTAAAGTCAATAACCATCATTTGGTTTGGCATTTACCTTAAATTTATTCTTTGATTGCTTTCCATTTTAGTTTTGATTCCTTAGACCTGGGCCCAACTCCGTTCCTGGACTGCTACAGTGGCTACAGGTTTTCATTCTAACCATTTTCTTCATTAATGAACAGTTTTTACTGCTAATTAACTTAATTTAATTGATTTACTATTTAAGACTCAGGCCCTTTAAATCAGGAATGAGCAACATTTGTCCTGGTGGACCGCAGTGACAGCAGGTTTTTGTTCCAACCCAGTTGCTTCATGAGAAGTCATTAATTGCTGATGAAGCCCTTATTGCTTAAGTGACATTCCTCTGCTTCATTTTAGTTATCTTGCTAAGATTTTGAACCCTTAATTGCTTATTGTAGTGTTAAACAGCAGCATTCACTGTTTTAATTGCTCCTTATAAGCAACAAGATGCAAATGACAAAGAAACCAACACTTTTCCATCTAGCGTGTCTCCATTTACACCTGTGTGTGTTCGTCATGCACTATTTGGTTTAATAAAGTATTTGGAAATAAACTGAAGAGAAAATGAAGAACTGAAAATGACCTGTCTGTTTAAGGCTTCAGATCATTTGGATGACACCATTAGAAAGGAAAAAAAATCTCCTTTTTAAGAATGACCTGACATTGTAGAGTAAAAACACTTAACAGGTCATGATATTAAATAAGATCTGTTATTAGCAAGGATTGTTTTCTAATTAAGCAATTGGGTTGGAACAAAAACCTGCCGCCACTGCAGATCAGCAGGACCTTAATCACCCTTACTTTAGACTTTCCATTTGTTTATGTAATTTATTCCCAAAAATATATATATAAAAATAATCAGCTAGATTCACAAAGTACAAAGGCTATAAAAAAATCACAACTTACATGTTATAGTTTAATATTGATTATATTTATAATTTAAACTGATCTCCCTTATTTTATTGCATATTGAATGCTAATTCTCATTTATAAAAATAGGAATTATTTAGGGAAACATCACTATGTTGGATAAATTCACATTTTCAATATTATATTCACGGTTTGTTTCAATAGCAGGGGTGTCAAACTCTGGGCCTGGAGGACCGCAGTGGCTGCAGGTTTTCATTATGACCCTTTTTCAAATCACTGACCAGTTTTCACTGCTAATTAACTTCCCTTCATTTTACTAGCCCTGATTTTAAGGATTCAGTCCCCTGAATTTATTCCTTTTTTTATTAAATGGCAGCTGGAATGAAATGAGCTAACAGATGACCAGCTAAACCAATTTCACTCCAACCAATCTTTTAATGAGAAGCTGATTCTTGCTATTAAGTAAACCCGTTATTTAATTCCATGGCTTTGTTGCTGCTCTCATTCTACCAAGGCAGACATTTCCAAAACTGTTGATTTTTCTGTTTTTCCTAAGAACGCCATCAATTTTTTGGTGACCTGAGGGATCAACCTTACCGAGACCTTCACCTTTCTTTATTTTTAGATAATGTGTGATGGGCACAGGTAAGATGGTCATGTGAC
Source organism: Polypterus bichir lapradei (assembly GCA_026402145.1). NCBI lineage: Eukaryota > Metazoa > Chordata > Cladistia > Polypteriformes > Polypteridae > Polypterus > Polypterus bichir. The sequence goes on along the minus strand of JANRMT010062854.1, from coordinate 57,192,552 downwards.
GGCTTGTTTTGCGTCTCAGTACTGTTTGGCTGCTAATTAAGGAAAAAGAAACAACTAAAGGGCCCGAGTCAAGGTCATTAAAATTAAGGCAAATTAAGTTAATTAGCAGCAAAAACTTGTCACTAATGAAGAAGATGGTTAGAAAGAAAACCTGCAACCACTGCGGCCCTCCAGGACTGGAGTTCGACACCCGTGGCTTAGAGCAGGGGTGTCAAACTCCAGTCCTGGAGGGCCACAGTGGCTGCAGGTTTTCATTCTAGCCATCTTCTTAATTAGTGATCAATTTTTGCTGCTAATTACTTCTTTTAATTAACTTGACTCAGGCCATTTAGTTGTTTCTTTTTCCTTAATTAACAGCCAAACAATAATAAAACACAAAACAAGCCGCCACATCACACAATATCTGAAAATAAAGAAATGTGAAGGTCTCAGTAAAGTTGACCTCTCAACTCGCCAAAACACTTTGACGATGTTCTTATGAAAAGCAGAAAATCAACAGTTTTGGAAATGTCAGCTGTGGCAGAATGAGAGCAACAACAAGCCGTGGAATTATATAACGAGTTTAATTAACAGCAAGAATTGGCTTCTCATTAAGAAACTGGTTGGAGTTTGAAGCCCCAGTTTAGCTGGTCATCTGTTGGCTCGTTTCACGTCTCATTTCTGTTTGGCTACATTTTAATGAGGAAACAAATCAATTCAGAGGACTGAATCCTTCTAACTATTAGGGCTATTAAAATGTGAATTAGCAGTGAAAACCGGTCACTGATTAGGAAAAGGGTTTGAATGAAAACCTGCAACCACTGCGGCCCTCCAGGCCTGGAGTTCGACACCTGTGGCTTACAGAGCCTGAAACAGAACCGTCAAACTAACGCCGAACCTGAAGCTCTCACTTCACCTTTGGTGACGCTTCACTGCGAGGAGAGGCTAAAGTTGTCTATTTATTCGCAGCTCCTTAATCAACAGAAGCCAACTTCAACCTCGGCTCGTACTGCGAGGCGCACTTGCAGAGGGAAGCGCCCTGCCTACAGCTCGGTGTGGTTCAACGAGCTGACGTACATCTGGGAGCTTTTTGTTCCAGTTTACGCCCAAACAGGTCATAGCGTAAACCGCCCTAATTCATGGAGTTCATAAGAGATGCAATTATGAGTAGAATTACATCATAGACTAAAATATCTGGGTCAGACGTATGAAATATTAAAATGTGTGCTCCAATTTAAATGTTTAAAATCTAAAATTCTCGATTATAATAGAAACATTTTTATTTTCACCCTCTGATAGAGATTCATAGAATAAAGGATCAAAAAGACCATCTTATTCGTAATCACTAACCTTTAAATAGTCTAAAACGATACCTCGCATGCTAATATTTGTAATTTGTCATTTTTAACCTTTTGGGCGTGTCTCTTAAAGGGCTGGGATCACCGATAAAGAATTAAATAGCAAAAATACGATTAAATTCATGATGTACAACCTCGAAATATCATAAAAGGACACCCAAAATGGTCATATTACCAATCCTCATTTTTTGAAGTTTTGTAAACAGGAAAAACTTTGACCCTCCCCCGCCTTGTATTCCATTAGAGGATGAACCCCTGAGGTCGGTAAAAGTGACATGCAGAACTTCCGATCATTTTCTGTGGACTATATCTATTGTTTTACTCTTTATTGTAAAGCTGTAATTCCCTGCACCAAATATGGTGTAGAAATGTCGCTAAAAACGAGGGGATTTCGGCTCTAGAAGGCCAAAAATAGGGTGAACCCTGAAAAACTTGACGTCTTGCATAATAGGTATTAAGACCAATCAAACGGTATATCATGTGTGGGGGTTTTGTCTTATCCGTACGTCAGGAGGCATCGAACAATAAAGCCGGTTATTTTAAAGCGTTCATAAGCCATTCTTAGCAGTACAACTATTACGAAAAACTTAGAGTAAATTTCAAAAACAGCAAACGTTATCGGGCTTTTTCTCTCCTATTCGAAGTGTAACCTCCCCTCCTTATCGGTTCTGTCAGACTCCTAATCCTCCCCATGACGTATACCTCACGTGTGCTGTATTTGATAACAAAGCAGCGTGCGCTCGTCGGTGACGTCACACGGGGCGTGGTATCATACGCTACCGTCAAAGATGGCGGCTTCCACTGAACTAAACCTGGAGATGTTGCCTTCAGATCCGCTGCTGCTCATCTTCTCGTTTCTAGATTACAAAGATTTATTCAGGTGAGAATGGGAAAACATACAGCTGCAACGATAGTGTCTCAGAACAACTTTTTTAAAATATTGCTGCGATGTGTAGGGCGCAGCTCGAGTAGTTGCTCCAGGGTAGGCTCGAAGTATAAGCTTGGGAGCTGCAACAGTGAAGGAAAGGAAACTCGTAGTTTACTGAAAAGAATCTTAGTAGTACACTTGCTTGACCAAATGAAGCGACAAATCTTTACAGTTTAATGACTGAGGAAACAGACCAAAGCATTAGTGGAGATGGGAAATAAGCAAAAATAGGACCGACTTAGAGTAGAGTGGGGGTGAGCACAAGGAGATTTAGCTGAACGATCATGTAAACGGATACAGGTTGAGAAATCGGCCAATTAGCGAACAGTCAAGAGCGGGTTGTGTAATATTTTCACGTGTCTGGGATATGCACTGCAAAATACCCGAGTGCCAGAACGGCAGGTATACTGTAATATAAATGACCAAAAAAAAGCTGATCACAGATATATAAGGTTATACAAAGACAAGGGAGTAGGAGGCAAAGTTCAAAGAGAACGTGTGACTGTTACAGCAGAGTAGGGATTTGGTAAAGGAATGTGAGTGACCATCTGGTGCACTTGTTTGTTATAACCCGATATATGATGTACAGTACCTGGCAGCTGGAGACTGGCTCAGAATGAGTGATCGTGAATCTGTGCATGACAGTGCCCAGTGATGAACGGCATTCGTGGCACTTTGCTAGCGTGATACTAAACCGTAAATGGGTGAAATTGTAAAAGAAAATAATTAGTCTATTTCTTTACATTTTGTTATATACAGCATAACCGTATTTTTTTTTCTACCATGATTTACTAAAATTTATGAGTTGGCGTCATTAACATGAATTGTATTGTTAATCAGGCTTTCTTGACTTTGAAAACGCAACATTGAGTTTGAAGGAGAAGTTACATGTTAAATATGAAAAAAATCCAATGTGTTCATATGTTTGACCTTTAATGCAACAATAATCAAATAGGTGTTTAGCTTTAACTTAAGTGAATAGATATAAGGCACCTGTAAAAATAAGTTAGAAGAAAAAGCAACCTGGAGAGCCAGTGTCACTAAAGTTCTTGTCACATAACACAACTTTTCCACCAATATTCAGTCATAGCCTTTGTTTACACAGTCTTGGTGAATCAGATACAGTTGGCAATGTGCTTGTAAAATCTGACAGGTTTGCTTTTGCCTTTAGTCGTAGGGGTGGAGTGTGTTTTGCATGAGAGCTGAGAACTAATACATGCTCGTGCCAATTTTGAATCACACACACACAGAAGAGAGGCCAACCACAGTCTTTGGTGTTGTCGCCAGACCATGTGAGTTTATGTGACTGAAAAATCGATGCCCATGTCACATTTATCAACTGAATGCCTACCTTCCAGCACAGTCATGTTTGACCCTTTTTGTGACAGCCAATAACAGTGTGTTGTATGGTGGATTAACAGGCACAATGAGTTCAGCCTCAGTTTTACCCATTTTTTTTTTCTCCATTCTTTCTTAGTACATAAAACACAAGGCATCAGAAAGATGAGCCTCTCTTCTGTTTGTGCAGTTCAAAACAAGCTTGTTCGTTATTCCTCATTACTCCATTCAATGCATTGTATATCCAGATGATGGTTGCCAGCTCTCGTGCACACACACAGCCCACTCCCACTACTAAAGACAAAATCAAACCCATTTGATATTTATCAGAGCAAGGCACAGGCTAGGAATTTCACATTATGTGAATGGCCTTCAGGGGAGCACACCACTAACTGTCCAGAACTGGAACAATTATGTAAATGGAGGCTACGACTGCAAATAGCTGGAAAAAACGCACAATGTGCAGCTAAAGATAATGAGGTTGTCAAAGTAATTTTGCATGTGTGTGTGTTGAGAGAGGGGATGGCGTTACACTGAGACCTTAATAGGCGCCCAGTCATGATTACTGCAAGACGGAGTGAGTGAGTGAGTGAGTGAGTGAGTGAGAGATGTTTTTGGATTGTCAGTCCAGCTATAATGTTACACTAATGAAAAAAAATGGTGTTTATCACAGAAGTGGTCTTATGCCCATTTGTAGACAGTCACATTTTCCCACTGCTTTATAAATGTCAGAAATATTTTTTTCTGTTAATTGGGAATCAAAAAGTATTTTGTTTAATTTATTAATGTCAATGTGGCTACATTGCTAGTATTTGTTTAAATTTTCAAATTGCAATATTCCAACAGAAATGCAAACAAAGTGTTAAATGAAGGTTCATTTTTGTCTTACTAGCATCTCTGATTATGCAGACCCTACAATATTCGTGGAGCAAAACAAAAACATGTCTGCATTTTTAGCTAGTTAACACATACTTGCCTTATCTTTTATGTACAAACATTACATTGAGCTTTTATATGAGTGACCAACTGAATGTTGACTTTTCCGTGTTGTCAGAATCTGAACAGCAGCTAAAACATTTCCCATTATAGTCAACTGAAATTAAAGCAATAGTTAAAACTGAGACTTCATTTACAACCCCAAAGGCAGATCATTGCATTTTATGCAGTGTGGTGGGAAGTAGTAACTTAGTAGGAAGAAAGCCTCGAGTGTCTTTTGGTGCAAGAGCTGAATTTATTTTTCAATTTTAGTAAAAAGAAGATCAACAAAGGTTTTTTTTTTTTTTTTATTACTTCCTATGTGCATTTTGAAATGGGAGTAAATAGATTTAAGTACTCCGTCTTTCCCACCTATTTTTGTGTGTCTATCAAAGCTTTCAATAAGAAAATGCCATTTAAAAACTAAGATAGTTTTTAATAAATTTGAAGGAATTGAAAAATAATTTCTGAATAGTATGAGAGGTGATCAAAACATTTTAATTCCGAGCCAACAAGGGGTTTTGTAAGGCACTGAATTTTTAAGTGGTTAGGAATTAGCTCTCCTGTACAAGAAAAATGTACACTTCAAATTTATAACATTTCTGGCTTATTGTTTTAGGGTTGTATGAACACAGATGTTTGCTTCCCGGATCCTCCCTGCGTGGAGTTTGCATGTTCTCCCCGTGGGTCTCTGTGTGGGTTTCCTCCGGGTACTCCGGTTTCCTCCCACAGTCCAAAGACATGCAGGTTAGGTGGATTGGAGATTCTAAATTGTCCCTAGTGTGTGCTTGGGGTGTGGGTGTGGGTGTGTGTCCTGCGGTGGGTTGGCGCCCTGCCCGGGATTGGTTCCTGCCTTGCGCCCTGTGTTGGCTGGGATTGGCTCCAGCAGACCCTGTGTTCGGATTCAACGGGTTGGAAAATGGATGGATGGATGGATGAACACAGATGCAAAAAACTACAAAATCAAACATTGTGCTGTCATTAAGTTTTTAATGCCAGAGAAAAATTCAGCTTTTCAGATTTATACTAGCATAGTCAGTTCATACCAGGACCAATCTCCTTCATGTGGTACTGTCAAGAGATGGGTAGGACATCAACATCTAAAACAGAAGGTAATTTTGCAACTGTGACGCGAATTGTAATGGATGCATGAGATAGAAGATACTCTTTAGGAATTAGTTATGGCTCAGTTGAATTCATTTTTTGTGAACAATTTAACACGAGTAAGGTCTGTGTATGTTGAGTGCTTAGCGTTCCGACTTCTTAAATTAAGCATCGCTCCATCCATTGTGTCCCACGGGGTATCCCAAGCCAGTCCTTTAGTGAAGGAAGAAATTTATCAATCATTTCATTACCAGGAATTTTATCACCATTGAATTTTATTATGGAAGGTACTATTGGCAAGATCATATGCACCATTTTTTACAATGCTGAGAGGGGTATTTCATATTGATCACCTGTGTCAACAGCCCAAATAATTGGTCAATATTGTACTGATTTTCTTTGACAATTATGACAGGCAATTGAGGGAAAGCAGTGGGAAGAACTGCTGAGTATCTCCCTTCTGCATTATGGCAGTGCCCAGCTCACACTGCATGGGTTGCAAGGGCTGCTGAAACTGGATTCCCAGAAATGGCAGAGCAGCATAGTCCTCCAAACCTGGTCTTCTTTAACTGCCATCTCTTCCCCAGACTGTAGAGCTACCACTGTGGGATGCACAAAGCCAATGAAGAAGTTGCTACAGATGAATTGTTGGAAAGTAAGACTGAATGTTTTAGTTAATGTGGTATAGGAAAGCCTCACAAATGGTCAGTCAGTCGGTCAGTCATTATCCAACCCACTATATCCTAACACAGGATACGGGGGTCTGCTGGAGGCAATCCCAGCCAACACAGGGCGCAAGGCAGGAACAAATCCCGGGCAGGGTGCCAGCCCGCTGCAAAGCACGAAACCGGAACACCCGGAGGAAGCCCATGCAGACACTGGGAGAACATGCAAACTCCATGCAGGGAGGACTCAGGAAGCAAACCCAGGTCTCCTTATGCCGAGGCAGCAGCGCTACCACTGTGCCACCGTGCTGCCCCTCCTCACAAATGGTATTCGTGCATGCTAATACTAGGAATTATGGCGAAAAATTAAACTTGTTTGGTTTTGCTGGGTTCTTAATAGGTCTCTTAATAGGTCATTTCACCTTTCAGCATGATCACATATCATACGTGAAAAGATAGCAAACATATAATTCTTAAAGTAAGGAAAAAGCAATTATTTTAGGGAAAAATAACTTGGTAATTATTTTCATAGGTTTGAAAAATGCAACTGTAAGTGATATGAAAACAAGGATATTTATAATTAATTAAAAACACAGCAAGAGAGCAGTGTTTGCCATGAAATGGAGACTTTTCGTTCATAAGCCGTTCAGTTATTACCGTTTCTTATTGTAATTTTTACTTTGAATTCAATTTTGCATTGGAATCAGTAATGTCATAAGTGAAGATTTGTGTGGAAAGATTTATAGATCACAAACCTTTGGTTTAGAATTTAGAAGTAAAATTTGTGTTTGAAGTTCTCCATGGACAGGCCCCTTATAAAGGTAAGGAACTGCATTACAATGAATGCAAAGGCAATGTGTTTCAAGAGATCACACCCACCCGAGGCTGACTCTGTGATTTAGCTTTTTGAATTTGAAGCAGGTTTATTGATAATTCAGACATATCTTTGCTTAATTGCAAGTTAAGAGCATCACAATAGAGAATATAAACAAAACTCAAAATTGGGTGAAATTCCATTTCAATTAAAAGAAAGTTAAACACAACAACTAATGAACTGTGCACTGGTATTTTTTTTTTTTTTTTTGTTTATTTGTTTGTTTAACCACTATATTTGTTTGTACTTTATAAATTGATACAGCCCTGTTTTAATGCAATGGAAATAATTTTGTCTTAAGTTTGGGCATAGGTGACTTTCATTGTAATGTATATTTAGTAGCACTCAGTAACAAGCACTACTGTAAAATGAAATGGCATCCTGCAGATTTTTCAAACTGGAATATCAGAAACACCCAGACAATATCATTCCTAACCAAGTGTCTTTGCCTGACATACACACTCTCACTCTGATTTCCACTCATGTTAGAACTTAGGATAGTGATGACAAAATAGTTTTCTGCTTATTCCTGTAATAATACTTCACATGTTTCATTTAAACTAGATTAAGTAGTGTGAAAATGGATAGATGGGAGTTATATCATCCACCAGAAAACTGAAGAATCACAGATGAACTCTGCTATGCATGGCCATGCGTCTGTTTTGCCAGACTTAAGTGTCAATGTCAAGAGTTTCAATGCTGAAACCAATTTTTAGTTATTCTCTAATATGAATGCAGCCTGCAAATAAAAATTATTTTACTACTTAGTTTTTTATTTGCAGAACATGCCATTGTTTTGAACTTTTTTTTATTTTTTTTATTTTTTATTAATTTTATTACAATCCATACAAAGCAATCAAGTTTTTACAAAGAGAAAAAATTAAGAACAGATCGATCCCCACCCCTGAGAGAGAGAGCAAGCCAAACGGCGTTAAATTTAAGGCTTGTAAGCATACCTAAATTAATAAATTCTCTGTGCCTTATGAACTTATTTTAAAATATTACTGATTAGATCCTGCCATGTTTTGAAAAAAGTCTGTACGGATCCTCTAACTGAGTATTTGATTTTTTCCAACTTCAAATAATATAACACATCGGTTTCCCACTGACTTAAAAGAGGAGAGTTTGGGTTTTTCCAGTTTATGAGAATAAGTCTACGTGCCAAAAGTGTAGTGAATGCAATCACAATTTGTTTGTCTTTCTCCGCTTCAAACCCATCTGGAAGAACACCAAACACAGCTGTTAATGGGTTTGGAGGGATTGTGAGTCCAAGGCTATCTGAAAGGTAATTAAAAATGTTTGTCCAGAATAATGTTAATTTGGTGCAGGACCAGAACATGTGACCTAGTGAGGCTGGGACTTGGTTGCAACATTCGCAGGTTGGATCATGCCCTGGAAACATTTTGGAAAGTTTTAGTCGAGACAGATGTGCTCGATATATAATTTTGAGTTGTATGATTGTATGCTTTGCCCATATGGAGCTCGAGTGAATTCTCTGCATTGCTACTTTCCACTCCTTTTCTGATATATTAATTGAAAGATCTTTTTCCCAGTGTCTTCTTGGATCTTTGAAAGGGAGGGATTGTAAAATGATTTTATATATTGTAGAGATGGAGTCTAAGTCCTTGAGATTGAGCAATATTTTTTCCAGCATGGTTGAGGGTGCAAGATGAGGAAAATCTGTAAGGTTTTGTTTAACAAAGTTTCTGACTTGAAGATAGTGAAAGAAATGTGTAGCTGGAATGTTAAATTTGGAATGTAATTGTTCATAGGATGCAAAGACGTTGTCTATATAAAGATCTCTAAGCGAGTTAATTCCAAATTTTTTCCAAATATTAAAAACTGCATATGTTTGTGAAGGTTGAAAGAGGTGGTTCTCTTGCAGGGGTGCAACAGATAGAAGCTTCTCCGTCTTAAAATGCTTTCTACATTGGTCCCAGATTCTAAGTGAGTGGAGCACAATTGGGTTATTAGTGTATTGCCGATAACGTGTGTTTATTGGAGCACAGAGCAAGGAATACAAAGAAGTACTGCAGGATTTTACTTCTATTGCGGACCAAGCCTGTGTATGTTCTTCTATTTGTGTCCAGGTTCTTATCGCCTGTATATTTGCTGCCCAGTAATAAAACTGGAAGTTAGGAAGAGCCATGCCGCCTTCTGCCTTTTGTCTTTGTAAGGTCGCTCTTTTGATGCGTGGATGTTTTGAATTCCAAATAAATGAGGTTATTGTCGAATCTAATTGCCTAAAAAATGATTTATTAATGTATATTGGGATGTTTTGAAATAAAAAAAGGAGTTTAGGAAGAATATTCATCTTAACAGTGTTAATTCTTCCAGCTAGTGTGAGATGAAGGGTTGACCATCTATGCAAGTCTTGTTTAATTTTTTCCATGCAAACGGCGAAATTTTGTTGATATAGAGCTTTATGTTTACTTGTGATGTTTACCCCTAGGTATTTAAACTGTTCTGTAATGATAAAAGGTAGGGTATCTAATCTAATATTATATGCTTGAGAGTTCACTGGAAAGAGTACACTTTTATTCAGATTAATTCTGAGACCAGAGATCTTTTGAAATTCTGTGAGTGCTGCTAAGACTGCAGGCACAGAATTTTCTGGGTCTGATATATACAGTACCATGTCATCTGCATATAATGAAATTTTCTGTTCCAGTCCTTCTCTGCTAATCCCCTTTATCTGATCAGTATTTCGACAATGTATTGCTAGTGGTTCAGTGGCAATTGCAAACAGCAGCGGTGACAAGGGGTATTGTTTTCAACTTTTAACTAGGACCTCTATGCAGTCTTGGTTTTAAGTATACGCAATGTGTCACTGATTATGTATAATCATTTATTATTTAATAAATTGATGGCTCCACTTAACAGCACTACTTTATGCCCACTCTATAAACTTTGAGAATAAATAAAGAGTACAGTAAAGAATTTGGATAAATGTTAGTTTTGTTATTCATCCGTCATCTTGGAACCATAATTCTATCAAAATGGAACGATATTGATTTCTGGTATCTGCATGAGTTTTCCTTCTGTAACTCTGGTTTCTTACTCATTTTGCCAGAGGCAGGTGCCTGTGAAATGGCCTGATGTTAGTGTGTGCAGGTTCCACCTGCAGTATGTTCTACTGGCTTCGTGTTTTTTGACTTCTTCACGGTAATGCTGGAATAGGCCCATATGGCCTTAAATTAGATTAAGTGAGTTTCAAAATGTTTGCATAGGCTGTTTTATGTATTTGGTATTGCATACTTTCACATTTTAGTGCTAAATGCATAAGATCTATTAGTCTCTAAAATTTTATTTTTCCCCCTCTTGTAGATGACTGATTTGTTTTGGATTTACTCTCATTTCTGATACTTCAATTTTTTATGCTAATGTGCCAGAGGCAAGGTTACTGTATGTTCTTAACAGTTTAGGCTGTCTCCATAGTTGTATGGATCTCATTGACTTCCTTTTTATGCTCTGTGTTTCCTGCTAAATGTAGTTGCTGCATGGTCAATCGTCGATTTCGAGAGGTCTCAACCCATGACCCATTGTGGAAACGCCAGTGTCAGAAGTATTGGCTGCTGACAGAGTAAGTAAAAGTCTCATGGACTTTTCCAATTGCTAGGTGGGACTGTGTTAGTACCAGTTATATCAGGGCAGGTTAAGCTGGGGTGGAATGTATTGTGCCGAGATTTAACATATTATAATGGGGTGTAGCATGTGGCCTACCGTTCCAGGGAAAGTATTCTGTAATGTAGTAGTAGTATTGTCAAGTTTACAGAGAACAGCCAAACTCTTACTGATATCTAAAACTAACATGTAGCACATCACTACTCTCTGGTCCTATGATAAGGAATCTATTAAAATACCATTAAAAACCAAATCAGCTTCCCTAATGTAGTGCAATGTGAATTTCGAATTAATAAAGTATCTATCTATCTATCTATCTATCTATCTATCTATCTATCTATCTATCGATGACTGCCATAGTGAAATGTGATGTAGTACTGTATTTTGTAGCTGGTTGGTTGTTTTTATTATAATGAAAATACTGAGTATACAAACGTAAATGCTGAGCATATGTTTGTTCACTCTATGCTCTCAGAGCAACGTTTACATAATTCCTTTATTCTTAGTACTGGCAGCATGCGCATGTTTTCTTCCCCTGGCGTTTTGGCTAACTTGAATTGGGATCTGTTTTGCTATTAGGAGTGGCTATTGGATGAGTAAAAAAGGAAAATACTGTATGCATAATATACAAGATGAAGTGACCTCCTTAAGGTGAATTTGAAACCGCATATTAATCCATAATCGAAGTCATGCAGAATGTGTTTCTGTTTTAAGATAGACAAGTTCATAAATTTGCAGATGATTTTCAATAGCGGGTTTTGAAATTTCAAAAATGTACTGTACACAGCGTGTTCTATTTGAGATACTTCAACAAACTGTGGAGACAAGTTTTCTTGATGAGTAAGGAACTTCGAAAGAATCGATTTACTGAGTGCTAAGTTGTTTCATGCGGACAGACAGACATAGCAACTAGTGTAGGTGCTTCTTGCATTATACGACAGTGAACCTAAAAATTACGTACATTTGTATAATGTTGGATCTGAATTAAATGCTACAGAATCAGAAAAGTTGGGTTTTCACTACAACCTGAACTTCATGGCCCAGGAGCAGGCCATAGAAGTTTGCATGTGCACTAAATACAGTGGTGTGAAAAACTATTTGCCCCCTTCCTGATTTTTTATTCTTTTGCATGTTTGTCACACAAAATGTTTCTGATCATCAAAC
>JANRMT010062854.1:57139261-57180143 GCA_026402145.1 Polypterus bichir lapradei | reverse complement strand
AGAATAAGAAATCAGGAAGGGGGCAAATAGTTTTTCACACCACTGTAAATATTTGCTTCAGTATTTCAGGAGAAATAAAGAAAACACTAAATGGGTTCAAAAGCATAATGATGATACATCTAGATCTACGAATAATGTTATCAAACCTAAACTAGACCCAATATGCAAACTTAATGCAGAAGTCTAATTTAAAGATTAAAGAAAATGATGCTAGTGTACCCAAACTGCATGTACATGTAGTTTGTATTTTGCATATTCAATGCACTTCATCATGCTGTTTCTTTTACATGAACAAGGCCCTGACACCTTCTCAGTAAGCAAATACAGTATGGTATTTACATAATAATTCTTTTGGGTCTGTCAATTCCAGTAGTTTTCTTAGTCTAGATTAGATTTTAAATTGTTCATCTCTGCACATTTCACTCTGGAGTACTCCATTTCTAAATATTATGGTTTAAAGCAGTGCCCAAATTATGTGGATTTATTTAGACCAATAACAATATTGATACATGGCAGCAAAGATAACCAATTATCAGAATGTATTTTGCCAATGTTGCTGGTGTGTTTAAGTTTTTGGATTCCAAAAAAAAGTAAAATAAATGAAAAGATTAAGCATATGGTGTTTTATCATGCACATGTTTTAATGCAGTGTTTCTTAAATTCTTAGGTGTTGTGACCCATTTTTTTGTATGCAATCGACTTTTTACTTTAACCACCTTGGTGATATGAGCATTGTTAGAGCAGGGGTGTAATCAGGGTGCTTGAGAAACTCTATTTTAATGCACACTGAAGGTGCACTCATTTTTAAATTGAGACCCATCATGATAGTAATATGGCCTCTGTTGACTTAAATGTAAAGGATAAACTCCACTGACAGAAAACTTGCCACATTATGTGTTGTCATCTGACAATTGTATGTTGCAAGAATTTTTTTTACAAAGGATTAAGGCAGAGTGGTGGCTCTCAAGCTCAGGATCTGCTGTGATATCTGGAAGGTTGCCTGTTGCTGTTACTGCCAGAAAGGCGGAGTGGTGGCTCTGAGGCTAGGGGTCTGCACTGGCAATCAGAAGGTTGCCGGTTCGAATCCCATAAATGCCAAAAGGGACTCTGCTCTGTTGGGCCCTTGAGCAAGGCCCTTAACCTGCAATTGCTGAGCGCTTTGAGTAGTGAGAAAAGCGCTATATAAATGCAAAGAATTATTATTAATTATTATTATTAAGGGATCCTACTCCGTTGGGCCCTTAACCATAAAATTCCTCCGGGGTGCTGTGCAATGGTTGACTCTGTGCTCTGACCTCCAAAGGTCACTTGAAAAGACTATTTCAGCTCTGGGATTAATAAAGTGTGCATGCATTAACTAAATATTTAAGTATGTTTATCTGTATATATCTGTGTGCAATTTGTATTATTTAATGAATATTGTTATACAGTAAGGAGTGTGCTTGCCATAGGGTCATACAGCTTTATACATTTATTTTTTTCTTTAAAAGGTTTGCTACTTCAGCACATATTACAATTACTAAAAAGAATGTGTTTCTGTGGTGGGCTGTTGCCCTGCCCGGGGTTTGTTTCCTGCCTTGCGCCCTGTGTTGGCTGGAATTGGCTCCAGCAGACCCCCGTGACCCTGTAGTTAGGATATAGCAGGTTTGATAATGGATGGATAGAAAAGAGTGTGTTTATTAGACTTTGTAGCTTACCGGAATGTTATATTTGCATATCTGCCACCTCTCACATTAGGGACATACGCTGCTCTGGGGATTCTAAAGATAAAACAAAAAAGAGTAGGAATGAGAATAAGCTAAGACAGTAGACTTAAAAACAAGCAGCATTTGAATGCATTTTAATAACATTAACAACATAAGGGCACCTCATTGATCAAAATATTTTATCATGATGCAAGTCCTAAATAAAAAGCTGTTTCTGAGCCTAGATTCGGCTTTTGCCCATGAGCTGAGTCAAGCAGTCTTGTTTCACTGTAAAGAGTCCGAATTCCAACTGACAGCCTAAATGTTCTTTTTCCTTTCACAGTTTCTACATAAACTTTCTGAACTGTAACAAGTTCAGAAAGATGACTCGCATAACTGGTTTAACAGTTTTTCTCACAGCTTACACAGAGCCAGTTAGGAACACGCAGTAAACAAAAGGTGTGATTTTATAAAAAAAAAAAAAAAAAAAAAAAAAGGCTTTTTTTCATTTGTGTAAAATTAAAGCATCTTTGCTTGTTAACAATGTGAAACACATCAAGACTTAGTGCACATGAAAAAACACCCAGTAGGGAAGCCTGTTTAAATAAAAGGTGTTCAATTTACTCCATAGTAATATGTGAAAGATATTTCAAGAGCAGAGGATTTCAGTTACCTTACCAGAGAAATAACTGCCAGTTTCATCTTAAAACATGTAGTTAACTATGCAATCTTCGTTACTGTATGAAAACCTTGTGCACAGTTGGAGTAGGCTTTGCAGCAGCCATTTTGGGAGGTGTTGAAGACAATGGAGAATAAAAGAAAAACAAATTTTACCAGGAAATTTGTGAACTTCAATTATAACAGTAAGTAAATCAATAACTTTATGTATCCTCTGCAAAGATCTTGCCTTATTGTCAATCCTAAGACAATGCAGTAAGTCCCCTACATACCAATCTTCAAGTTACAATCTTCCAAAGATGTGAACGTGCATGTTCAATAAATAAAAAAATATTTAAGTAAGTGAAAAATGAAAAGTTGTAGCGTAAATACAAATTCTGCGGTAGCGTGTAAATTAGTTTGTGTGTCTGTCGTTAGGCGGAGCACAAAACTCTTGCTATTATTGTTTACATTCTCATGCATCTTCTACAAGTGGTTGGGCTTTTGGCTGTATGTATGTTTACGCTGAGTTAACAAGCTTTATTTCAAGCCTAAGATGTCCGGAATTAAGCATGTTCAACAACAACACAGTAACACAGTTGGAATCTGGGTAAGTTGTTCTTCACTCATTAACATGCCATACAAACCAAGTAGTGTTGGAGTGCAGGCGCAATAGGGACCTTCTTTCGGATCACGTGAACAGTTTGTTCTTGTCAACTTGTCCTAATCGACTCTAATGTATCAACCAAGGCACTGGCATTTCAAGCTGAGGCTGTTTACACTAGAAAGATAACCTAATAAACATGGTTTGCTCTGAAGAGTTTCAACATTATCATTGGGGGTTGAACTGATACCGATGCATATGTACAGACCAAATATCATCCTAATATATCAGTGGCCAGCATTATTATTCAGAACTAAATTTAAAACAATATCAACCCAAAACGTAATTTGAACACATTAGGGGAAATGTTATAGATAGAGTAGTTAATCCCCAATTCCTGCACTTCCAGGTTGGCTGCATTCTGATACTGGTTTATTGTCAGTCAGTCATATTCTAACCCACTTAGACCTGAACATTGTCATGGGGGGCCTATTCCAGCTGGCATAGAGCTCAAGGCAGGGAGCCCTGGACAGGACACCAGTTCATTACAGGTCCAATACACACACCACATCCTAGGGCCAATTTAGTATCGCCAATCCACATGACTTGCATGTCTTTGGGCTGTGGGAGGAAACCAGAGCACTAGAAGGAAGCCCACTCAGACACAGGGAGAACATGCAAACTCCACACAAGGTGGACCCAGGATGCAAACCTTGGTCTCCTTACTGCGAGGCCACCTTACTAACACTGTGCCTCCATACTCCCCCATGGTTTATTGTAAAGCTGATTTAATTTGGAAAATAAGATGACCATTGCACTGGTTTGGTAATTGTTATTTCTTTTGGCATATATTAACATTTCTCAATATAAATACAGTATGGATTATTTATGACACCATTATAAGTACATACACTAACTTTACAATTAACAGACCTCAAATAAAAATTATTTTAATATATTTTTTTTTTTATGCCGCTAACTTTGACTACTATAGTGTCTGAGTTCTTTAATGTTATAAATGAAATTTAAAGTGGTCACACTTCCATCCCTCCATCCATCCATCTATCCTCTAAAACTGCATTACTCTGAACAGGGTCATGGAGGAGCTGGAGCCTATCCCAGCAAGCATTAAGCTTAAGGCAGGAACAAAGCCTAGACAGGACACTAGTCCATCTCAGGATGAACACACAGATCGATGTAAATTAACTTTTTAATATTGTATATCTATTAGCACCTGTGTTCAGGAGTATGAAACTTTGTACTTTATGTCCTAAATATTGGTGCATTTGTTTATGGCAAGCAAAATCATATTATTATTAAACGGTATAGGTTAGTATTGTCAGTTTTTTAAAATAATGAGGTAAATGTGCAGAAACATTGGCAGTGTTTATCATTATTAAAAACAGAACAACAACATTATGTATTAGAATGATTAATGGTATTTCAAATGGGAAATATTTTTTTTACAATTTTTATTATTTTGAATTAAGTGGTTCAGCAAAGTACCAGCACTTTATCTGTTTTTAACTTTATTTCATTTAAAACCTTAAATGTGAATTGTGTTTTTTGTATTTATAAAATCACCTTCATGCAAACTTGCATGTTCCTTTGCCATTCCTCTTTTCTTTGCTATTCTTCCCAGCTTATAGTGGTAGTGATCCTGGCTCCCACCACACATTCTCAGCTAAGTTGAAAAATTCCCATCTGATTAACAAGTAGCTTACTGATAAATAGCTTATTTTATGTGTGCCTGCTGTTGTTAAAGTGTTTTACAGTGATACAGTGGAAGTAAAATGTCTAAAGAACCACAACTGCTGTGTCGTTAAAATGAAATTTGATAAATTCATGTGTTCTTGGAAACACTGAATTAAGCACATACTGTATTTTCTGAAATGCAAAATAAATGTCAGAAAAATGTAGCTAGATCAGCAGGAAAAGTATGCGTTTTCCATAGTGGAAAATCCAGAGTGGAAAATAAGTAGTAAAGAAAAAGTGCATACGAGTCTGCATCTCTCTGTCATTGAAATACTGTATTTGTGGAGTAGATGTTACTTACCCAAATACTTCCACAGTTGTATCAGTTTATTTTTATATTGTTTCCCGCAGATCATTTAGTGTGATGTTATGCAACCTGACGTATATTTCTGTTTGATTACAACTCACAGTCCACACAGCAATTAATAATGTCCATCCTGAAACAATAAAATGTATGCAGTAATAAAAAAATAAAAGCTTCATGTTGCTTATGCATAATATAAAGAGAGGTATGTTTCTGAATTTCTTTTATAGTAAACAAGAGCCACTGTTAGCTGTTTTGAAAAACTGCATGTGAAATGATCAAAATGCAAAAAATTGTTGCGTTTTAATCATTTTACCACTTGACTACAATTGTACATTTTAATTTTCTTTTGAAAACTCATTCACATCTTGAATAGCATTTTTAATTAGCTGATTTGTTATTTGATAGTGTGGTTATTGATTTGTTTTTGGGGTAATCTTTCAGTATTAGTGGTTTGTCAAGGAGAGATGTTAACCAGCTTGGCATTGGGGCACCCCTGTTAACAACAACAACAACAACATTTATTTATATAGCACATATTCATACAAACAGTAGCTCAAAGTGCTTTACATAATAAAGAATAGAAAAATAAAAAACACAATATGAAAACAAAATAAATCAGCATTAATTAACATTGAATAAGAGTAAGGTCCAATGGCCAGGGGGGACAGAAAAAACAAAATAAAAACTCCAAACGGCTGGAGAAAAAAAAAAATAAAATCTGTAGGGATTCCAGACCATGAGACCGCCCAGTCCCCTCTGGGCATTCTACCTAACATAAATGAAACAGTCCTCTTTGGATTTAGGGTTCTCACGGAAAGGCTTGATGATGATGGTCACGTAGAATTCTGCCTTTTAGTCCATCCATCATTGTTGGAGCATCATGAAGCTTTGAGTAGGTGGAGGTGGCGCAGGCCACCACCACAAAGAAACCGGAAAAAGAAACAGAAAAGAGAGTAGGGGTCAGTACGGATTGTAGAGCTACCCTGAATAGTTATTATGAGGAAATTGAACATATAGAGTATCAGGATTAAGTTAAATTAAGTTAAATTGAAGTTATAGAAAGGCCATGTTAAAGTAATATGTTTTCAGCAGTGTTTTAAAGTGCTCCACTGTATTAGCCTGGCGAATTCCTATTGGCAGGCTATTCCAGATTTTAGGTGCATAGCAGCAGAAGGCCGCCTCACCACTTCTTTTAAGTTTTGTTCTTGGAATTCTAAGGAGACACTCATTTGAGGATCTGAGGTTACGATTTGGAATATAAGGTGTCAGACACTCCGATATATAAGAAGGGGCGAGATTATTTAAGGCTTTATAAACCATAAGCAGAATTTTAAAGTCAATCCTGAATGACACAGGTAACCAGTGTAGTGACATCAGAACTGGAGAAATGTGTTCGGATTTTCTTTTCCTAGTTAGGATTCTAGCAGCTGCATTCTGCACTAGTTGCAAACGATTTATTTCTTTCTTGGGTAGTCCTGAGAGGAGTGCGTTACAGTAATCTAGTCGACTGAAAACAAACGCGTGAACTAATTTCTCAGCATCTTTCAGTGATATAAGAGGTCTAACTTTACTTATGTTTCTTAAGTGAAAAAATGCTGTCCTAGTGATCTGATTAATATGCGATTTAAAATTCAGATTACAGTCAACAATTACCCCTAAGCTTTTTACCTCCGTCTTGACTTTTAATCCTAATGTATCCAGTTTATTTCTAATTGACTCATTGTATCCATTATTGCCAATCACTAAGATTTCAGTTTTCTCTTTATTTAACTTGAGAAAGTTACTATTCATCCATTCTGAGATACAAGTCAGACATTTTATTAGTGAATCAATAGAATCGGGGTCATCAGGTGCTACTGATAAATACAGCTGTGTGTCATCAGCATAGCTGTGGTAGCTCACGTTGTGCCCTGAGATAATCTGACCTAACGGAAGCATGTAGATTGAGAATAACAGCGGACCCAGGATAGAGCCTTGTGGAACACCAAATCGGATATCATGCGTCTTTGAGTTGTAATTACCACAACTAATAAAAAATTTTCTCCCTGTCAGGTAGGATTCAAACCAATTTAAGACACTGCCAGAGAGGCCCACCCATTGACTAAGGCGATTTCTAAGAATATTATGATCAATGGTGTCAAATGCAGCACTCAGATCTAAGAGGATGAGAACAGATATATGGCCTCTGTCTGCGTTCACTCGCAAATCATTTACTACTTTAACGAGTGCAGTTTCTGTGCTGTGATTTGTTCTAAAACCCGACTGAAATTTATCAAGAATAGCATGTTTATTTAGGTGGTCATTTAACTGCATAATGACTGCTTTCTCCAGAACTTTGCTTAAGAAAGGCAGGTTAGAGATGGGTCTAAAATTTTCAAGAGCCGAGGGGTCAAGATTATGTTTCTTAAGAAGGGGTTTAACTACAGCAGTCTTAAGACAGTCAGGGAAGACCCCCGTATCTAATGACGAATTTACTATGTCCAGAACATTATCAATTAGCACGCCCGATACTTCTTTGAAAAGCCTTGTTGGTACTGGGTCAAGGACGCAGGTGGAGGATTTTAATTGAGATATTATTTTTTGTAAATCAGGTAAATCTATCCTAGTGAAAGAGTTTAATTTGTTTATAACAGAATGCTGGGGTTTAGGAGGATCCTTAGTGTTTGAGGGATATACTATGTTATTTCTAATATCATTAATTTTTTGATTGAAAAATACAGCGATAGCCTCACAGGTTTTATTGGAAGTACTTAGGAGGCATTCCTGTGAGTTACCTGGGTTTAGTAGGTGATCAATTGTAGAAAATAAGACTCTGGGATTACTAGCATTGTCATTTATAATCTTGGAGAAATAACAGCGTCTCTCAAGACGGACAGTGTTATTGTATTCTGTTATTTTGACTTTTAATATTTCATAATGGATAGTTAGTTTAGTCTTCCTCCATTTACGTTCAGCTCTGCGGCATGTTCTCTTTAAGTCCGACACTCTTTGGGTCTTCCATGGTATAACAATACTAGAGGGTTTTTTTACTGTCTTTTCAGGTGCAACTATGTCAACAGCAGCTCTCACTTTAGTATTAAATTTTTCCACCTTACTATTTACATTATCCTCGCTATTATAGTTGACACTATAAACGGACTGATTGCTTAGAATGTTTGTAAGTTTTAAAGCTGCTGCTGAGTCAAAGAAGCGTTTTTTAACAATATGCTTCTCACGAGTGTTTTTTATCATTAATTCTATATTAAAAAGTAGAAGATAATGGTCCGATAGACCAATATCAATGATCTGCTTTACATCAACTTTCAGTCCTTTAGTAATCACTAAGTCTAACGTATGACCTGCTTTATGTGTAGGCTGATTTACGAGCTGCCTCAAATCAAAAGAATCCAGGAGGTTCATAAATTCTTTTACTTTTAGATCACACTGATTATCTATATGAAAATTAAAGTCGCCAACTATTAGGAGTGTGTCATAGTTAGTAATTAAAATTGACATTAAGTCAGAGAATTCCTCAAAAAAAGACGCGTTGCATTTTGGAGGTCTATACACGGATAATACTAGAACTTGAGCATCTCCTTGGATAACAACGGCGAGATATTCAAAGGACTTGAACTTACCAAAACTGACATCTTTACTTTTCAATCGGCTCGAGTAAATGTTAGCCAATCCGCCCCCCTTTTTCCCCTGGCGGTCTGTACGAGTAAAACTGTAATCCGGAGGCGCAGATTCGATTAAAACCGCCGCACCGTTTGAGTTAAGCCACGTTTCACTTAGTGCAATAAAATCTATTTTTTTATCACTAATAAGATCGTTGATAAAAAACGTTTTGTTAGTTAAAGCTCTAACATTTAATAGTGCCATATTTAATGTTTCGGAGGTGCAGAGATGAATACTATGTGCGTTATTGATATTTGGAATAGGGACTAAATTATTTTTATTAGCGCCGCTCTGTGTGTATTTTTTGTTTAATCTGTGATCTGTTTTAATAGTTTTGATACATTGTTCCTCTAAAATGGTAATTTTAATTAGATTATTGGAGTTTATGCCGTATTTCCTAGATTTTCTACGTGCATTGAGATTGCTTATTACAGTACTAATGTGCACTTTAACGGAAGATTCTATTAAACACTTATCATGTCCTAGCACAACAGTATCATTTCGGAAGGGGTTAAGAGCAGAGATAGATAGTCAAGATAAACGAATTGTGTGTTAAAGCTAAACAGCATTGGTAAGGTCTCCTTGTAGTTTTTACTCACATCAGATACATTTATTTGTAATCATAGTGCTGTAGGACTAGTAAAAGAAACTGATGAGTTGGGGATTTTTTCACTTGTGGTTTAGACTGGGCTGCCATGAAAGGTATGTAAATTGTCAGGCATGAAATACATTGAATTCTGATCAGTGCTGTCTTTTAGAACTGATAAGGCGACACACAAGAGGAGCTGGAAGCATTTATTCCTCAACAATTATGTTGATCTGGGACGCTATATCGACCACTATGCAACCCTAAAGAAAGCCTGGGATGACCTCAAGGAATACCTCAACCAGAAGTGCCCACGCATGATTATCTCCTTGAAAGGTAGAATAGGCCATTGCTGTTTATGTTCCCTAAACGGGCCTTTTGACCTATTTTGTCTAATGCAGCTATCCCTTTTGAACCTTGAACTGGTGCCTCAGTTAATCATGCAACTGAATGAATCTGAATACAGACACTAACAATTACACTGTATTTACTGAAAAAGCCAATAAGTAGTGGACAACTTAAACTGTATAATAGACACAAATTTGTTCCTTTGGTTGTGCCTTGTGCTTCATGTCTTGAGCTCTCGAGTAAAGAACAGGCTTGCTGTTTCCTTTAATTTAGGCAAAGAGTGTGGAATAACAGTTAGATTGTTGGACTTCAAACCCTGAAGTTGTGGGTTCAAATCCCACTACTGACACTGTGTAACCAGGAGCAAATCACTTCACCTGCCTGTGTGCCATTTGAAGAAGAAAAAAAAAAAACTAAAACAAAAGAAATATAACCAATGTTATCTCTCAAATATTGTAAGTCACCTTGGGTAAAGGCATCTGCCAAAAAATAAATAATGAGTTTTAAATAGCTGGTCAAGTTATCATGATAAAAAGAGCCCCAAATGCATTTTTTTAGGATCATTTGTATTACTGTATGGGAAGGATTGTCACTTTTAATATTGACATAAGCCATCTTACCCAGCCAATTCCTCCTTTTGTGCCCCTCTTGTAGAAGGTGTGAAGGATGATGATCTGGATGCAGTTGAAACTCAGATTGGCTGCAAACTCCCAAATGATTATCGCTGTTCATTTCGAATTCACAACGGACAGAAGCTGGTAGTACCAGGGTAAGATCAGTAGACTGCAGTGCTCAAGAGAACTTTGGGCAGCTTCATTGTTGAATATTAGTAAGAAGTGTGATCGTTTGACCATTATGAATTATTAGTGATCAGTAATGAATGGCTTTGTCCTTGTTACAGTCTAATGGGAAGCATGGCCTTGTCCAACCACTACCGCTCAGAGGATCTGCTGGATATCGAGACAGCGGCAGGCGGATTCCAGCAGAGGAAAGGACTCCAGCAGTGTTTACCACTAACGTTTTGCTTTCACACTGGCCTCAGCCAATACATGGCCCTGGAGAGTGTTGAAGGACGTCATCAGTATGAGATTTTCTACCACTGCCCAGTAAGAATTGCACTAAAGCTTTAAAATCTTGCACTTTGAACATTGGAATTGATTGAGTAAAAGAAAGTTACATACAGATTATTCCTATTTAAACGACTAGTTTGAATATGAAAAATGAATTTCCAAAACATTGTTCCATAATATCCACTTTTCAAATGATGCTGAATCAGAGTCAACCCTTCCTTTATGAGATTATTATTGAATTAGTTCAAAGGCAAACTAACACAGTGATATATTACATCACTTATACAGTATAATCACACCTTTTTATTTTTATTTGTTAATTTTCTTCTCTTTTTTGTATAAAACAGAAAAATTACATTTTTTAACATTCTTGATTTGGTGAGCTTTACTGGTAGCAAATCTTGATTTTTTTTTTTTTATTTTAAATATTGAGACTCGTGCCATTTCATGACACTTTATATTCCACTGACCCCCCACTGAAGTCTTGTCATTGATGATGCTACCAAAAATTGTGTTTTATTTCTCTGACAATCATCTTTCATCTTTCTGCAGGATCAGATGGCCCGTGATCCATCAGCTATTGATATGTTCATCACCGGTGGGTCATACAAGATTGCTATCTATTATTTAACTGTAGGTGTCTGTAAGTGTAGATTTTGTTGAAAGAGGTGTGTGGAATGGAAGTTAAAATCTATTGCTAGCTTCTGTATGAAAATCTGCATGTTCTCTGTATGGCTAGGTATTATTATAACAGATAAATAAGTGTGCTTACATAAAGTAGGGCTGCCAGTGTGGAATGCAGTTCTTGGCTACTTTATCGTCCAATTAAGATGCCAAACATATGACAAGTTTTCTGATAAGCTTAATTAAAAATATAAGAAAAGACTAGAATTTCTGCTTTCCGTTGTAATCAACAAATTGTGTAAGAATGTTCTGTGACCTTTGGATGACTCTGAGCTTATTTTTTCTGTTTCTTTGAAGATTTCTGTTATAAAAATGCAACTGACCTCCCCGAGGGGGCTTTTTGCACTTAGAGCTCTGTAAGGCAAAAACCCTCTACTCATCAAGTGTAAGAATAAAAAGAATTCTGCTTGTTTGAATTGGTTTCTGCCTGCTGTTGTCTTGAACCTTCGTCCACAGGTGCATAAGACAAGGTGGCTTTATCAGTTTCTATTTATGCTTGTGGCGCATAATAAGAGCATTTGTGGAAAAGACTGAGGGAGATAGGGCAAAAGAATTTCCTGTTGTCTCATTTATTCTTCAAGGGGATCAAAACAGACAGGCAGAGTCAGCTTCACTGAAAAGAAGAAACCATAAACTTTTAAGAGACATAGTCAAAAAAAAAGGAGCCAGTCAACCTTACTGATATCTATCTGGAAAAACAAACACTCATTTTACATGAATGACATCACCAACATGATGATAAAAAGGAAATAAATAAAAAGTAAGATAGAATTACTTGAGGCTAGACAAAAACTAATAGAAAACAGGACATTACTTGATACTTAATAAAGCATGACCCTCTCATAAAAATGTTGCCAGCAGAAATAAATTCATAAATTATGTCATAGTTATTAAAGATGTTTAGGTGTTAAAAATCTTAAGGAATCTACAATATATTATTTGTTTTAATTTTTTAAAGAAAAAATTGTCTAGAAAAAATCAGAGTTAAGTATGAACCTGCACACTGTTAATCTAAAATTTGCAGATTTCTTCTGAATCTACCGATTTAAAATGGATAAAAAGTAAATCTGAAACTCTAAATTAATCACACTCCATAACATAATGGTTATATGAGTATAGTTAAAATATGTATCACTTCTTGTACTGGCTTAAAGCTTTAATACAGACTGGCCATGATACTTGGTGCAGTGGACGTGCAATAAACTTTGGCAACTCTGTCTTAGTGACCAAGCAGCTATTTGCTTCATATGGGATGTACTAGCTAATTGAACAGAACTGAAGAGGAATTTTTGTTGTTATTGTTACGATTTGCAATGTTTAAGGCACATACTGTATTACATATATGCATTATGTTAGATGTGTTGCAATAATAAGAATCATTTGTGTTATATTTTAAAATATCAAAGTTTCTTTTGTGAGATTCAGTATTTGCTAATCACTAGTATTTAATAACCCCACATTCTCTATGGATCACATACTGTCATAGTGAAGAAGTGTAATACTGTATGTTTCAGCTATGTGGCGAAGAAGTAGTCTGTAATCTGAAAAATATTTCTAGCTAGTAGCATTTTTCTTTGTTCCTCTGTATTTATTTGATTCATGGCAGCCAAACACAAGTGTTCCTGAACATTGTAGAGCCTATTCCTTGTTAGTGTGGCCTGACAGTTACATGTTGTCTAAAATGTCTTTCCAGGCTCCAGCTTCACAGAATGGTTCACCACCTATGTCCAAAACGTTATAAACGGCGGGTATCCCATCATCCGGGACCAGATATTTAGGTGAGTGCTCTGCTTCTTTCCTTTCATGTTGTCTCCATGCTGAGTAGCTTCTAATGAGGGAGACTTAGAATTATTTGTGTGAATTCTCTTTATTACACCATTATTATCTTGGTCTCACACTTGGCTGTATCTAAATAAGCAGTGAATCTTAGTTATTCTATCCAATATTCTTCATAAGAGACACTTGTGGAACACTAGAATTGTTGAATTACAGTTTAGAATTTGAATTGGTGTTAATTTCTTTGTAGGTATGTTCATGATAAGTCATGTGTGGCAAAGACCGGAGATATTTCTGTGTCTGTGTCAACCGCTTTCCTGCCAGAGCTCAGCTCTGTGCATCCACCTCACTTTTTCTTCACCTACAGGATCAGGTAAGATCACTGCCTATAGTTGCATTTTTTTTTTTGTTTGTCAGCAGCTAATATTTAATGAAGTTCTTGTGTCATCTCTTGGAATATTTCTTGAATGACACCTACCCACACTATAGCTTTTTGTGAGTACTCATCTGTGAGTACTCAGTCTGATACAGTTTATTTTCCCCATTAAATCTGGGTCACTGGCAGGCCAATGTCTATACTGGAAGGCATACTGACATGTGTCTTTCATTGATTTGACATGTAAAATCACTTCTGTCTTCCTAGAATTGAGATGTCTAAAGATGCATTGCCAGAAAATGCCTGCAAACTAGAGAGCAGATACTGGAAGATAACCAATGGAAATGGAAATGTAGAAGAGGTTCAAGGGCCAGGAGTTGTTGGTATGTGTTGTATCACCAGGTTGAATGTCTACTGAAAGCTTTAACCTGGAACTGGAGCTTGCCTTTTGTTTATAACATCCATTTACATATTGCCAGTGGCTCACTTCTGAGGCAGCGAGTGGTATAAAAACATTCACCCAACTTGAACTTTTGCACATCTTACTATGTTACAGTTTAAAATAAAACCGATATTGCAACAAGAAAAGGTAGAGTGTTCAAAATTTGTGTTCATTTACTGTTTCTTGTGTCATCCCATGTTGGTCTTTGCTGTCTTCAATGTTTGTCATTTTGACCACCGCCTGGAAATGACATCTATATGATTCCTATAAATTGCATGGCCAACATATTCTGTCTTTCTCTGTTTTGTTCTCCCTGAATCCTTTCCTGCTTTATCGTTTGGAGTGTACAGTATCTCTCACTCCTTTTAATGACAGAAATATTTCAGCTCCTTACTCTGAAAGGTAAAAGATACCTCTCTTTCCTTCTTCCATTAATTTAGAACTGTTATATTTATGGCTTTATGCATTCAAAATATCTGTATTCTAATTTTGCCGACTCCAAAGAGGTTCAGCTTCTTTAATATGTTTTTTTTTTCAGGTCCACAGTTCTATTCCATAAGTAAACAATGAGAATACTGTATGTAAAATCTTAGCATCTTCAGTCTCATTTGGAAATGAATAAATGGGCTGCATAAAGGTCTTTATATACTTACTGCTCAAAAAATTAAAGGACCACTATTTAATCAGAGCATAGCATCAAGTCAGTGAAACCTCTTGGATATTGATCTGGTCAGTTAAGTATCAGAGGGGATTGTTAATCAGTTTCAGCTGCTTTGGTGTTAATGAAATTAACAACAGGTGCACTAGAGGGGCAACAATGAGACGACCCCCAAAACAGGAATGGTTTAACAGGTAGAGGCCACTGACATTTTTCCCTCCTCATCTTTTCTGACTGTTTTTTCACTAGTTTTGTATTTGGCTATGGTCAATGTCACTACTGGTAGCATGAGGCGATACCTGGACCCTACAGAGGTTGCACAAGTAGTCAAACTTCTCCAGGATGGCACATCAATATGTGCCATTGCGAGAAGGTCTGCTGTGTCTCCCAGCACAGTCTCAAGGGCATGGAGGAGATTCTAGGAGACAGGCAGTTACTCTAGGAGAGATGGACAGGGCCATAGAAGGTCCTTAACACATCAGCAGGACCGGTATCTGCTCCTTTGATTAAGGACGAACAGGATAAGCACTGCTAGAGCCTTACAAAATTACCTCCAGCAGGCCACTGGTGTAAATGTCTCTGACCAAACAATCAGAAACTGGCTTCATGAGGGTGGCCTGAGGGTCCAATGTCCTCTAGTGGGCCTTGTGCTCACTGCCCGGCACCGTAGAGCTCAACTGGCATTTGCCATAGAATACTTGAATTGGCAGGTCCACCTCTGGTACCCTGTGCTTTTCACAGATGAGAGCAGGTTCACCTTGAACACATGTGACAGACTTGAAAGGGTCTGGAGAAGCTGTGGAGAACGTTATGCTGTCTGTAACATCGTTCAGCATGACCGGTTTGTTTGTGGGTTAGTGATGGTCTGAGGAGGCATATTCATGGAGGGACGTCCAGACCTCTACAGGCTAGACAATGACACATTGACTGCCATTAGGTATCAGTATGAAATCCTTGGATGCAATGTCAGACCCTATGCTGGTGTATTGGGTCCTGGGTTCCTCCTGGTGCATGACAACGCCCGGCCTCACATGGCGAGAATATGCAGGCAGTTCTTGGAGGATGAAGGAGTTGATACCATTGAATGGCCCCCACACTTGGCTGACCTCAATCCAATAGAACACCTCTGGGACATCCAAAGCCTCCAGATTGCACCTCATACTGTCCAGGAGCTCAGTGATGCCCTGGTCCAGATCTGGGAGGAGATCCTCCAGGACACCATCCTTCATCTCATTAGGAGCATGCCCAGATGTTGTCAGGCATTCATACAAGCATGTGGGGTCCATACAAACTACCGAGTACGATTTTGAGTTACTGCAATGAAGTTTTGGCAAAATGGACTAGCATGCAGCAACATTTTTTCACTTTGATTTCCTGGGTGTCTTTGAATTCCGCCCTCTGTAGGTCGATAATTTTCATTTCCATCAAACAATGCATCATCCTTTCATTCCTAACACATTACCCAGTTCATATAAGTATAGATATCCAGCAGGATTTTTTTCCAATTGAGATCTGATGTGTTTTCAAAGTGGTCCTTTAATTTTTTTGAGCAGTTTATTTTAGAAAAATAATTTCTCATCATTTCAATGCTGACAGATTTCTTTTTGATCACTGTGCCTTGATTTGTTATTCTAGTGACCTCCGTGTGATTCACTGTCAAACTGCTTTTATTGATTGGAATATTCAGGGTTACCATGAATTTTGTTTTATTTAGATTCATTTGTAATTCAGACTTCTGGCATGCCTTATCGGTTTTGCACCCTTTGCATTAATAAGGGTTTTTCTCGAGTAAACCGATTTTGATATTTACTGTTTACCTCTAGTTAAATAAAAGAATAAAAATAACAAAATGTAAGTATGGCTCATGTTTGCTTTACAGCATGTAGATAGAGTGAAGAGTTACAATAGGCTCTCACATCTTTGGTTAACTGCATCTGTGTAAAATGAAATGATTTTTTGCTGATGGTAAGTTAGGAAGGCAGTGTGGTGTAGTGGCTACAATGAAAATTAACCTACAAGGTCTGAGAATTTCATGTTCACTTTAACATCAATTTTTGGTTTTTGAGTACATCAGATAATTTTGATATTAAATGAAAAATGTGGGTAGATAAATTATGTATATAGCATATCCTCACAAGAGTGCATTGCCTTGTTCTACTTTACTATGTTTTTTGTTACTTTATGTTCTTTGTTGTTGTTATCCTTTGTCAACACTTGATTATTTTTCCCCCCTTCAATATTGAATCTGAGGAAACTTATTTCTGCTCTGCTGTTATAGGAGAATTTCCAGAGTTAAGACCTGGGAAAGTCCACGAGTATGCAAGCTGCACCACATTTTCAACCACTTCTGGGTATATGGAGGGTCATTACACCTTCCACCGACTCAAAAACAGAGAAGTCTTCAATGTGACTATTCCCCGCTTCCACATGGTCTGCCCTCCTTTTCGCAAGTCAGTGGTGCGAACGGTGAGTTGTTCTTTCGGACAAGTGTCCAGTTGGGCATGAGCAGACAATTCTAGATATTTTTTTTGTCTTGTTTCTTTTGAGTCCAAGTGGTGCATTTCCAGGTACACCCAAACATGCCTTTCAACTATAGGATTCTCACTGCAATCTGGTGAGCATATAAATCTGAAAAAAGAAAACAAACCTTTACTATTATTTTCATTTTGTCAGGGCTCTACAGGTGATGTCTCTGTGCCCTGGAATGATGAGGACAATTCTACAGACACAGATGAATATGAAGACACAGATAGGGGAGGCCTGGAGATCCCTCCACCCAGTGGTCGCTGCCCACGCCATACTTGATAATTCTCTTTACAGCAGTGAGTGCCCTGGTACCCCAGCTGTGTACCCATCCCACTTTTTTGCCCACTTTCTTTCATTTTTTGCTTCCCAAATCATTTTCTGTTGTGGGCATATTGTGCTGTGTAGCCCTTCCAGATGGGCATGGGTGCTGCGCCAGCTGTGTTGAATGGATTTGAGCTGTTGCAGTCCAAATCCCTTTTATGACAGTTTCCTTGTGAATCTAAAGAGTTTTCCATGATGTCCACTCTTACTTACCATTGGACCACTTCTGTCTGAGATGGAGGAAATACTCATTCTGTCACTTATGAATGTGTGTGTGTGTGTGTGTGTGCGTGCGCGCCTGCGTGTGAGTGTGTAAATGAACTGTGCTGTGATTTTCAGTTGCTTGCTGACATAGAGAGGACTGTAAAGCTGTGTCCAGCAGCAGGCATACCACTTGGCATGCTTCTCCTCATACCGGACAATAATTGAAATTCTAACTCATTATCTTCCCACTTTGTACATTTGTAAAGACTATTGTGTTGTTCTTCCACTGGAGAGCACTTGCTTAAATGAGTCAGTAGTTGGCTGCAAGGAGCAGCAATCGCAGAAGACTTTGCTGGGTGAAGCTCTTATTTCTGGATGGTGGCCAGTGTGCTGCCACTGACTCCCACATGCCAGGAAGGCAGAAAGCAGGCACCGGGTTTAGAAACAGGGCGGTGACCGTTCAGGATTTACTTACCTTGTATGATTTAAAGACGTTTTCTTCTCTGAATGCTTTGTGTTTTGGGAGCCTGAATAAATCTTCCACATTTGATTCCCTTTTTGTTTGACTCTTCATTGCTCCACAACTTCTTAAAACATGGATCTGAAGAATGGTCATCCTGAGACATGTATGCTCGAAATTGTGCTGTTCTGAGAACGGCTGTTTAATGCCACACGGACTAGTGGATTGTTAAACCCTTTAATTGAGTAGAGGCTAGAGACTGAACAATATGGCATGCCGCTGACTAGTTTGCTACTAGCTGTGGTTTTTATATCCTTAGTTTAAACTGCTTTAAGGACAACTTGCAGAATTCGTCTTCATTCTCTCTTACAGATATGTTAAATGCAGTCCATTATTTGCCATCTAATGGTTGTGTTCAGACAAACAGTATTCTGGTTTTTTAGCTACACCTCCATTGGAAACTCTGTCATTACAATGAGAAATGAATTCCTATCCTTACTGGACTGTTTTGACTTGACACAACATGTTGATTTTCCCACCCACTCTGTTGGTCATATATTGGATCTGATCTGCACTTCTGGACTATCTGTTGCAAACATTTACAGCACTGATTTGGGACTCTCTGACCATAAAGCAGTATTTTTTCACTGTCTCACTGCCTTTCCCTCCTCTTACCTGTAAACGACAAATTTCTTACAGAAACCTTAAAAATATTTGTCCCTCTATCCTTTCTGGATCCATTTCTGATCTTTTACTGTCTGCACCTATTCTGTCAACACTTGATAGTCTTGTTGACCACTATAACTCAGCCCTTCATTCAGCATTAGATAACACAGCTCCTTTAAAACATAAGGAGGTTTCCTTTAAACATTCAGCTCCTTGGTATAACTCAGAATTGCGATCTATGAAAGCAGCTGGCCGACGCCTTGAGAGAATGTCACGTAAGACTGGCCTCACCGTGCACATCCAGGCTTTCTTTGACCACCAAAGAGCTTACAGAGAAGCACTAACTGCTACTAAGAACACCCACTATGGCAGAATAATAGAAAGTGGCCACGATAACCCAAGGGTTTTGTTTTTTGTAGTTAATAAACTACTTGAACCTGCATCTGGCCCAACTACCTCTTCAACTGAAGTCTGTGAGGATTTCCTCCACTTTTTCCGTAACAAAATTAAAGATCTAAATAATTCAACTAACATAAATACATCATCTGTTTATATCTCTCCCTGTTTTCCCACTCCATTCAGCTCCTTCTCTAAGTTCTCACCAGTCACATCTGCTTTTGTTAATGACCTGCTTTAAGAGATGAGACCGACTACTTGTGTACTTGACCCCATCCCCAGCACACTACTTAAATCCTGCCTTCATGCCATAATCCCGACTGTTTCAACAATAATAATCTCATCCCTTGGCACTGGCTCTGTGCTGCTCACTTTTAAAATCGCTTCTGTAACCCCAGTGTTAAAAAAGTCTGGTCTTGATGCTGACAATCTTAACAATTTTCGGCCTATTTCCCACTTACCTTTCCTGTCAAAAGCTCTTGAGCGTGTTGTAGCCTCCCAGCTCACCAATTACTTAACCACTAATAACTTGATGGAACCCTTTCAGTCTGGTTTCAGGGTGCAGCACAGCTGTGAAACTGCTCTGCTACGTGTAACCAATGATTTGCTTATGGCAGCAGACTCTGGACAAACCAGCATATTAATTCTGTTTGACCTCAGTGCAGCATTTGACACTGTCAGACATGACATTCTACTGTCCAGAATGAAGAACATGCTGGGTATCTCTGGCACTGCCCTCCAGTGGTTCAAGTCCTATCTGACTGATAGGCAAGAGTTTCTTAGTCTTGGCAACAGCAGATCCAGCTCGGTGCCAGTCACACAAGGAGTTCCTCAGGGCTCTCTCCTTGGCCCTCTTCTCTTCTGTATTTATATGCTTCCCCTTGGCCATATTATTCGTAGCTATGGACTGGGCTATCATTTTTATGCAAATGATACTTAACTCTACTTCAATATTAAAAGTGGAACTTCACCAGAGCTTTCTCAGCTCACAACCTGCCTTAGTGATATTAAAACCTGGATGGAGCAGAACTCTTTAAAATTAAATTGCAACAAAACTGAACTCCTGCAAATTGGGACTAAAATGCAACTTAATAAAATGAGCTCCTTCCCAGTCAATCTTGGCGGTGATCTCGTCAGACCTGCCTCTACTGCAAAGAGTCTTGGTATCATTTTTGATTCCTCCCTCTCTTATTCCGCCCACATAAATCACACTAAGAAACTTTCTTACTTTCACCTCTGTAATATATCCTGTGTTCGCTCCTTCCTCTCCTTTTCTAATGCTGAGAAACTTGTCCATGCTTTTATCACATCCTGCATCGATTATTGTAACTCCCTACTGGCAGGTGCCCCTTCTAATCTTATATCACAGCTTCAGCTTATTCAAAACTCGGCTGCAAGAGTCCTTACTCGAACCAGCAGCAGCGAGCACATCATACCCATCCTGCTCCCCCTTCACTGGCTCCCTGTGTCTTACAGAATCGAATATAAAATTCTACTAATAACCTACAAAGCCTTAAACGACAGTGCGCCAAACTACATCAGTGACCTTCTTCATCACTATGTGCCTGCCCGCTCACTAAGGTCCTCTGATTCTGGTAATCTTGTTGTGCCCCACACTAATCTACACTCCATGGGTGACGGGGCCTTCAGTAGTATAGCGCCCAGACTCTGGAATGACCTACCGAAATTAATCAGGTCAGCTGACTCCATGAATTCTTTTAAAAAACAACTCAAAACTCATCTGTTCAGGAAGGCTTTTAGCTCTTCCTGACTTTACTACTCTTCTCTCAGTTTACCTCTCTGTCAAGATGCTCATGTAACCTGTGTGTGTGTGTGCTAGACCATCAATTCTGTTGTCTGTTAGGCTTTTCTCTGAATTTACTGTCTTACTCTATTTATTTATCTGGTTTAGTATAATGCTATATACTGTATACCCTGCCGTCCTTTCTTATATTCTGTAAGTGCCTTGAGCATGGGAAAGGCGCTATATAAATAAAATGTATTATTATTATTATTACAAGATTTAAAATATCAGTAGAAAAGCTTGTGCATCAAGATAGAATATGTAAATGTCCTATTTTAGAAAAATATATCTGGATTTTAATTGACAAAACTTGACTGTATTCCAAATATAGACTTATCCTCCAGTGTGTGTTATAACAGAAATAAGCACCCAAAGTGATTTTATGTTTGATTGGGTCTGTTTACCAAGCAACTGGAATATTATCTTGAAATATACCCTATCTATCTGCTGTTTCCCCTCTCACAGATTTTGAAGTGTAATTGAATGTTTTTTTTTCCGGTTTCCTCGGTTAACTGGGTGCCTGTGGTGTGAATTGGGAAGTGTTCACTACCACCACCCAGGATGCATCATGGAAGCATTTTCTGTTTCCAGAGAGCACAGAAGAGGAGTTCTTTTATCCAGGAATTAAGTGCAGAAATGTGACTTACTACTGGCCTTTGATGTAATTAGGAGTTTTTCAAGTTTCTCATTTGTCTGGGAACTCAAGATGTAAATAGGAAGTGTTTTCTGTTTCCACAGGAACTGAGGCTTTGACATGAACCTGAGAAATGTTTCATCTTTCCAAAGGAGCTGATGGTATAGAAAATATATATTTAGGGGTCAATGTGTTTTAACCTAGAGAGAGAGAGAGAGAGGGAGTGCTAAATAGACCATTAGTTCAGAAATATATATATATAATATATATATGGCAAATCTAAATATACAAATTAATGCTTTTCTGTGTTAAAACGTTTGATTAGTCAATCAGTCAGTCATTTTCCAACCCGCTACATCCTAACACAGGGTCACGGGGGTCCGCTGAAGCCAATCCCAGCCAGCACAGGGTGCAAGGCAGGAACAAACCCCGGTCAGGGTGCCAGCCCACCGCAGGACACACACACAAACCAAGCACACACTAAGGACAATTTAGGAACGCCAATGCACCTAACCTGCATGTCTTTAAACAGTGGGAGGAAACCTACACGGTGATGACAAGCCATGGATAGTGTGAACTATAAGAAAACTTAGCGCTATTGTCTCAAGAGTTTCAGCTACCTAAATAAATCTGTAGAAGTATCAATGTGTGGATCCTCCCTATTCCAGTTTAATGATGGGAAATGGTCGATAAGCAAGTTTCAATCAGACGATGAACATTAGGTTGTGACTGAGTGAACTGCGTCAGCTTTGTGCATTTGGCAATAAAATCTTATTCCAATTGGTCATTCAGAGGCTCTGTGTGTGTTTTTTCTGAAGAAGGTTTTCTCCACGACAAAACTGTTGGCTCCGGGAGACAGACACAAACGGCGACCACCTAAAAGGTTAGCAATATTTCACTATAAATTATTTATGTTACTTTCACGAACATTCTGC
Source organism: Polypterus bichir lapradei (assembly GCA_026402145.1). Taxonomy (NCBI): domain Eukaryota; kingdom Metazoa; phylum Chordata; class Cladistia; order Polypteriformes; family Polypteridae; genus Polypterus; species Polypterus bichir. The sequence continues at coordinate 57,157,592 of JANRMT010062854.1, read as the reverse complement.
CCCTCCAATGGAGAAGCAGTAAAAGAAGACTTTCTAAATAATGAACTGAATAGTACAGTATGGAGAGAAGGATGGGCAACCAGAATTGAGGTGAGGAGAGCCAGCAGTGTTGCGTGTATGTGACGGTGAGGTGTGCAAAATTGGAAACTCAGCTTGTCTGCTCTGGATGGATCGCGCCTTGGGTAGTTAGGCAGTGGGCTGAGAGAACTTCAAAGTCTTAAGATATCGCCCAGCCATGACAACGGTGAGAGGTTGTATCAAGTGAGGCCAGAAATCCTGTGTATCGCTCTCACTGAATTTAGTGTCATTGTTCTGCTCAAGGCTTAGAGGACAGTCGTGCAGGAGGCTGCAAGGAGTTGTATGAGGGGAATGAGTCAGTAGAAGAGGTGCCAAAGCCCTTTCTAGTGTTGAAGCAGGCAGGCACGGGCACCCTAAGCCCCGAAGAAGGCACTTGGAGTCTCAGGACAGGCAGCAGAATCAAGCTTTATTACGTGATGCGCACACGGTCCCAGTTCAGATGATCTGAGCCCTGAGCATTCCATGACCTTCAGATTTATTACAGTTCTTATCACAAAATATCCCACCTTCACACGATTTCCCATCATATACTTTAGAGGGTTTCTAATAATTATGACCTCGCTCAGCACCTTTTCTCATAACAATCAAAAGGTGTTGCAGACTTTTTCGAAATCTATATCCTGTCATCATAAACTTTCTCATAACAATTTACCGTGTATTATCTGTTACTTCATTAAAATCCCTTTGGCTCGAAGGACGTATTTGAGCATCACCTTATTACTCCTTCCTAATCCTGAGCTTTTAAAGATTGAGGACCTTTGCTTAATTAGTTCTCACCATTACCAGTTTTCACTGCTAATTAACTTTTTCCCCATCACTTTAATAGCCCTGTTAAAAGAGTTCAGCCCTCTGAATTGATTCCTTTCTTCATTAAATGACAGCCAAGCAGAAATGAGATGTGAAACGAGCTAACAGATGACCAGCTAAACTGGGGCTTCAAACTCCAACCAATTTCACTCCAATCACAAGCCAATTCTCGCTGTTAATTCCATGGCTTGTTGCGGCTCTCATTCTGCCACAGCACACATTTCGAAAACTGTTGTTTTTCTGTTCTTTTTAAGAGCACCGTCAAAATGTTTTGGTGACCTGAGAGATCAACCTTACCAAGACCATCACCTCTCTTTAATTTCAGATATTGTGTGATGGGCACAGGGGAGCTGGTTATGTGGTGGCGTGTTTTGTGTCTCATTATTGTTTGGCTGCTAATTAAAGAAAAAGAAACAACTATGGGACCTAAGTCAAGTTAATTAAAAGAAGTAGTCAGCAGCAAAAACTGGTCACTAATTAAGAAGATGGTAAGAATGAAAACCTGCAGCCACTGCGACACTGGAGGCCTGGAGTTCGCCATCCCTTGTCTAAGACCACCCGTAACCCTTACTATACTAATTTGCACCAGGATATAATGCCTATTTTCATATATGCTCATGATTCTCTTTGAATAAATGCAAATCATCAACTTTAAGAATATGCTTTTCTATACTAGCTGCATCCCAAAAAGTCTGTGGTAATAAATCCATAGAAGTGGTGCCAGAGTCAAACAATGGCCTATTTGCTGTGTCCCAAATAGTCAGAGGTGGGGAGGTCAAGTCCTACAGATACCGCCTTGAATTAAAGACAGGGTGCTGCTTAATTAGGCGAAATAGCTTGTGGTATCCGCTTTAACTAGTTGTGGAATGTTAGATGAGGGGGCTGAGGAACTAGGAACAGGTTGGAGAGTGTGAGTTGGCCAGCACGGGGAAAAACAGCATTAGGGCAGTTATCCTATAATAGCTTAGTGCAAGGAAACATGGGCAAGAATAGGGTATAGTGGTATAGGGATAGTATAGTGCCTCACAATTTGGGGACCTGGGTTTGCTTCCCGGGTCCTCCCTGCGTGGAACTTGCATGTTCTCCCTGTGTCTGTGTGGGTTTCCTCCAGGTGCTCCAGTTTCTTCCCACAGTCCAAAGACATGCAGGTTAGGTGCATTGGCGATTGTCCCTAGTGCATGGGTGTGTGTCCTGCGGTGGGCTGGCATCCTGCCTTGCGCCCTGTGTTGGCTGGGATTGGCTCCAGCAGACCCCCGTGACCCTGTACTTAGGATAATGGATGGATGTATGTATGTATATAGATATATATATGTATGTATGTATGTATGCATGCATATATATATATATGTATATATGTGTGTGTGTGTGTGTATATATATAATGTATATGTATATATGTAGATATGAGGTGTGGCAGAAAAGTAATGAGACTGATTTTTTATTTACCAAAGTTTTTATTTTTTTCAAACATCAATGTTATCCCCTTCAAAGTAGTTCCCTTGGGCAGCTACACACCGATGGAGACGTTGTTCCCACTGTTGGTAGCAGCGCTGGAAGTCTTCAACCGGTATGGTCTTCAGCATGTCCGTTACACTCTTTTGGATGTTTTCTAAAGTCCCGAAATGACGTCCGTTGAGGACATTTTTCAGTTTAGGAAAAAGGAAAAAGTCACACGGACTGAGGTCAGGTGAATAAGGAGGCTGGGGAACCACAGGAATGCGTTTTTTCGATTGTCCTTCTGCTCAATTGTGAGGTTTTTCGGCACCATTTTGGCACAGACCTTTCACATGTGCAAATGTTCAGTCAAAATTTGATGAACGGTAAATCTGTTCAAATTTAATTGTTCACTCAACATTCTTAATGTTAAACGACGGTCTGATCTCACAAGAGTGTTCACACGTTCGATGTTTTCATTGGTTTTCGAAGTTGAAGGCCTCCCTGAAAAACTTGAGCTCGGGATAAAGAATGTTCCCCATAGGCCTGTTTTAACTTTTCAAACGTCACACTTGCCGATTATCCAAGCTTAACACAAAATTTAATGGCACAACGTTGCTCCAAATTCCGCTGTTCCATTTTGCGTGACGCACAACCAAAAGCACAACCAAAAACACAACTTCGCTAATAGCAGTCACAAAAATCACGTAGTTAACGGAAGGAGTTGAAACTCGCACTGAGCTATGGGAGGGTACTGATACACGTGCTCTATCAAGGACAACAGCACAGCATTGCCAGATCGCTTGCAGTGTTGCCAGTCTCATTACTTTTCTGCCACACCTCGTATATGTATCCCCCTTGTGGGTTACACTCCGCCATAAGTGTTACTATCAGTGGGGTGAGGGAGTTGATAGCTGGATGGTAAAGCTGTTTCCACGTATTCCCTTTCTGTTTGATATTTTGGTACAGACTGCTTTTTGCTGTTTATCTTCTCCTAAGATACACCTCTTTACTTCTATCAGCTGCACTACGTATGGAACAACTCAGTGTGTCATCTGTAGGGCTGGGAAGAGCACTGCGTCACCACACGCCTATCATACCGGAGCTGAGGGAGTGGAAGGAGCATGTTGTGCAAGTGTCCACATTCCTGTCCCAGGCAAGAGCGCTCAGGAGGTTTGGATAATCGGACGAAATATGAGATGGGAAAGCAGGGTTCAGATTAGCAGAGTGAAACTCAGAAAAATACACTGTCATCTATAGAAACTAAAGTGTGTTCTCCTGATTTTGTTTGTTTATTTATTATTTTTTTTGCTTCTTTAACTTCACTAACTGGTTGTGATTAATGTATCATTACTACTGTCACTGCTGTTCAGGTATGCAGGGCGCAGGACAAAAGTGACGCCTTTTGACGTAAGGGAACCTCCTGGCGCCCTCAGGCCAATTAATTCAACCACATAAAATCTTCAAGCCTGCAAAGCAGTTGAAGAACAAGCAACTGGGACAGCATTGCAGAGCCATGAGTCCTGTGACCACAGCACTGGTGTGTGTTGGCCTAATGGTCAGCGCAGTGACAGCTTATGACTTAGGTGAGGCTTCTTTGTGGTCGAGTTTGTTATTTTGCACTATAAACATGTACTTCATTGTTTGTCACTACCAGGCTGCCTGTCTGTTTTCTACTGTATGTGTGTGTGTGCAGCTCGCTGTTAAATTAGCTGCTGTCGGTCCCATTGATTAAGGTGTCTTGCTGCTCACTGCCTCATCCTTCTGTTGTAGTTGTGTCAGGAGTCTTTCAGTCCAGTGGCTTAAAGCTGAACTACACTCAAGCGCAAGAATACTGCCGTTCCCAGAATGCAGAAATGGCAACGCTGGAAAACGTAACCACTGCCTATAAAGGCGGCTTTCAGACTTGCAGGTAAGACCACCACTGGGCACAATGCCACTTTCTGAATGGTTAAGGACAGCTTATGTACTTTGCTGAGAATATCATGACTCTGAAATGATGTACCTGGTGATGCTAAAAGATCACGGTGGGGGTCACTTATTTATGGATTTTGTAATAAAAAATCTGACGAACATAATGGTGACTATTGAATGAAGAAAAAGGGTGACAATAAGATGGTGCTGTGCCTGCCTTTGTAAAAACTGGTCTACTTTCTAAAAAATGGGAAAAGCTACCTGAGACTGTTTTTATGTGAATTAATTGTCATGTGATGGTATCTTCTTTTTCTGCATGACAAAGTCGTTCAACAAATAAAAGCCTAGGGGGAGTCAAATGAGCAAAAGAAAGGTTTAGCAGATATTTTCAAAGTGGGTCACATATTTAAAAGTTTGGGTAATTTTAATTAATGATGCTGCTATGCCATAACAAAGACATCACTTTTCTTATACATGTACTTGATGTGGGCGGCAGTGTTGGGAATTGGTCAGCTCTGCTTATGCCTGGGGACTTGGGTTTGAACCCCGGCCTGGTCATTCCTCTGTGGAGTTGGCACGTTCTCTTCAAACCGATCCTAAAGATATACAGAAGTGAGAGCGTTCTGCCACGGCATACAGAGTGGGGTTCGACTTTGGGCAAGGATGGGCTCTGTCTCAATTTTCTAAGTGTGTTTAGACGATGAATGGATGTATGCCATTAGTATTATTAGTACATTTTGTAGCAGATAGTATGTTATGGTAGAATTATTATAAAAATACTATTGTTGATTTTCATTATTCTTGTTAGAATTATTTTTTCAGCACTTAACTGATACTTATTAAGTAATATCCATCCATCCATTTTCCAAGCCGCTATATCCTAACTACAGGGTCACAGGGGTCTGTTGGAGCCAATCCTAGCCAACACAGGACACAAGGCAGGAAACAAACCCCGGGCAGGGCGCCAGCCCACCACAGGGCACACAGACACACACACACACAGCAAGCACACACTAGGGACAATTTAGAATCGCCAGTACACCTGACCTGCATGTCTTTGGACTGTGGGAGGAAACCGGAGTACCCGGAGTAAACCCATGCAGACACGGGGAGAACATGCCAACTCCATGCAGGGAGGACCCAGGAAGCAAACCCGGGTCTCCTAACTGCAAGGCAGTAGCGCTACCCACTGCTCCACTGTGCTGCCTATTAGGTAATAATTAATACCAATTAATAACAATTATTACTAATACTAGAGAGCTACGCCCCATTGTGAAGAGCGGGGCTGAACACACCCCAAGGAGACGCGGCCGCTCCTCCGAAACCCCTCTTAAACAGTGATACAATGGGAAACAAGTAACAGGTGTTTTTTTTACCTCCTCTTTTCTCGATCAGCTGCTGGCTAGCTGCTGCTCCTGCCGTGCCGCATGATCTGAATGTCGTGCGGCGCTGCAATCGTTTAAAAACCTGTTTGTCCCCCAGACATTCTCAAACACTATGCAATCTCTTTTCGCTGTTCCGTTATTTCACCGAGTAATATTTTCAGTTTTTTTTGTGCTAATGCGATCTTCACTGTCATTTTTTTTGAGACTTTCGAATTTTCCTACTTCCATTATGTCTAACCTGCTCTGCATGTCTGTCGCGGGACTTGCTTCCAAAGGTTATAAGTATGATGTGACTTGTGACATGAAAAGTGTCTCTCTTCCAAAGATCACACCTTGTTGCAAGATTTTTTTTTTTTTATAACAGAGAGATTATTTAATGAATAAACACATATCAATCAATATATATCTACCCATTCATCTATCCATTTTGTAACCCACTTATCCAGTTCCACATCGGTGGGAGTTGGGCCACATTCTGGCAGCCAAAACTGGATGACGTGTCACTTAAGGTTTAATGTTAACGTAACATACAGTAACTCACTTAATCCATTTTATGACTGCATATTGGCTGGCAGCATTTGACACAAGTTAGAACCCTAGTTCTAGTCAAAGTGCTATTTACTGTTAAAATTGTTTTATTGATGTACTTTTTACTACAAATGGTTTAAATAAATGAGTAGAGTTAGAACAACAGGAGTGGCCACAGACCCAAGGATGTAAGTGGCACCTCCAAACAGGACTGTCCTTCCCTAGGAGTACACGGTGGTTTCCACTTATTAACCAGAGCCACACTCCCGGTTTGCAACTTCTTCTTCTTCTTTTGGCTGCTCCCATTAGGGGTTGCCACAGCGGAACTTCTTCTTCCATATCTTTCTGTCCTCTGCATCTTGTTCTGTTACACCCATCACCTGCATGTCCTCCCTCACCACATCCATAAACCTCCTCTTAGGCCTTCCTCTATTCCTCTTCCCTGGCATCTCTATCCTTAGCGTCCTTCTCCCAATATACTCAGCATCTCTCCTCTGCACATGTCCAAACCAACGCAATCTTGCCTCTCTGACTTTGTCTCCCAACCATCCAACTTGAGCTGACCCTCTAATGTACTCATTTCTAATCCTATCCATCCTCATCACACCCAATGCAAATCTTAGCATCTGTAACTCTGCCACCTCCAGCTCTGTCTCCTGCTTTCTGGTCAGTGCCACCGTCTCCAACCCATATAACATAGCTGGTCTCACTACCGTCCTGTAGACCTTCCCTTTCACTCTTGCTGATATCCGTCTGTCACAAATTACTCCTGACACTCTTCTCCACCCATTCCACCCTGCCAGCACTCTCTTCTTCACCTCTCTTCCACAATCCCTATTACTCTGTATTCTTGATTCCAAGTATTTAAACTCATCCACCTTCGCCAGCTCTACTCCCTGCATTCTCACCATTCCACTGACCTTCCTCTCATTTACACACATGTATTCTGTCTTGTTCCTACTGACCTTCATTCTTCTCCTCTCTAGAGCATATCTCCACCTCTCCAGGGTCTCCTCAACCTGCTCCCTACTATCGCTACAGATCACAATGTCATCAGCAAACATCATAGTCCACGGGGACTCCTGTCTAATCTCGTCTGTCAACCTGTCCATCACCATTGCAAATAAGAAAGGGCTCAGGACTGATCCCTGATGTAATCCCACCTCCACGTTGAATGCATCCATCGCTCCTACCGCAGACCTCACCACTGTCACACTTCCCGGTTTACAACAAACGACTAAATTATCTGTAAGCCACAGTGTGTCCTAAAGTGATTGGGAAAGCTAATAGATCCAAAGAAATTTCAATCCGTTGATTTTGTGGTTTTTACTTTTACTCTGAAAAGGATTTGGGTATTTCCTAAATACGACCGTCTTTGCGACTTTGACCTTGTGACTGGAAGTCCTTTAAGTTGCATATTTCTAAAACCTTTCTGCTTGACGAAGAAGTACAAGTAATGCTGTGTGAAGTGGTTAACCTGCTCCTAGCAGACCACCTACCAGTCCTGTTAACTATTTGGTTATTTCTTTTTTAATGCTCTTAAAGGTCAGCGCAAAGAACCAGCCTGCCTTTGACTTTAGGTTGTCCAACATCGTTTTGTCAAAACGGTTCAGCTCTGTACTCTCTTCCACAGGTGGGGATGGCTGGATGACCAGCAAGTTGTTATGTCTCGTACAAGTTTGTCCAATAAATGTGCAAATGACACTGGTGTCATCATCAAGCGACCCTGCAGCGCAATGGGTGCCTATTGCTACAGACCTGTCGGTGAGTTTGGCTAACAGTTATTAACTGAAGAGTGCCGAGCGATCACAGGTTAGCTCTGAAGGTCCCAGCACTGTGAGTGAGGAATCGATTGGTTAATCTGTCCTTTTGCTCATATTAGGTGTTTACCTTTATTTAGGACGCAAGCTGTCGACAGACAGTCATTGTGCTCTGCTTTCCCCACAGCTTTACATGAGGTGTATCAGATTCTGTCTCCTGAGGTGAATACAGGTTTCACTTTTAAAGATGCCAAGTCCATCTGTGAGTTTCAGGGAACAACCATGGCAACTAAGGAGCAGCTGGTGACGGCCTTACAGAATGGGTACGAGACATGTAGGTAAGTATCCTGGAGCTGCAGCCGTGCCAACTTACTGCCATCTACTGCTAAGCAGCACCGCTTTATCCTAGCTTACGTCTGTTTTTCAGAACTGGATGGGTAAATGAAAGCAACATAGTGATGCCCCGGATACAAAGTGTACTCAGTTGTGCAAAAGGAAAAACAGGACTTGTAGAACTCCCTGCATCCAATACCAGCTCATCTGTGTTCTGTTTTCAAAAAGGATGTAAGTGGCACCTCTGAACAGGACTGTCCTTCCTGTGAAGTGCGCTGTGGTTTCCACTAATTAGCTAAAATACTAAATGATTCGTTTGTAATTTGCTTTAGATTAAAATAAATGTAAATGCGAATGAGTGTAAAAGAGTGTCTCAAAGTGATGATGAGAACAAAGGCTTGCTGTTCTGAGTAAAAATCATATGAAGTTATCCTTCAGCTTTGCAACATACACTGTGTGCACAATTATTAGGCAAGTGAGTATTTTGACCATATGATCATTTTTATTTATGTATTCCAACTCTAAGCTGTACAAACTTGAATAGTTATTGGATTTAAGCACATCAGGTGACGTGTATTTGTGTAATGAGGGAGGGTGTGGCCTAAGGAGACCAACACCCTATATCAAGGTGTGCAGAATTATTAGGCAGCTTGTTTTCCTCAGGCAAAATGGGCCAAACAAGAGATTTAACTGACTCTGAAAAGTCAAAAATTGTAAAAAGTCTTTCAGAGGGATGCAGCACTCACCAAATGGCTAACATATTGGGGCGTGATCACAGAACCATCAAACATTTTGTTGCAAATCGTCAACAGGGCCGCAAGAAACGTGTTGAGAAAAAAAGACGCAAATTAACTGCCAAAGATTTGAGAAGAATCGAATATGAAATTACCAGGAAGCCATTATCCTCCAGTGCTGTCCTATTCCAGAACTGCAACCTATATGGAGTGTCCAGAAGTACAAGGTGTTCAGTGCTCAGAGACATGGCCAAGGTAAGGAAGGCTGAAATCTGACCACCACTGAACAAAACACAGAAGGTCAAACGTCAAGACTGGGCCAAGGAGTATCTGAAGACAGATTCTTCAAAGGTTTTATGGACTGATGAGAGGAGACTGACTCTTTACAGAACAGATGGATGGGCCCATGGCTGGATCAGTAGCGGGCACAGAGCTCCACTTCGACTCAGACACCAGTAAGATGAAGGTGGGGTACTGGTATGGTCTGGTATTATTAAAGATGAGCTAGTTGGACCTTGTCAGGTTTAAGATGGACTCAAAATCAACTCCCAAACTTACAGCCAGTTTTTAGAAGACAAAGACAGTTTATTCAAGCAGTGGTGAAAGAAAAAGTCTGCATCTTTCTAGAAGACCATGATTTTTATGCAGGCCAATGCTCCATCACATGCATCGAAGTACTCCACTGCATGGCTAGCCAGTAAACGCCTTAAAGGTAAAAGAAAAATGACGTGACCCCCTTTGTCACCTGACCTAAAGCCCTTCTTAAACGGCAGATTTACGGGGAAGGAAAAGAGAAGACGTCTCTGAACGGCGTCTGGGAGAGGCTGAGGTTGCTGCTGCACAAAAAGTTGTCAACAGATCAAGAAACTGACCAACTCCATGAATGGAAGGCTTATGACTGTTATTGAAAAGAAGGAGGGCTATATTGGGCACTGATATATTTTATTTTATTTTATTTTTTTTTTTAAATGTCAGAAATGTTTATTTGTAAATTTTGAGGAGTTTATTATTCTCACTTTAACAGATAAAAACAAGTGAGATGGAAACATTTTCGTTTTTCCTTTAGTTGCGTAATAATTCTGCACACTAATAGTTGTCTAATAATTGTGCACGCATATGTATTCCCCTGATGATGTTCACACTCACATTTCCTTTGTAAAACATTCAAGTTACAGGTTTATTAACATTTTGGATTGACTGATAGCACTGTATTTGTTCCATATTGAATCCTCAAAAATACAACTTGCTTAATAATTGTGCACACAGTGTATTCATAAGGCTTCTTCTAAAGTAGCGTGCATGGATTTTGGTCTCTGTAATAAATGGGGAAAAATCCACTGAGGGGCGACTAGTCTTATTATCTGCGGTGGGCTGGCGCCCTGCCCGGGGTTTGTTTCCTGCCTTGCGCCCTGTGTTGGCTGGGATTGGCTCCAGCAGACCACCGTGACCCTGTAGTTAGGATATAGCGGGTTGGATAATGGATGGATGGATGGATAGTCTTATTATAGAACTGCTGGGAATGACTTAAGAGGAGAAACTGAAGGAGTTGGAGCTTTTTAGGAGATTGAGAAGTGACACGACTGAAATGTTTAAATGTATGAAGGGATTTAGCAGGGTGGATACCTGCTGTTACTCTAAAATAATTTGTTTGACAGGAACACCAGAGGCACAGATGGTTAAAGGTAAACTTCACACCAAACTGAGGAAATTATTTCTTTACACAGAGGACCATGATGTAGTGTAGTATTGTGTACAGTTGATCAAAACAATCTGAGTCCACGCAATATTTTGCAGAATGTAAAGCGAATGGAGTTTGGAGAAGTATTTTAAGGGCCTGTTCTCTTTAAACCTTTCTTCTGTTCCAATGCATTGATAGTCGTGCACTCTGAGTGATATCCCAACAGGCTGCACCAATCTGCAATTACGTAACATTTCAGTGACAACGGCAGTAGCAGGGTGTTGTGCCATGTTAGCCATTACGGATGCAATAAGAAGTCAAACAGAATGACATCTTTTATGGGCTAACTGAACAGATTACAACCTGCCTGAAGAAGGGGCCCAAGTTGCCTCGAAAGCTTGCATATCTCTTCAGTTAGCCAATAAAAGGAGTCATTTTGCTTGACTTCTCAGTGTTGATGGTTTCATTGCTGCATTCGTCAGTTCCATGCCAGCACTTTAATGATTGTTTCTTTTCTTTTAAACCCACTTAGTGATTCGTCCAAACTTTCAGTGGTTTCCCAGCAATCAGAGCTTGAACTACACTGGTGCCCAGCTCCTTTGTTCTTCAAATGGATATCAACTAGCAACAGAAGAGCAGGTCCAAATCTTCAACGTCTCAGTTATCAGGTGACTAATGCAGTTCTACTCTTCGCAGCCCCTGAGATGTATTCTGAAACGTCTTGCAAACCCCACTCCCTTAACCCCCCCAGTGCTAGTGCTAGGTGATTTTGTGCCCGAGGCCATGCAGCTGGGTCCCCCCACCCCTTATGATCAGTGCCCTATGTGAATGCCTAATTTGCCTTAATGGTGGTGCTGGGCCCTTCCAGACCACCAACCAAAACCAAGTAAAGTTTATCAGTCCAGTGGGACCTCAGATAAATTATGAGGCTCACCAGAGTTGCCTGCCCAAACTCGGAAGCAGCACACTCTACCAGAGACGGCAGCCAACCATTTTTTTAATAACATCTAACATCTTCCTTCTTACAGCCCGGGCTGGACCAAAAACCAGACTGTTGTGTCATTTTCTGGCGGAAACTTGAGACTGGCCCCGTGCATTAGCGAGAGCAGTGACACTGCTGAGGCGTACTGCTACAACCGAACAGGTACACCGAAGTGAACATTCAACAGTGAAGTGGGGTGTGACGTGTGTGGCACAGGGGAATGCGGAGAGACCCGTATTGTAGGTTGTTAGTGTGACGTGTGGTTGGTGGAGAAATGGAAGGGCTGGGATGTGAAGGTGTTGAATGTGACGTTTAGAGGTGTGATGGTGAGAGTGTGACTCAGATTGGGCAGAGAAGTAAAGATGTGAACAGTGCCACAAGGCGGAGATGAGTGTCTTTAGCGTCACACTCTGTGGGAGGAGGAAAGTTTACGTGTTAAAGAACTGTGGGAATTGTTTAATTGGACACTTACTGCTGTGTTGAAATATGTAGTGTGATTCAGAGAGGCAAAATGTGCAACAACATCATGCCCTTCTCAAGTATGGCTGCCGACGTAGTGTTATTTAGCCAGGTGTATAGTAGGTGTGGGATGTGACAGACCCAGGGAGGTAAGTGAGGCACTCATTGGAGTGAACATAACTAATGTGTGCTCCCCTCTTTGCATTTCAGTGCCTGATTTCACCCAAGTGCCTGACAACAAGTGTAAGTATTTGCTTAAATACCTTAGTGGCATGTTTGTGTTCACTGAATAAGCTGTTGCCCAGTGAATGGATTTCCGGCTCATCTGCCTTGGCTGATTTGATTTTCTGTCTCTTATTCCAGTGTGGCTCAAGATCACAATGGGTTGCATTCTCACCACTATCTTCCTTACTCTGATACTGACAGCCATCTTCATGAAAGGGTGAGAAAAACGCACCATGAAAGCAGCAGCAGTACTCCTGCTTCTGGTGTCCATTAGCAAGATGGATCTAATTTCCATCCTTCTCTTTGCTTTTTCCAGGAATCAGTGCATTTGCTGCCAGAATCACAAGACTCTAACAAAAGACTCAACCCTGCAAATGAATGAAGGCTTTGCTTCTGTCCCAGGAATGTACCTCCCTAACTGGAATACGGGTGCTTATAGACCCCAAGAGGAGGTTATCTACCACAGGCCGCTACAGTCACCATTCATAAAGCCGTCTATGCTTGACTACCACACTCACTTTTTCAGTATTTCACCTAGAAGTCAGGAGGAAGTGGGTCTGCCACGCAACACCCTTGTGGATTTGAATCGCATGCATGGGCCTAAAAGACACGTGGCTGAATCACAACATCAGTATGACAACCTAGCCCTGGACATGGACTCTTAAACACAAGCAGACTGTGCGGAAGACTTGTTTATGAGTCAAGGAGCCATTGAAGTGGTTCGGGGTGCCAGCCTTTGCTGTCATCTCAGGGAAAATGTAGGCGTCCCCTTTAATCACTACTAGGCACTGGCTGTGACTGTCATTTGTGGTTATTTGTCACAAGGGACAAATGCCACGCCAGTTGCTAATCAGATGATACCCAATTGTTAAATGTTCCACCGGCACAGAAGCAAAATGCATTGCCCTGTGCCATTTGTGCAGAAAATTGAAGATTCTTGCTGGATGTTTTCTTGCGAGATGACATGTCATGTAAATATTGTCACAAAAGGCTTGGTACCATCTATGTGAAGATATTTATTTATTTATTTTATTGGCTTCTTTCTTCTTAAATGTTGCAGCAGCTACCTTTCTTATGCAATCAAGAGTAAAATGGAAGTGAATATCATGAAGGATAAAAAATAAAGATCACATTGTATAATTGACATTAAAGTATTTATTGTAATATTATGCTTTTTTACAACCCAATAAAGAATTTATGTGGAAACAAAAACTCATACTTCCAGTATTTTAGCCAACATTAGTGTGAAAGGTCAGCCTTGGCTTCCTACTGATCTTAAAAAGCGGTTTAGATTTGTGGTCTAATGTGCAGCAGGCAGTGTGGTGTAGCAGATGCTGTATCCAGCAGGGGGCGCTAGCTCCCTGGGAATTAGCTATTTTGTGATTGCAGCGTGTTACATAACCCCAATCTATATAGATATGATATAAAAATGCGATACCCCTCTCTTAGTTATACAGCAGTAAGAAATCACGTAGGAGAAATAACTTAGCTTTCTTTAATGACGGCTTACGTGACATAACAGATGAAGGAAGCCAATGGCAAGAACCCAGTTCAGGAGTCGGGGCCCGATGTGTAGAGTTTGCCATTTTCGCCGTGTAGTGGAAGGATTTTCCAGATCGGATGACGTTATCTCCCAGCCATCTGTCGGCTTCAGAGGTGTGCCAGGCAATGTTCCAAGGCTTTATACTCTTTCTACACGTGCAGACTCCCACTTAGGTAGATCATGCCATTCAAAGGCAAAAACAGGATACAATTTCATGCTGAGTTTGATACACAGAAATAGTATACAATGGTCATCAGTGTGACTGCCCGTTTCCCAGTAGTCTTTATCTGTCTTGTCTTCTAAAGCTTGCCTAGTAGTTCTATATAGTGAACCCCTGTGCTAAATCTGGCTCTATGTCAACTGTGCATGTGAGTAGAAAAAGTCAGATTTATGAAATATATTTTCAGAGAGCACAGTGACATATTAAACTTATACACTTATTACAGATGTAAATCTGAATTGTAATTCACAGAGTTGCTGGTTCAGTCCATGTCCCACGTCTCCAAAGTAGTGTGTGACGCTGAGCTTGTCACTAAACCTGCCTGTGCTCCATCTGAAGAAAATAATTAAATAAATAAAATCAACTGGTCTCTGCGGTTCTAACTGTAAAGTGCCTTAGGTTCCAAACAATAACGGGGATGTGTTGAAGAAATTAAATTTGGAGATATATTAAGAGAAGAAATCTAATTAGAACATCTTACTATTAGAAACCAGGCAGGAGTAGAAAGCATATTTAATACGACTTAATGAAGACGGAGCGTTCCTCACAAGCAGTCTATTACAGCGTGGTCAGAATGGACTTTAAGTATTAAGGGTGTAGATCTCTTTTATAAGCAAATCAATTTATATAACAGTGTCAATCGAAGCTTACCTTACTCTAGATGGCTCACCAGCTTATACCCAAATGACTTGCATGAAATAAACGTCCATTTTATTATTTTTCTGGTTCTTCTTATACCTTTGGGTTGAGCCACCACCCTTGAAATTTTTGTGTATGTAACACATGTCCATTTTAGTTGTTCTTAGCCATCTGTTCAGTACATTTTATTTATTACATCAACCTTTCTTCTATTTACTTGACTATTTTCCAAAACCAATTCTTATATATTACAGTGTACACACTGCAAACCAAAATATTTAGCTATTGTTACATTTAAATTATCAAGTCAAGTCAAGTTGGGGAGCATGCACTGGTACAGTGCGTTGCTGCACCCACCACATGACAAAACAGTTTGGGATCCCGGTTGGCAACCCCCCAGGCAGACCAGTCCAGTCCCACCCTCCGGAAATGACCCTCTATCTCCCGAAGCCAGGTGTTATGTGGGCGACCCCTTGGCCTGATCCAGCCACTCGGGTCCCCAACAATGAGGATCTTATGAGCCGGATCACCCTCGGGGAAACACGCCACATGGCCGCTCCCTCAGAATGCAGGTAATGTGCCTCATTCGGGACTCTATGAGCAACCGCTCATTTGACACAAAGTCAAACCAACGATACCCAAGGATTCTCCAAAGAGACACAGTACCAAAGGAGTCCAGTCTTCGTCTCAGGTCACTGGATAGCGTCCATGTCTCGCAGCCATATAGCAAGACATGAAGCATGATTACTACTACTTCCTCGTTGTTATTATTGTCTTACTACTTGTATGTGGTGGACATCTAACCGGAAGATTCAGGAAACAAGTGTTATTCCCTCACTGAAACAAATAACTGTAAACTAGACGATGTGACAAAAACAATCAGCGATTGGAATTAAACTTAAAAAGTAACTATCCAAACCCAATATTAAAAGCGACTAAGTCAGCAGTAACATAACACAAAAATGTTGTCATTCGCATGCTAAAAGAATCGTCGTTCTCTCTGTAACAATACTGTGAATACGTTAAAGCCAAGTCTATGAGAAACTCCAAAGGTTGCGCAGTCTGCATGTTGGTGATGACAAATACTTAAATGGGGGGGGTCAAACTCCAATCCTGGAGGTCCGCACTGGCTGCCGGTTTTCTCACTTGCCTTTTTGTTCATTACTTGCCAATTACTATTGATAATGAGTCACACTTTTTTTAACTTCATTTTTAAGAATGAGGACTCTTGTTTTTTTTCTAACTTAGTCGGCAACCAAACAATAATGAAATGTAAAAGCGAGCTGACACGCCAAAGCTACCCTGACCTGATCTGCACCTGTCAGGAGACAGTTTGAGAAATATCCATCTGGTTTGGTCCACAAATCATTTTTATGGTGCCCTCAGAAAAAAGAAAATCGACCCTTTTGAAAATGTCTGGTGTGGCAAAATAAGAGCAACCAACAAGCCATGGAATTGAGAAGCAGGTTTCACTGACTACAAGAAATGGTCTACTGATTATGAAACTGGTTGGATTTTGAGGTCCTCATCTGAAGTGGTCATATGTTGGCTGGGTTTGCATCTCATTTTTGTTTAGTTGTTAGTCAATTAAAAAAAGAAACAATTAAGCGGTCCAAGTAAGTCTTAACAAGCGATTCAATTAAAATGAACCCAAAAGCAGTCTGTTCAATTATCAGCAGTAACTAGTCACTAATAGAGAACATGGCAGGAACAAAAACTTACAGTCACTGCAGCCCCCCAGTACCAGAGGTGGACCCCCCTTTGCCAAACGTAAGTGCTTACAAATGTGTATATGTTATCTTTCTGTCCCCCCTGGCCATTGGACCTTACTCTTATTCGATGTTAATTAATGTTGATTTATTTTGTTTTCTTATTGTGTCTTTTATTTTTCTATTCTTTATTATGTAAAGCACTTTGAGCTACTGTTTGTATGAAAATGTGCTATATAAATAAATGTTGTTGTTGTTGTTGTAGTGCCTTATAAACATATATATATATATATATATATATATATATAGTGCCTTGCAGAAGTAGTCAGCCTCTTGACTAAGTCTTTAATTTCACTGAGTAACAACTCAAATACTGAAATTGTGTTCTCTGTGACATGTTTAAAATGTATTTCAAATTCCTAAAGCTCTTTTGTTTTTAAATGGGACATTGTTTGATGTTAGAAAAATATCTTTAGAAAAAATGATGTTGCCATGTTTACAAACATATTCCCTAGTAGCTTTGTATTATTTTATAGAGCCATCTTCTGCAGCCATACCAGCTCTGTTTTTTGTAGAATTTGTGAAACTTACCCGGTGTGTTTATGAGGTTCACCTGCTCTCACTTCTTAGGATTAACACAGACACACACACATACACACACATACTGTGCACATAGGGACCCTATCCAGACAAAGTCTCAGGTGGTGTCAATTGCCAGTCACCCAGCAACATTCTGCAAAGGACCCCCCTCTGTGTAAGAGTGACGCCAAATGCCTGCCCCTCTTAGTACTCCACATAGGAAGTCGCTGTCAACAGCACTAACAAACATACAGGCATTATAGAATTTGAATCAAATATTGTTAATTAATACATGATCATTTTTACAATTTAATACAAGTATATACTTAAATAAAGTTGTGTCAATGGATTGTTAAAAGCATAAGGAAAAGGACGAAAGGCAACTAAAGGGTTAATTAAACACAGCTTAAAACTTGAGCATGTGAGGGTTACCTCCTCTTAAAAGGAACCATCAAGGTAATTAATAAGGTTAAAATGAAGTAAACGAGTAATAAACAGCCCCTTAAATAGCGAGAACACACTAGTGAGAAAAACCAAACAGCCATGTTACGAATTGGTGATAAGATCAATGGGAAAACCCATATGACACACCTATTAACAAAGCGGCATTTAGAATAACGAAAGAATCGACATGTATACAAAGTTAAAGTGGAAGTCCAAGATAAGACATATCTTGCTCACATATATACATACATATATATATCTACATATATACACATACATATACATACATACATACACACACATATATATACACAAATACATATATACACATACACACACACATATATAAACATATATATACATATACATACATATCTACATATATACACACACAGCTATTTCGTATCAGTGCAATACGCTGCTTGTTAAAACGGATAACTCCCGCTCTTACGTGCAAGTCTGCGTGGATATTATGAACTATCGTATTTGTTCAAGTTCTATTTAAATTTTAAATAGAAGGAATTTTTATTTAGTCGACAGAAATATCTTTGGTAGGAATGGTAAAAACAGACAGGAATATTATTCCTGAATAAATCAACTCAAACCTTAAACAACTTATAATATTTTGCTCTCCATAAAAATATATCCTGTCTAAATTATACAAGTTAGAAATAAAGTAAACGTTAAAAGAACAAACATTCAAATTTCTTTACTCTTATGTAATTTTATATAAAAAATAAACTTAGATTTTAAATATCCCAAAAGATTTTGCTCTCCATAAAAATATATCCTGTCAAAATTATACAAATTCAAATATGAACATGCTGCATAACAAAACCTGGAAATATAAATAAAATGTGTTCCTTTCAGCAATAACAAAT
>JANRMT010062854.1:57121606-57138861 GCA_026402145.1 Polypterus bichir lapradei | reverse complement strand
ACTTATTACATACTTATCTTGTATGTATCAGACGCTTCATATTTTTTTGCTGCCTTTTCAATTGTGTAATTCGGTTTTTGTTCAGCGCTCTTTGGAACTGTTGCTTTTTGTCTGTGCACTGCGTCAATTCACGTGAGCCGCTCGGTGTACATGCATCGAAGTTTCCCAGCTGTGCTGGTGCCATGTCGTGCTATGTCCATGGCTGTATCTAATGTTACCTAAGTCCCGGCACTTAAAACTTTCTTTCACAGTTTCGCTGAGTTTGTGCCAAACACCACCCTGACCATCTCATCTTCCTCTGCATAAGCACAGTCCTTCACCCGTGAATATTTAGTGGGAGTTTGCTATTGGATTGCCGCTGACGGACGGCCTTATATGGGCAGGCACTAAATTACAAACGCCAGCGGCAGCCTGTCTATGAACTTAATTTAAAGTGTAGGTTTACATTGTGCTTTGTTTCCGAAGTAGCAGAACTCATGAATATGGTTGTATATGTCACTCGCTCGCTTCTTATTGTTTCGCTGCCTTCTCAATTATATAATGCATGTTTTCTTCAGCGCTTTTTGGAGGTGTTCCTGGTTTTCTATGTACTGCGTGATTACGTCGGAGGCGTGATGATGTCACACGATGCTCCGACCCCACGGCATTCAAGCTCATCTCCATTACAGTAAATGGAGAAAAACAGCTTCCAGTTATGACCATTACGCGTAGAATTTCGAAATGAAACCTGCACAGCTTTTGTAAGGAAGCTGTAAGGAATGAACCTGCCAAATCTCAGCCTTCTACCTACACGGGAAGTTGGAGAATTAGTGATGAGTCAGTCAGTCAGTGAGTGAGGGCTTTGCCTTTTATTAGTATAGATTTGAAACTGGAAAAAACTCAAATTTGCACTTAGAGGATCTGTACAGAACTTTTTCAAAAACTGGCAGGATCTAATCAATAACATTTTAGAATAAGCATTTAAATTGAGGAAGTAGGTTCTCGCCCATCTTTCACTCCATTTATCTTTATTTATTTATTAGTTTATCTATTCACTTATTTTTACTAGCTTAAAGTTTTACTCTGCTGGCCTAGCTCTTTCTCAAGGGTGGAGGTTGATTTGTTTTGAACCTATTTTTGTAAAACTTGATTTATTTATATGGAATGTTATGTGATTTTAATAAAATCAAATAAATAAATAAAGTGGAAGTCCACCAATTATTTATAAAGATGAAGCCTGAGCTTTGACTGGGCCATTCCAGGTGATTTATCTTCTTTGTTTCAAGACATTCCTTGGTTGTGTACTTCAGAAGGTTGTTGTGCTGAAAGATGAAAAATAACAGCTTTGTGACAAAATGTCTCGATCTTTGGAGTTATTTTTGGTTTCTCCTGAAAAATAAGCAGCCCCACAGCATGATGTGCCACCCTCTTGCCTGAAAGAAGAGCATTTAAAGTTAAGGCCAGAAACTTCTAACTTTGACTCATCAGTCCATTTTGCTACAGTGTTTTTGGGAGATTACATTTTTCTGATGTGAATGTTATACAGTAGGTGTTTGAACATTCTTTTTGAAGACATGACTTCTGTCTTGCCACCCTACCCTAGCATTGATTGTGGAAAATATAAGAGACAGCTGTAACATGCAGGGAGTGCCCCGGTACCGCCATACACTCGGTCATCAGTTTTGAAGGGGTGACCTAATATTTGTAATTTCCTGAGGGTGACATATTTACTCCACATCCCAGTGATGAACATGGAAATAACAAACAGGCTGGCAGGTGAATAACAAAGCGCTTGCATTAATTGTGCTAATATGGTGTTTTGTCATGTAGGAGTGTCCATGAATGACACTTTAACCTCTAAAGTACTTTTTATATCGGTGGACTAGTTAATACTGAAAGGCCTAAATTATTAGCCTTGATTTACATGAATACCTGCAGTACTTGTCTACAATGTATGACATTCACTCATGTTTCAAACACAATGGTGGCCAAGGGACTGCAAATCCAAACCAAATCTGCTTCAAGAGCTGCACTCCTGCTTTGACTTCCTAGATCTTTAACTTTGACAGCGCTGCACAAATCAAACAATATGGCAGAGGCTTGAGACCTCAATTTTTAAACCCTAGCAATGGTCTGAAATTGCTATGCTGTCAGGCCGCATGCCTGTCAGGACTTCCTGAGTCACTGCACCTGAAAGGGCTTCACTTCAGACCACAGTATCTTAGCAAAGACCAAGAGCTGTGCTCCTGCCGGATATGGTGCTCCGTTTGGAAAGGGCCAAACCAGTCACGAATCACTCAAACGAGCACACCGGGGCAGATGATATCAATAAACTAGGCAAGGGTCAGTGAGGAAATATTTAAACATTAATTTGATCATTACTTATGTTTAATTGCAGAGAAACCAGGCATTACATGCTAGTGGTCAAAAGCAGAAGAAAACTGAATGATTCAAATCAGTGTCTGTGTAATTGAGCTCGGCTCTAGTATAACCAGGAGAGAGATCTCCGAGTAACTTAAAGAGCCCATTCCCCTTAATTCAGCTAGAGCATTCTTTAAAAATGCCTGTCACCTTCATGGTACAGCCTTCGTCTGCCTTGTCATTGTGGCTCTGAACTTTTGTAGCAACTTAGTTCAGTGCAGCTTCAGGACTGTCTATGTCCTCTGTCTCTCATATCGACGCTGTGTGTCTTCCCTCCATTTCATCTGCCTTATGTTTGCCTCTCTCAAAAGCTGTTGTGTCTGCCTCTGTCAAGGACTGTATGCCGTCTTTTATACCATGGCTTGGTGGCTACTTTTCATAAATTGTATCAGTCAAAACTGGACAACTGATCATTTACTTTTTGCCTTTGCTACCTGTCAATATGAAGTTCTTTTAAGCTAATTATGAGATACTAGTTAAACAAAAAAGTCCTATTTCAAATCTTCTTACAGACATCTACACACTGGTTAGTTTATCTGAACTTAAACATAGCGATAACAACACTTTTCCTAGCATTTGCATTATATTTGCAAGTCCTTCTTATAATGCTTCTACCATTTGCATATCCCAGAATTCAGTGCTCTGTTATAATATACCAGCTCTGCACCTCGTCCAAAATGAGATGAAACCTAAATAATCAATGTAGACCTCAGTGTTAACGCTTGTAGTGCACCATGTAATGCATAGGTCTCTGTTATATGCCATCTGGAATGGGATTTGTAAAAGTAGTATTCATGTTTGTGTATTGAAATGATTAAGGCAATGCATTTTATTACTGAAATTGTTTGTAATGTGCCATCAATTTGTTTAAGTGATGGTTGAAAAGCAAAGCAGATCTAATGCACTCCTTTTCTTTAGTGGTCTCAAACGTAGGCCACAAAGCCTTCTAAAACTTACTTCTCTTCTTAACCTTTCAAATACTTGTTTTCATTCAGATTCTTCCGCCTGCCCTGCTGTCACATTTCCTGACATCTTGCCTTTCAACTAATTGTTATGTGTCTATATTTGCTTTTTTTGCTAAAACTTGTTGGTAAACTCATGGTTAAATGCACACAATTAAAAGTAATTATTTATAGTATAGCTATCGTGTTGATCACTCAGTTTATCCACTTAAAAGCTACATCTTACCTAAATTTTTATTATTATTATTAATACTAAGTACTAGTGAGCTTCCCCCCCTGCTCGCTTCGCTCACCAACCCCTCCGGCCTGCGTTATGCACCTGCCACTTCACGTCTCTGCCGCACGCATATGTGGATTTCACTTTCACCAAACAACCAATCTTTCAATTCTTGTGGATATGTCTCTTCATTGGGAAGAAACACTACTTTTCCCTGATGGCAACATGCTTTAGACCAGGCATGTCAAACTCACTACCATTGGTGGGCCGCTTCGACTGCCATATGTGCGTCAGTGGGCTGCACTGTAACAAATACTGTTATACAAAGTTACTGTAGCTTTCTTTCCAATACTGAAAACTTTAAAAAATGTAACACTTAAAGTTTAAAGTTTAAAGAAAATCAATTTATTTCCATACAATCTCCGTACAACAGCATACAATTAGAGTCTTAGCCTCTTAGCTTATATTATTATATTATATTCATTATATTATATTCATTGCTTATATAGGAGTCTCACATTGTGAGATCTATTTCTTTTGTCCTGACACTTGTCATCTCTTGTTAGTAACCAGTTTGTCAATATCAGGCTTGAAATCTTGTGCAGCTGCAACTTTTATGAGGAATGAAAGGTGCTCGACAGTAAGTCTTGAGCGATGTGGGGTTTTGGTAGCTTTCATTAACGAAAACAATTTCTCACAAATGTAAGTGCTTCTTCTGAACATAGACACTACTGTCGATGCCAACTTATGGATCTGCACATACGAGGGTGGCAGGTAAGCATACAAGCCTGGCACACCAACTTCGTTGTATTTTGCCTTCAGAATAGAATCTGACTGCAGTTCGATCAATTCCATTTGGATATTCTCAGGCGCATTCTCAATGTTGTAAGAGAACAGCGCAAAGTCCTGTTTGTGTGACGTGAAATCACGAAAATGCTCACTGAATTCATTGCTCAGTAATTCAAGTTGTAAAACAAATCCTCCAAAAATCAAAGTTTACTTTACTAAGTTCAAAGTTAATATTGTAAAATACGAGTAAGCCGATATGCAAAAAGCCACCTGACCTACACTAATTATACAAACTCAAAATCACAAAAATCTGTTAATAAACAACTCACCAACCTCTCGCGTCCACTTCAGATCTTCAGCTGTAGTCTGCACTAACTGTTCGTTACAATACTAGCACAAAATTACATAAAACTAGAGCAGAAAAATGTGAAAATATTACTACTCGTGATGGTCAGTTCTGCCCAGTGGCCAGTCCCAGCAGCCCAGCCAGTAGTGTAGCCCAGTGGTCCACAACCTTTTTGACACCAAGGACCGCTTTACTAGAAGCAAATTTTTCCAGGGACGGGTGGGTTGTTGGAGGTTGGAGTTTGTGGGGTGATTATGGGAGAGTTCGTAGGGCAGTTTTATACACAATTTACATTACATTTCTATTATTATTAAGTTATAATATAGTAATAGAAATTATACAGCTTACCATAATGCAGAATTAGTGAGAGCCCTGAGCTTGTTTTTCTGCAACCAGACGATCCTATCTGGGGAGGATGGAAGACAGTGACACGCGAAGTGTGTTGCTTATGTTCAGTCTACTCCGTAATCTCGTTTTGGTTGCTGTCACTGCAGAAAACGTGCATCACAAAGATAGGATGTTGGAAATGGAAGCAGCTCCAATAGCCTCTTTTGCATTAGTTTAATCTTCTCTTATCTACAACTTATGCTGATGAGAATTTTTCTCAGCATTTCCTTGCGATAATACACTTTCAGGGTGCGAATGATGCCCAAATCCAATGGCTGAAGCACTGCCGTGCAATTGGGTGGGAGGAATTCAACGTGAACATTATCTAAATGCAGAAGCATGTTGTGGTCAGCACAGTTATCCTTTTCTTCTTCTTCATATTGTGAGGTTTCTGAACTCTTTTGGGATCTGGGATCCCCCCCACCCAACGGGAACGACACGCTGATGTGCATCCCGAAACGCTATTGCCACGTGTGAAATTGTCTGTCCGGGTCCCAAGAGAGTTTAAAAACCTAATATTTTCTTGAATGAGTGCCGCATTAATAGGAATGTTTCTTGAACAAGCATCACTGCAACCACATAAAAATGGCTTTTCGGCGTCTTCAAATGCAGCAGTTCACAAACGTTTGCAACCCGAGATTTTTCTTCTTTTTTGCATATAGCAAGTATGCCGTTTCTATAGAAGGGTGACAATGAGTTAAATTTCAATGGATGTTTTTCAAATGTTTACGAGCAATAAGGGAAAGGTATCACTGAAAACCACACAAAACAAAAACAGCAAAAAAACAGTACGAGGAATGTTTGAAGAAAGAACATATTTTACAATGTTTCTGTTTGGGGATCGTTGTGCAAATGTCCACAACTGAGCTGTGACCACAGAACTAACTGCTCTGTGGATGATTCATTCAAGCATTTCATGGTCACTTCGTTGTAATGAAAGTATCTGCTGCTGAATGTACTTCGTAGTAACGAGATTTCTATGGACTTGTGTCATATGGGGAAACTGTCAGAAACATAAAAACACTTTGTCGTAATACTCTCTCACCGCGGTCTCTCCTCTCTTCTGTGCCGCTGCAAAGCACCGCCCGCCTAGCATTCTGAAAAGTGTCCTCAGTGAAGGGGGCAGCCTTTTTGCTGTAGCCCTTCACTGAGTGAGTCTCCGTTGCTGGCAGTTCTCTCGCGGCTCGGTAGTGGGCCGAGACCGCAGCCTAGCACTTCAGTTGCGACTTTGCGGCTGCAACTATATTAGCAGATGATGTTTCCGGTATCGTAATGCCATGGGAGAACGTGCTTTTGTCAGAAGGCAGAAGTAAGAAAAGTCAATAAGTAAAGCCGAAGATGCAGAATGATTCAATCACAAACGATAGTAATCATTTTGTACAAGTTTAGTGCTAACTAGGATCTGTTATGCGGGCCGCACAGATTTGTGTTGTGGGCCGCATGCGGCCCGGGGGCCACGCGTTTGACATGCCTGCTTTAGACAATCTACAAGTCTCCGACTTAAAGTTTAAATCTGAACAATATATTCGATCTCTTTTCGCTGTTCTGTTATTTCACCAAGTAATAATTTGTTTGCGCTAATGCAATCTTTACTATAATTTTTTTAAGACTTTCAAATTTTAGTACTTTCATTATCTCTAATCTGCTCTGCATGTGTATCGCGCCAATGTTTTTGAATTCTTTACGACATTCTACTTTGTCATCTACTCTTTGTCTTTTATTTCCAGCCCCGGGCATGGTTAAATGTCTTGGCACAAAGTCTCGTCTCGTGGGATGTGAAAGTGTCTCTCAGAGAAAGTCTTGTCTAGTCCCAGAATTTTTTTATATAATAGAGAGGTTATGAGTCTTACTTAATAAACTGAAAAATCTCAAATGTTAATCCCCATTACTCATGGCGAGCAGGATAACAAGATGTCAGCTAGTTGAGACAATCCAGAGATTACATTTTACAGCCATAGTAATATTCAAAGTAAATGTTCTAAGTTATAACTAATCAACATATGACAGACTCGTAGCTGTTAAGAATGCAAAATAGTAAGACAAAAAAACAAAATCAGCACTCTTATTTGAAACACGCGGCTTGTCCTACACACAGAAAATAACTAAAAAGGAGTGCGGTCATTAAATCTGCAGATTCTGCAGCACAGGCTGTACGGGTTTTCAAATGGTTTTCAATCTTACCCCACATTTACGTAATCTTGAGCCATGGACAATTACAGTGTGTGGCTGTGACGGCCAGTCATGTAGTGTGACCTCCTCTGCTACTCAGCTGTATCATTCTGTGTTGAGACACAATCAACTCATTTAAATTGTGTCCTAAGTCATAGGGGTGGGCATGTGTGTGTGTGCAAGAGTAGACCACCAATGAGCTCCCAGCCACAGTTACAAAGAATACAAAGCAAGTGTGATGCCAGCCTAATGTAAATGCCTCATGCAAAACAGAGATGAAACAGAAACAAGCAGATCAAAGTTCCCCGAAAGTAAAGGTGTCTTGGGTTTTTCAAAGTTTGTGTTGCTGCTTCAGGTAGAGAAAAATCCATGACAGACATCCATTTTAGGGCCTTGTTATTGTTCTGCTACCACATTGTCTTCACAGTGACCTGTGGCTTATGAAATTACTTTGAAATTTTCAGCAAGATCCCACAGGAACACTTGGTTTTACACAGGACTCATTAGAATCACTCATTTTCAGATAAGGACGCATTACTTTTGTATGTAATTTGGAATGTCAAAGGTTAAATTTGAACAATCAACAACAGCCACTATTATAATTTTATTATATTACTAGGGGCTTCACCCCCTGCTCGCTTTGCTTGCCAACCCCCCCTGCCTGTGCTACGCGCCAGCCACTTCACATCTGTGTCGCTCCCCCTTGTGAAGAGGGGGGCTGAACACACCCTAAGGAGATGCTGTCGCTCCTCTGAAACCCCTCTTAAACGGTAATAGAATGGGAAACAAATCTTTTTTTTTATCTTCTCTTTGCTCGATCAGCTGCTGATTTGCTGCTGCCGCGGTGTCGTATGATCTGCATCTCGTGCAGCGCTTCAAACGTTTAAAAGCCTGTACAGCAGCTGTCCTTTTGTCTCACTGCCTTGTCTCTTTTCTCCCCCAGACATCCTCAAACACTAATCGACCTCTTTTCGCTGTTCCGCTATTTCACTGAGTAATAATTTCTGTTTGTTTGTGCTAATGCGATCTTTACTCTCATTTTTTTTAGACTTTTGAATTTTCCTACCAATTCAGTACCAAGGTTTCTGAATTCTTTACGACGTTCTACTTTGTCTTTTTCCGGCCCCAGGCGTAGTTACATTTCTTGGCACAAAGTCTCGCGGGATGGGCTGATTATTACTTATTTTCAGAATTTGCACAGAGACTATTTTTGTTCTTTTTTGCTTTCTTTTTTAAATTCTTTTCTCTCCAACGCTTTTGGGTCTCTTTTCAACGCGCGTCTCATCTAGAACTTATACAATTTTTAAGAGCTCAGACAGGAAGTGTGTCTGCCAAAAGCATTCCAACAACTGAGAGGTTAGATGACCTTGGTCTTGTTTGAAAATGGTTGTAAGTCGGGCGTGACTTGCAAAAGTAACCGTCTTACGGGACTTGCCTCCAAAGGTTGTAAGTATGACGTGACTTGACCGTCTCACAGGACGTGAAAATGTCTCTCTGTCTCTCTTCAAAAGATCATGTCTTGTCGCAGGAAAAAAAAGGCTCATTTCATCCCAAGATTTTTTTTTTATAATAGAGAGATATATTATTATATTAAATTTGTCGTGCACACTTAAAAAGCTAAGGCAAGGGAAGTTAAAAATATTTTTTCCTAACAATGTTACTTTGTTTCTCACCTAAACAGCGTTGGTTATTAGATCTTCTTGAAGTGAAATCAGATGTCTGACGTGACTTGTCTGGATTTCTGCCTTTTCATCAACAAAAGCTGACATTTCAGTGAAGGCGTGTAGGCTTCTGATGTTCACTGTACATGATGTCATATAAACAATGGTGGCAAAGACACCAACAAACACAGAGGGTCTGTTCTCTTCAACACTGAGCCAGCTGCAGCAGGTCATCGGGGCACTCAAATTACAATCACTGGGGAAAAAAGATAAGGGAATAGAAACAAAAATAAATGCTTTCAGAAACACAGAGCCGCACAGCCCGCTCGCTGCCTGATCTGCTACATTAAATTTTACAATGAAGATCTCTTACAGTTAAAGAGACATGGTTACCTTTAACAAGATGGATGGACAAAAGAAGGCATCTAAATGCATTTAATATTTATAGCATCTGTTCGTGGATATCATTACATCATGTTATGCTTCACTTTCACTGCAAGCTGCCTGCCTGCCAGCCACTAGTCAGCATTTTGTACTTTGGGCTAATAACACCAGTGTCTTTGACTGAATAGCCTGTGTGGAGAGCTGACATGCAGTGGTACCATTAAACATGGATTCACACAACAGAATGGCAGGTCTTTACTTTGGGGATTTACTTCATTGTTTCTCTGCTTCCTCTTTCTTTAAAATGTAACTTCCAAACATTGGCTGCTAAAGCTAATTATATGTCTTAATCGTATTTGATTTTTTTGTTTTTCTGAGAGAGATGGTTTGTCTTTTATTCAGATTTGAAGGTTTAATGTTATTTCTTATGGTTTGAATACAAAGCAGAAGGAAAAAAAACAGTTTGTGTCCCCTTGGAAACGTTTAACTCAATGACTGAAGATTTCAGTTTAAGTTGATTACCTGTTGAAGCACAAACCTGGTCTTCTCTGGATCTCATCCTGGGATTTTGATCAATTCCACAAACATTACTTCTCTACACACAGATAAAAATCTAAAAAACAAAAATGAGCCAACCACTTAAAGGTTAAGTTCTGTATTTTTCAATCCAGTTATTTCTTTCTTCACGATCATGGTATATATTAATTTGCCACATGAAATTGTGTTCTAAAGAGAAACATACGAGGTGTGGCAGAAAAGTAATGAGACTGATTTTTTATTTACCAAAGTTTTTATTTTTTTCAAACATCAATGTTATCCCCTTCAAAATAGTTCCCTTGGGCAGCTACACACCGATGGAGACGTTGTTCCCACTGTTGGTAGCAGCGCTGGAAGTCTTCAACCGGTATGGTCTTCAGCATGTCCGTTACACTCTTTTGGATGTTTTCTAAAGTCCCGAAAAGACGTCCTTTGAGGACATTTTTCAGTTTAGGAAAAAGGAAAAAGTCACACGGACTGAGGTCAGGTGATTAAGGGGGCTGGGGAACCACAGGAATGCGTTTTTTCGATTGTCCTTCTGCTCAATTGTGAGGTTTTTCGGCACCATTTTGGCACAGACCTTTCGCATGTGCAAATGTTCAGTCAAAATTTGATGAACGGTAAATCTGTTCAAATTTAATTGTTCACTCAACATTCTTAATGTTAAACGACGGTCTGATCTCACAAGAGTGTTGACACGTTCGATGTTTTCATTGGTTTTCGAAGTTGAAGGCCTCCCTGAAAAACTTGAGCTCGTGATAAAGAATGTTCCCCATAGGCCTGTTTTAACTTTTCAAACGTCACACTTGCCGATTCTCCAAGCTTAACACAAAATTTAATGGCACAACGTTGCTCCAAATTCCGCTGTTCCATTTTGCGTGACGCACAACCAAAAACACAACTTCGCTAATAGCAGTCACAAAAATCACATAGTTAACGGAAGGAGTTGAAACTCGCACTGAGCTATGGGAGGGTACTGATACACGTGCTCTATCAAGGACAACAGCACAGCGTTGCCAGATCGCTTGCAGTGTTGCCAGTCTCATTACTTTTCTGCCACACCTCGTATTTTATACATTTTAAAAATATAACTAACCTGTGATTTGTAATGGATAATATTATAAGTACTGAAGTCCTTTTGTAGAAAGAGCTTTAAAATGTACCGAATACAGAAATGTACTTAAAGGACTCTAAATGGCTTCAGAGTGCACACTGACCTCATCCTAGATAAAACAGGAATAACAGTCTCTCTACTCAGCAAGTCGGAACAGACTTACCCACAAGCCCACTTCAAGCTCGTTCTTGCCGCACCAACTTGTGGACTGAACCAGTCTCTCCAAACAGCAGACACCATGACTTTTATTACAGGCCTGATCGCTTGCAGTGTTGCCAGTCTCATTACTTTTCTGCCACACCTCGTACATAGGCTATTCTCTAAATGTTATACACACATAACACTAAAACAAATTAAACTAAATAACTGAGATGCACATGGTTACAAGCAAATATAGCTTATATATGTACTTTTTTATCTGAGCTAGTTTAGAATGCATCATTTGAGATATACCTTTAAAGACATACCCACAACTTTAAATTGGGATTTTATTTTTCCTTCTTTTGCTTTGTACAGCACAATTCAGTTCATTCCACTTTAGTTAAATTCATGGATGTACATTGATACTTCAATTAAACATATTTTGTTAGTTGTCCCTTTAATATGGATGTTCAAATGAGGTAATACCAGGAATCGCTACAGATGTTGCGTTTTTGAGCATGTGTTAGTGACTTTACCTTGAAAAGACTGTAGCTGGCAACACTGGAGGTGTGTGTGAGAGACACACACAAGGAGGAATAATAATACATTTTATAATAATACATTTTATTTATATAGCGCCTTTCCCATGCTCAAGGCACTTACAGAATATAAGAAAGATGACAAAAAGACAAAAGGACAACTGATGGCGAAGGTGACGTCAGAAAAGGGAGACTGAGATGCATTTCATCTGAACGTCCGTAAAAGCATCTAATGAACAACACTGATCACCAGATCAAAAGCTGCCCCAGGACAACTTACAATCCTCTGTAAGCTTTTTCTAAAAACTGCACCCAGACTCTATCAGTTTTATTTTCTATTATTTCTTTTTCTATTTGGTGTTACTATTCATTAATAAATACGACTTTCCTTCTACATTTTCTATACTTTGTTCTTGTATCTTGAGTGATTGAAATATTAAATCGAAAATTACGACACCTGTATGAGCAGTAGTCGCATTACTTGCTCATAGGGTTATCAAGGCTATGAGGTCCCACCTAGAAAGAAAGGGAACTCCAGTAAAAGCAGAGCATATTGTTTGGTTGGTAAGTCGCGTAACTAAAAGAGCTACACTTAATTGTGTCGCGATGACACCTGTATATTTGTCATGTGTCACATACCCTTATGACAAAATATTTTTAAAAAATGTGATATCTGTCTCTGATGAAAGATTACATAACAGAAAACACTGCAACTTTCAAATCAGTTAACTAAGTCGTACTCAAACGTTACACTATGCATACATTTCCTATTTCTTTAAAATAAGAAAGTTATTATTTTGCCACAATTAAAATACATAGGCAATCAACTTAAAAACAAACCACTTTCTGTCATTTAAATATCATTTCATGATAATGACCGATTTATAAGCTGATTTAGATGTCCTAGAGATGTCCTCCTTGAGCCGAGTGCTGAATTAGACCTGCGTTACAGAGACCATCACGCAGCTATCATGTAGTCCCTGTTCTGTGAAATGTTTAGAACAACCGGCTTTAGAAAATGGATGGACATCAGAATGTGACTGATGTGCCACTGAGATGTGCAGTGAAATTAGATTTTCACTTCATTGTTCTACTGTATAGAGCTGATAAAATGCCAAGATCAAAACCGTTTATGTAGGACTTGCGTGTGGTCAAAACTTGTCGTAAGTTTAAACCTATTAGCACGCCATGTTTGTGTTTTATAAATCACAACTTTTGCGTAAGAAATGGCTTATACACATTTCTGTGTGTAATCAAGTCTTATACATGCGGCTCCAGGACATTAACAAGCTGTATTCATGCAAGTCGGCCTGCACCTTATCATTTCTTCCTCCTTCTGTGAATATTATTACTATTGTTATCTTTGTAATGAAGCCTTAGCATTAGACTTCAGAAAACTACAAAGCATCATCTTGATTTCTAAGGAAACTACAAAACGTCATCATGAGTACCATTTTTCAACTCAGGGGGCTGTAAATTCATGACATTATTCACGTAGGATACTTCATAACTACTTCTCATGTCCTACTCCAACATACGACAAATTCTTATCTTAATCAGACTATTAGTGCAATTCTTAGGAGTAATTTTGAGACTTGGCTTGCCAAATACAAGCACTGCACTCCAGGACATTAACATTTTCTGTGTGGCTTTGACTTTATGCTTGGGGCCATTTTCTTGTTGGAAATTGAATCTTCTCCCAAGGTGGATGTTTCTTGCAGACTGCATGAGGTGTTTTCTCCTGGATTTAATTGTACTTTGTTGCATTAATTTTATCCTTGCAAGCTTTATCACAGTAGGATGCTGCTGCCATCATGCTTCATGATATGGATGGTGTGTTTTGGATGATGTGCAGTGGTTGCTTATGCCAGACATGGTGTTTAGTCTGATGGTCAAAAACCTCAGTTTGGGTCTGACCATATAACCTTCTTCCAAATGACTTCAGAGGGTCCCTTTGTGCCTTAGACCAAACTTTAGCTTAGGAGTCCATTGATTTTTTAACAGTGGCCTTTTCCATGCCATGGTACCATAAAACTGCAACTGGGCAAGAGTTGTTGTCTGCACAGTCTCTCCAGTCTAAGCCACTGTAGTTTGTAACTCCTTCAGAGTTCTCTTAGGTCTCTTGGTAGCCTACTTCAGTAGTCTTCTTCTTGATCAATCACTCACCTTTTGAGGCACATTTACAACTGTCCCATACGTTTTACATTTCTTAATGATTTTAATGACCCCAAGGGATATTTAGTGACTTGGAGGTTTTCTTGTGTTCATCCCCTGACTTTTGCATTCACTCCCCTTTTCCTGGAGTTGTTTGAGGTGTCCTTCTGTCTTCATCGTGTAGGTTAAGCCACCATACTGACTCCTAGATAAGGTGCATTTATACCACAAGCAATGGAAAGCCCTTGACCACAGAGCAGTGCTCTCCATTCAACAAGGGGGGGGATACTTACTGTATGTGGTCAGTTCCTTTGTGCTTTATACAGTGGGGGAAATAAGTATTTGATCCACTACTGAATTTGTACTTGTGCTCACTTACAAAGAAATGAACAGTCTCTAATTTTTATGGTAGCTTCATTTTAATGGAGAGAGACAGAATATCAACCAAAAATCCAGAAAAAAAACACATTACATCAAAGTTATAAATTGATTTGCATGTCATTGAGTGATACAAGTATGTGATCCCCTACAACCCAGCCAGAATTCTGGCTCCAACAGATTGGCTGGGTGCCCATGTGACACACAGATTACAATCAATCAATCAATCACAGATACTCCTGATCTCAACTCATTACATGTACAGGCCCTACTCTTTGCACAAAGAAACAAAGTTCTCCAGCTGACTCCTATATTCTGTCTCATCCCCTTTATTAATACATCTCTTAAGTGCAGAATCATCTAAGAATTCCTGCAAGTGACATGACCTGGTGTTATATTTATAGTCTGAGGTGTACACAGTGAAGAGAAATGGAGCCAGGCCTGTTCCTTGTGGTGCTCCAGTGTTGCTCACATCCATATCAGAGACACTGTTCTTGAGTCACCCAGACTGCAGTCTACCTGACAGATAGTCCATTACCCAGGATACCAAAGGCTCATCCACCTGCATATCTCTGATTTACCCCTTGACAGAGATGACTAGATGGTACTGAAGGCGCTGGAGAAATCAAAAAACATAATCCTCATAGTGCTGCCAGATAATTGTATCCTCCACTTTGTCTGATAAGCAAACTGCAGTAGGTCTGGTTGGTCTATCGCAAGAGGACTCCTATAGTCCAGGGCCAGCCCCTCAAAAGTCTTAATGATATGGGATGTCAGTGCCACTGGTCTGTAGGCATTAGGTGAAGAGGCACCTGCTGTCTTTGAAAGTGGAACAGTGTAGATGTTTTCCCACAGCAACGGCACTTTCTAGAGCCTTAGGGACAAATTGAAGAGGTGACAGAGGATACACCACAACGTTGGGCAGCACGGGCCTTAAGAACTCGAGGACTGACTCCATCTGGCCCCACAGCTACGTCCATGTGTGGCTTCCTCAACTGCCTCCTTACTTGGTCTTCATTTATGGAGAGCCCATACCCCTGCTCAGAGGTGGACTCATCACTGGCCATTCTACTTAAAGTGGTAGGAGTTGTTGATGTAGTACGAATAGTATTAGGAGAATGGTCATTGAAAGAACCTGGCATTGGGATGGAAAATCTATTAAAATTTGGTTCAGGGCATTAGCTTTTTCCACATCCCTTTCTAACACCGGAGCTCTGGATGGCTTGAGTTAAGTAATTACACCCAGTCCACTCCAGACTTCTTTCGTGTTATTTTGAGTGAGTTTGTTTTCTATTTCGGCTCTGAAAGCTTTCTTTCCTTCACTTGATGTTTTCTTTAGCACTCGCTGCATGTCTGTCAAAGTCTCTCTGCCCTTAGTAATGCAGGGTTTGTTGTTTGCAAAGCAACGTGTTTGAGGTGTCTTTGAGATGAGATATCGACAGAAAAGATAACACAGTCTGTGGTGCAGTGGCTGAGTCCCTCAGTGTCAGCACCATGTGACTTGCAAGTCATTTCCCTGTTTGTCACTTTGAAGCAGTCACTCTGAGCCATTTCAGCCCCCAGGTCCACACCATCTATATTCTGGTGGAAACAGGATGCTGACTAATAAGAGGCTTGTAGCTGGGAGTAAGAAGAATCTTTAATCTTTAACTTGATATCTCCTTGAAAGAAACATTGAAACAAACTAATAGAAGTTTGTCGTTATTCCTTCCAAAGTCACATTGTTGAGGTCACCCCATATTATAACTGTAGGGTAAGAATGGGTCATTATTAATGTGTTGATGACTGAATAAGTCACTTCACTTGCTGAGGGAGGCCCCATTTGCAGAGGAAGGAATATAAACATTAACAAGGATGACGTCATTTATCTCCCTGGACAAATTCCGACAGCCAGAATTTCAAAATTTAAATTACAAACACATACTGGGTCTCTCTTTGCTCAAATAAAATAAAATCCATCCCACATTAAAAAAAGTGTCAGGTATAAACCCAGCTCTCCATAAAACACAACATGCTAACTGTATGCTCCATGACCCTCATATATATATATATATATATATAGAGAGAGAGAGAGAGAGTCACACACGTGTGCATGGGAGGCAGCTTAAAGGGTCTAAATGAGAGTAATTCCACGCCAGACCAGGGGATGGCAGAGTGCACTGACCAATCGGCCTGGCCCTGATGACGCCACTTCACGTGAAAAACAATAGGAGGCATTTTAATGCTTATGCTTTAATGACTGTCTTTAGAAGACGCTCAGCACTGATGGCATTTGAAGAGCTGGCATAAGTGACTAATTTTGAATTCAACACATCATCCTGTCCCTTGCAGCTGCGATCTTTGATACTTCTGTGGCTACAGGCCATACGCCTGATTTAGAAGAAGCTGTAAAGATATTTTTTAAACTGTATTATGAATAAAGGCACCTCCGCGCAATGTGTCTTAAAAAGAATCGAGCAAGTAATCTGCACCTGTAGAAAGGCGCGCTCCTGCGTGTTCTATGCTGAGGGCAAAGCTCGCGTAGGCGGAAACTTTTTTTTTTTTATTAAAGAAAATAGAATTTGGATCTTGCAGTGATCCGTACGAGGAGGGCGTGCTCCCGTGTTTATTTTTAGGCACGGGCTGATTGTCAAATCTGCAGGGTGACCAAATTTGACGGAGTACTTGTTTTTGACTTCTGTCTTCACTGCTCTACCGCATCACGTGCCGAGTTCGGAAAATGAAATGACTTTCTCTTCTGTGGAGGAGTGCGGTTGCGTAGTGTATGGGTCAGTATTATGGAGTTGGTGTGTACATGTCGTGTTCTCTTAGGATTTGTTTGGTCTCTTTGCATAAATCACGACTCCAAATTGCAACAGTGGTTTGCAAATGACAGCCGCTGTGCAGGGTTGGTTTCTGCATTGCGTCTAATATTGTTTGGCAAACAGATGCGCAGTTTTTGTTAAAATTGCACATTCAGAAGGCATCATATGAGGCGACGTTTAAACATTCTGAGAACGTCGAACACTACTTTATAGTCGCAAACCTTTTTTAATATATAATATATATATATATATATATATATATATATATATATA
>JANRMT010062854.1:57105102-57121506 GCA_026402145.1 Polypterus bichir lapradei | reverse complement strand
ATATAAATATTTGTGTGAGAGAACGACGCCGTTATTTCATACTCCACCCACACCCTTTGCTATATGTGCCCACCAAGATGTTTGAATGAACTGTGTTGTACTTGATGTCATAAATTAATAACCAGTAAAACAAAGTAGCAGACCTAACGGCTTGGACATCTTGGGTCTGAGCGAATCCTTCCACATGCAAGCCAAGACTGCAACATTTTCCTTGAGGTTGATGATGACCGTAATTTTCATTGGCTAAATGACACGCCCTCCCGCAACCGGAGCTTTCCGATTGGTTCGCCTTCTGGGGATCATCAACACAGCACTCATCTGTTTAGTTAGTGGTCGCTTTTGTCAGGAATAGAAACGCGAATGAAACGACGATTTTGGAGAAGAATCCTCGAATTTCAGTGAACAGACTGTGTAAGTTAAGCTTTATTCTGCTGTGAAGGTGCACGTCCGACGTCGGTTGGCACAACGCATTACTTCTCATTCTTCCATTTTATTCGAAGCAGTCGGGGACGAATTGTTCGCCCCGACAGCTTTTCCTGTTGGAAGATTGTCTTTTAAATTAGGGGCGTATCTTAGTTTTCTTAATGCTCAACTTTTAACGAAGGTAAATAGGCAACTGCCTATTTTCGATTCCTTTAAGCTACACAAGTTATTTTTAAATGATTAAAACGGACGTTTACACTGTCTGAGGTGCGAGGTTTCAGAAACTGTTCGCCTTTTTAAGGCCAGTCAAACACAAAACATCCCCAGGGTCCATCTGGAAATGTCTATACTTTTTTCCTGGATCCTCGTTTAGGCGACGCCGTGGTGTTGAAGCCGTTCTGTGTCGAGCTTTATGTTGGGCGAGTAACAGTGAAAATGTGAACTGAAAGTGGGACGCTGTTCCTTGAGAAGTAAATTGAATTGGTGAGATTATTTTCCCCAAATTGTCAGTCCCAGGCAGAAAGGATTTGACATCAGTAGTGTAACGTTGTGGAGAAGACAAAAAGGATTTGAAGTGGCATACGGCACAGGCTATTTCCTTCAGTGTTATTATATAACTTCATTTTATTGTATGTTTAACAAACGAATTTATTCGAGTCTTTTAAAGATAACGGTGCCTAAACGCACTTTGGGACTTTTTTCGACGCGCTCGTTTTGGACTTGTCACCTTCCCATTTTGTTTTGTTGACGTCATGTTTTATTCTTGCTTGCAAGTTTCCTCAAGACAGTTGACAAAAATGCGGTATAAAAAATAAATAGACATAGCATGCAGCATACTTACATTTATGTATAATATTTGTTCCTATAAGTGACTGCCGAACAACCTTATAGCCTTCAGGTCGAATCTGGCCCTGAATCAACTGGTGCGGGCGCCAGTTTTCTGGTACCGTTTTCCAGAAGAGAGGGCCCAGACAAGCGTCAGTACAAGATGGCAAGGGTCTTGAATTAAACCGTTCGCCTTTCCGCGAAAGCAGTTGTTGGGTGTGCCCTGAAGAGAAGGCAGCCGAGTGCTTTCACTAAGCTCTGCAGTGCGTGAGATGGCCAGTGATGATGGACTCCGCTTAGAGTTGATGAGAACTGATGGAGAAGTGGGAGCTCTAGGAGGGGCACTGGCGAGACTTCGTGACAAGGGACGAATCTGTGGGCATTTCCTGGAAAGAGAGGCTGATGTTCATTTGCCTTTTGATCTGCACGAAAAGCACTTAAATTAATGCTTTTTCTTGAAAATTAAGCAATGAATTAAAAGTATATTGCATCATTCCAAATACACTATTGACTGTAAAAATGCAATTCTGCTTTACCTGGTTTGATTTGATATTGAAAGTAGGAAGCGGCTCATGTCTTGATTACGGGTAGCGGTTTTTTGTTTTTTTAACTACAAGTTCCAGTATGAGCTACCATTTCGAAGACTGTTCATGTCAAATTTTCCACTGAGATGTTCCAAGTCTTTCCTATAACACATGAAAACAATTTAAGATTAATTACTAAAATACCGTACTGCTGCTCAGTGTGCCCACCCAATGGATTTTTGCCCATTTCATTTCTATTTTATGTAGCATTAGCTAGACTAGAGTGGTGATCGTCGGCACTGTGCCAGGCTCTACTGAAGCTGCTCATTGAATTGGACAGCGCCCACTCTTAAGGCTGCTAAATTATTTCCGGGTGATGCAAGAGGCCGTTACCTAATAGTTTATTTCCTAAAGGCCGGAGCTGGGGCATGTGCCAGCACTGCTGTTGTGTGGTCATATATTTTGTTTTTCTCTGGATATGGTGCAGTTTTTATCCTGTTCATTTAGCTTTTGCTGTTCACACTGTCACACTTAATGACTCGCTTATTTTTATAGCTGTTCAATTTTATGGCTGTCGCTTTTGATCGATCAAGCGTGACAGTACCTGCACAATTTGAAATTGTGGAGAATGATGTGGCACTTTGCTGTATCTCAGTTTTTTGTGTAAGTTAAACATATCAAAGTTCACTGTTGGTCTTGTCTTAGCCTTTTCTAATCTGTTAGCTAATCTGTTAAAAGAACAAACATGCTGTGCTACCAGGAATTTTCAGGTGTTCCTCAGTGTGTCTTTTTTTTAAATGTATAGTGGATGGTTTTGTTACCACAGTTTGGCCAATCTGTCCTCCTTCCCATGTCTCTACAAATGTTTTGAATACATGCTTGCAAAGGCATTCACACAAGAGTCACTTTCCCATTTGGTCAATGGGAATTGTACTGCAGAATCCACCAGTAGGACCATTTCACACTTCACAAGTTGACTCGGAGGTGCCCAAAATGTTATGGCATTTTGAAAAGCCTTCAGGAGCCCATAGATAAACCTCTCTGATTGTATTAGAACATGTCTTTACGAATTTCAGCGTCTTTCTTTTGGTTTTGTAATGATAGTTGGGAGTATGCCTGCCAGGCTAGAACTGTATGGGGCACGCCTGCCCTTAAAGTAAGACAAAAGAGTTTAGAAGTATAGCTCATTACAAAAAAATGCCTGGAGTTGCTAGAGTTTTTCATAGAACTCTAAAATAGTGTAGTGCATGTGGTTGATCAGTGTCTGTATGTGATGTTGGTCAGTCAAGAAACCAGACCACCTGACCCACTGCCGGACGCTTAGCCTAAGAACAGAAATGAACTGGAAGGACTCAGCTGCAAAAATACTCAGATTGGGCTGTGAAGATATGGCTGCGAGTTTGAAATATTTGAAAGTTGTGCCGGTTCGAATCCCGTAAACCAGGGGTCCCCAACCCCAGGTCCGCGGCCCACTACCGGGCCGCGAGACTCGCTTAGTGAAGGGCTACAGCAAAAAGGCTGCCCCCTTCACTGAGGACACTTTTCAGAACGCTAGGCGGGCGGGGCTTTGCAGCGGCGCAGAGAGAGGAGAGACCGCGGTGAGAGAGTATTACGACAAAGTTTTTTTTTTTATGTTTCTGACAGTTTCCCCATATGACACGAGTCCATAGAAATCTCGTTACTACGAAGTACATTCAGCAGCAGATACTTTTATTACAACGAAGTGACCTTTAATGCTTGCATGAATCATCCACAGAGCAGTTAGTTCTGTGGTCGTAGCTCAGTTGTGCAAATTTGCACAACGATCCCCAAACAAAAACATTGTAAAAAAAATGTTCTTTCTTCGAACTTTCCTCGTACTGTTTTTTTGCTGTTTTTGTTTTATGTGGTTTTCAGTGATACCTTTTGCTTATTGCTCATCAACATTTGAAAAACATCCATTGGAACTTAACTCATTGATGTCACCCTTCTATAGAAACGGCAGACACGAAAAAACGATAACAGTGTTAATGTTTGTGACGTGCAATCTGTTGGAATGACAAATGCAATGCATATGTCTTTGTTATATGCAAAAAAGAAGAAAAATCTCGGGTTGCAAACTTATGCGAACTGCTGAATTTGAAGACGGCGAAAAAGCCGTTTTTATGTGGTTCAGTGATGCTCCTTCAATAAACATTCCTATTAATGCGGCACTCATTCAAGAAAATATGTGGTTTTTAAACTGTCTTGGGACCTCCGTCAACGGGACAATACGCTGTGAGCCTGCTGTTTTCCTGCCCCGGCAATGGACAAACAATCTTACACAGATGCTGCAATCGCGCTTCGGGATGCACTTCAGTGTGACGTTCCCGTTGGGTGGGGGGATCCCAAAATACGTAGTTCAGAAACCTCAAAATATGAAGAAGATGAGGATTATTCGGATACAGATTGATAACTGTGCTGCCCACAACATGCTTCCACATTCAAATAATGTTCACGTTGAATTCCTCCTGCCCAATTGCACAGCAGTGCTTCAGCCATTGGATTTGGGCATCATTCGCACCCTGAAAGTGTATTATCGCAAGGAAATGCTGAGAAAAATTCTCGTCAGCATAACTTGTAGGCAAGAGGAGATTAAAATTAACATGAAAGAAACTATTGAAGCTGCTTCCATTTCCAACATCCTATCTTTGTGAGGCAGAGTTTTCTGCAGTGACAGCAACCAAAACGTCTTGGGTATGACGTTAATCTGCATCCAGCCCTACAGCCAGGTCCACCAACTTGCAAGGAAAACTTGGGGGTTGGTGGCAGGACTGGCACTCCAGGCATCGTACAAAAAAAAAAAAAAAAAAAAAACGCCTTACGCTATTGCAGTGTGGTGCTGAGGGGTCACCCCACTGCACTCGGGTTCCAATCCAGGTGGTTTGTCGTGTAGAGGGTGCGGCAACGAGCTACCAGCACCTGCTCCCAACCTAAGTAATGAAATGTGTACAAGAAGATTTCTTTTTGTCAAAATCTGTTTCATAGTCTCGGGTTTTGAACTGTGAGATTTTCTGTAGTTCCCCAAGTAGACTCTTAAACGCATTTTTCGCAACTACGTGAGTATGTTACACTAGACCCACTAGTCAATCTGAAGCAATAATGGTATTTTTAAATACCCAAATACATTGTAAGTGTCAATGCTGTCTGCTCTCTTTCATTGGTAAAATATGCAGTTTGCCCACACATGCCAGGGCGACCAGCGTGTCACGGCTAAGTGACTCTGCCGAGCCAGGTGCAGTAAACAGCTCATTACCTTTGGGTATCTGAGGTAGGGCATTTCAGAGATGTACCTGTATACTTGTGTGCGATTGGTCATTAATACCACATGTCACAGCTGTGTGTAAAAGGCAGGAAATAAATGATGTATGCGACAGCTCATCTTAATGCACAGAGCCTCCTTGAGACTGCATGGGAATTGTTTGGGTGACGCACAATGAGACTTGAAGTTTGTACTGGTGGAAATGTCGTCTACAAAAAAGAAAACATAAAATTTGAGGAAGTCCAAGAAAAGTTACAGATAGTTAGCAATATGGAATATGAAGACGGAGTCCCAATTTTGACTCTATTGAGAACAATGCGTTTGCTGAAGGACTTGATGCTTTGCTTAATTTCTTAAGTAGTGGTCATTGTACAACTTTGAAGCGTCGCAAAGTTCACTTTTGCATTTCAAGTGCCATGAGTTCAGTTGTCATATCCAGATGCTGTCTGTTGCACGTTCTGCCTGTGCTGGTTTTGTGAGCAGCGCTCTTACACTTTCAGCTTACCAGCATATTGGTGAATTACTGTTATGCTGTACTTTTGTAAAGTTTAACGTGAGATCTACACCCCTGTATTTTTTGATCAAATGTGACTAAATCAAACTCTGCAAACTTTCATGGGGGACCGCCCCTCAATCGAGCAGACTTTTATCTGGCCGCATCATACAATGCTGCCGCTGGCAGTTCCATGCCAACGTTCCAGTCCACTGCTCAAGTATGCAAGTTTGTGACTTGCATGCCATAAAATGTGCTGCGTAAGTTGATTGGCCCTTGTGCGAGTGGTTTAGGTGTATGTGTGTGCCCTGGCCAGAGCCGTTTCCTGTGCTATGCCTAGGACTGTCAGAGAGTACATTCCCGCCCAGCGCAGAAAGAAGCTGGCATGAAAATGTACTTAGTTTATTACAGGAATAAAATGCAAGAAAAATACACAAAGTAAAAAAAAAAAAAATTACACACTAAACCTTTGTGGCTCAACTGCAACAAACATCAGGAGAAGATGTGTGTACTGCAGCACAAAAACTCCAATCTATTGTACATAATGTAAGATTTCTCTGGGTCTAGAGGTAAACAGAAAATGTTCCAAGAATTGGCATGAAAAGTAATTTTTAAAGTAAAAGTTTGAAAGAAAACATAATTATACGCATATAGATAAAAATTGTTTGTGTTGCTTCAGAGTGTTGTGTGTGTGTGTGTGTGTGTGTGTGTGTGTGTGTGTATATATATATATATATAAATAAAAAATCCTGGAATGAAAAAGCAAGGCGACGATACGTGATCTTCTTGGAAGTTCTCGAAAGACATTTTAAAGACCCGTGAGACAAAAAAGACTGGCCACGGAGTGTCTCGCGGGGACCGTAAACATGAGACTTGTTGCCAAGAGATTGTCCCAGGGCAGTCTCGCAGGGATGTGGAACATAAGATTCTTGCAAGACACGGCCTTCTTATCAAATAAGAGCTCGGACAGCCAGCAAAACATTCAGTCGTGTAAAGTCACGTGGCACACTCAGATTCTGTGCTCTCAGCAAAGAAGAAAGAGAAAAGAGACCCAAGGCGTGATACATATGCAGAGAAAGGTACAGAATATGAAAGCAGTAACAGTCGAAAGTATTGTAGCATCCCAGCCAAGCTAAAGCCTTTTTTGTTTTAAGTGACTGTTAGGTCCTATCGAGGGAGGGCAGAGTACAGCACGGAAGACTGATAGCTGGGTGCTGATTGATACCGTAAGGGGGAGGCAAGACCCGTGGGAGGAGGGGTTGGAGAAGGTGCTAGAAAGTTGTGTTTGGGGTATGCAGTCGCCAATTGTTAAAGCAGAACTTTTGTGACACTTTATTACGTCATTCGCTACAGTATCAAAAAAAAGATAGCACAGATCGCATTGACGCAAACAAAAGGAAATTAGTATAAGTCAGAGAATTTCAAAAACGGTTTAACTCGCATGCATTTATTGGTTACTTTGCAAAAAAAATTATTAACTGCTGATGATGTGGATCGTTTTGTCTGTTCTGAAATTCCAAATAGAGAAACCTATCCTAAATTATAGTACAAAGTCATTAAACACAAGTCTCACAGACCTCATTTAAAAGATTCAGCATATTGGAACATGGTATATAAGTTCTGAAATAAAAGTGAAACTAATGAAATAGCAACAATTCAAAGAAAAAAAAATCTTAATAGTGTGTATCTGGAAAACCAAACACGGGGTTGGCGAGCGAAGCCCCCTAGTGTGTATGTATATGTATGTGTGTGTATGTATATATATATATATATGTGTATATATATATATATGAGAGAGAGGATAATTATACTGTATATAAACTGTAGCCAACAGCGGGGTGCTCCAGCTCCCCAAACACCCAACACAAGGGCTCAGGCGCAAGTTATGCAAGCACAAGTAGGTTTTTATTGTGAGCACTCCCGACTCTAGCTCCCCGACTGTTAGGAGGCAGCGCCTTATATTCCCGCCCGGATGTGCTCCAGGTGGCTGGTGACGCACTTCCGGCAGGACTTCCTGGTGTGGCGGAAGTGCTGCCCTTTGCCCCGGAAGCACTATGGGCGTCCCTGGCAGGTGTGTGTATGTATATGTATGTGTATATATATATATATATATATATATATTTATACACACACACAATTATTTTTTTTTTTCTCCCCTGGAAACAAGAGGGCCCCCCCCCCCCCCCCCCCGATTTCCATCCAGGGCCACGGAGACGGAGCAACCCCGTGGGGGTCCGTGGTCCAACCAAGGGGCTGACTGGATGGTTCCTGAGTCCTGGAGGACAGCACTTCCGCCACACCAGGAAGTGTTGCCAGAAGACCATTATCAGCACCTGGAGCACATCCGGGGCATGATAAAAGGGGCCGTCTCACTCCCTTTGAGGAGCCGGAGTCGGGAGGAGAAAGACGGAGCTTGTGAGGGAGGAGTGGAGGCGGCTGGAAGACAGGATTAAAGGACTGAGGAGTTGTGAGTGTGCGGAACCCATTGTGTATAGTTTGTAATAATAAACCTTGTGTCTTGAACTGTGCTGTCGTGTCTGTCTGTGGCCAGGCTATCTACAGTGGGTACG
Source organism: Polypterus bichir lapradei (assembly GCA_026402145.1). Lineage (NCBI taxonomy): Eukaryota > Metazoa > Chordata > Cladistia > Polypteriformes > Polypteridae > Polypterus > Polypterus bichir. The sequence goes on along the minus strand of JANRMT010062854.1, from coordinate 57,113,391 downwards.
GAAAGTATTCAGACCCTCTTCAATTTTTCACTCTTTGTTATATTGCAGCCATTTGCTAAAATCATTTAAATTAATTTTTTCCCTCATTAATGTACACACAGCACTCCATATTGACAGACAAAAAAAAGATTTTTTGAAATTGTTCCAGATTTATTAAAAAAGAAAAACTGAAATATCACATGGTCCTAAGTATTCAGACCCTTTGCTCAGTATTTAGTAGAAGCACCCTTTTGAGCTAATACAGCCATGAGTCTTCTTGGGAAAGATGCAACAAGTTTTTCACACCTGGATTTGGGGATCCTCTGCCATTCGTCCTTGCAGATCCTCTCCAGTTCTGTCAGGTTGGATGGTAAACGTTGGTGGACAGCCATTTTTAGGTCTCTCCAGAGATGCTCAATTGGGTTCAGACAGAGAATCTTATTTCTCACCATCTCAGAGTCCTTCAGGTGTCTGATGAGACCAAGATAGAACTTTTTGGCCTTAATTCTAAGCGGTATGTGTGGAGACAACCAGGCACTGCTCATCACTTGTCCAATACAGTCCCCACAGTGAAGCATGGCCAGAAATATTTCTGCTCAGTATTACCAAACATTTTTATGGTATGCATGTTTAGGAAATGAGGTATATGCTAAATATATATCCTAATATATGTATTTTGCAGCGAAGGGGAACATGTTTTTCAAAATGATGTTGCATGTTATTGTAGCTTATAAGTTTGTACAACTTGGCGCTGTTACTGTCACAGAAAGAAATAGTCATCAAAATTTTACAATAGTTTTTTTCAGTACCATCAGCTATGATTTTTTTTATCACGTACTGTATGCTGTATTATTTTTAAAAAAATCAACTAACTTATTTTTTGTAAATATGAAGAAAAGTTTATAAAAGCAGAAAATTATACAGTTTTTAGTTCACACCACATCATGAAGCTCTTTGTCCTTGGGAGTGAATAACTTTTAAATGTGACCATCGATATATTGTACCATCACTTGTTCATAAAGAGTGTCACTGTTTCTGCAGAGTCAAGAACTTTCCACTCTATCTTCCATGGACATAAAGTCACTGCAGACTAAATGGTAAATACATTTACTTATTTGGCTGACATTTCCAATCCAATTGGTTACATTTCTTTTGGGTTTCCAGTTGGAGCACAGGCAGGTCATGTGACCTGCTAAGGGGCACACAGTGTCAGTAGTGGGATTTGAACACACAACCTCAGGGGTTTGAAGTCCAGGGGTTGACGCTATTCATACTTTCAGCCAAGGCCTTTGGTAAACAATAGGATAATGGTATTTTATGTGCCATAACCTGCTGCAAAGTCCACATGCCTTTTGTTTGTCAAGTACTTGTGGCAGCATTGCCAGCCATTGAATAACACACACTGTATAAAAGCAATTAGAGACGCACTGGTGAAGCTGCAGAAATAGCATTCCCTTGGCTGTCTTCCTTCCCTTACTGATGCTGCAACCTACAAATGTTCACAAACTAGCAGAAGTGAAATAAAAACACATATACAGTGCATCCAGAAAGTATTCACAGCGCATCACTTTTTCCACCTTTTGTTATGTTACAGCCTTATTCCAAAATGGATTAAATTCATTTTTTTCCCCAGAATTCTACACACAACACCCCATAATGACAACATGAAGAAAGTTTACTTGAGGTTTTTGCAAATGTATTAAAAATAAAAAAAAACTGAGAAAGCACATGTACAGTGGGATGCAAAAGTTTGGGCAACCCTGTTAATAGTCATTATTTTCCTGTATAAGTCGTTGGTTGTTACGATAAAAAATGTCAGTTAAATATATCATAGATGAGACACACACAGTGATATTTGAGAAGTGAAATGAAGTTTATTGGATTTACAGAAAGTGTGCAATAATTGTTCAAACAAAATCAGGCAGGTGCATAAATGTGGGCACTACAAAAAAGAAATGAAATCATTATTTAGTAGATCCGCCTTTTGCAGAAATTACAGCCTCTAAACGCTTCCTGTAGGTTCCAATGAGAGTCTGGATTGTGGCTGAAGGTATTTTGGACCATTCCTCTTTACAAAACATCTCTAGTTCATTCAGGTTTGATGGCTTCCGATCATGGACAGCTCTCTTTAACTCACACCACAGATTTTCAATTATATTCAGGTCTGGGGACTGAGATGGCCATTCCAGAACGTTGTACTTGTTCCTCTGCATGAATGCCTTAGTGGATTTTGAGCAGTGTTTCGGGTCGTTGTCTTGTTGAAAGATCCAGCCCCGGCGCAGCTTCAGCTTTGTCACTGATTCCTGGACATTGGTCTCCAGAATCTGCTGATACTGAGTGGAATCCATGTGTCCCTCAACTTTGACAAGATTCCCAGTCCCTGCACTGGCCACACAGCCCCACAGCATGATGGAACCACCACCATATTTTACTGTAGGTAGCAGGTGTTTTTCTTGGAATGCTGTGTTCTTTTTCCTCCATGCATAACGCCCCTTGTTATGCCCAAATAACTCAATTTTAGTTTCATCAGTCCACAGCACCTTATTCCAAAATGAAGCTGGCTTGTCCAAATGTGCTTGAGCATACCTCAAGCGGCTCTGTTTGTGCTGTGGGAGGAGAAACGGCTTCCTCTGCATCACTCTCGCATACAGCATCTCCTTGTGTAAAGTGCGCCGAATGGTTGAACTATGCACAGTGACTCCATCTGCTGCAAGATGATGTTGTAGGTCTTTGGTGCTGGTCTGTGGGTTGACTCTGACTGTTCTCACCATTCGTCGCTTCTGTCTATCCGAAATCTTTCTTGGTCTGCCACTTCGAGCCTTAACTTGAACTGAGCCTGTGGTCTTCCATTTCCTCAATATGTTCCTAACTGTGGAAACGGACAGCTTAAATCTCTGGGACAGCTTTCTGTATCCTTCCCCTAAACCATGATGGTGAACAATCTTTGTCTTCAGGTCATTTGAGAGTTGTTTTGTGACCCCCATGTTGCTGCTCTTCAGAGAAAATTAAAGGAGGAGGGAAACTTACAATTGACACCCTTAAATACTCTTTCTCATTATAGGATTCACCTGTGTATGTAGGTCAGGGGTCACTGAGCTTACCAAGCCAATTTGAGTTCCAATAATTAGTTCTAAAAGTTCTGGAATCAATAAAATGACAACGGTGCCCAAATTTATGCACCTGCCTGATTTTGTTTCAACAATTATTGCACACTTTCTGTAAATCCAATAAACTTCATTTCACTTCTCAAATATCACTGTGTGTGTCTCCTATATGATATATTTAACTGACATTTTTTATCGTAACAACCAACGATTTATACAGGAAAATAATGACTGTTAACAAGGTTGCCCAAACCTTTGCATCCCACTGTACAGAAGTATTCACAGCCTTTACCATGAAGCTCAAAATTGAGCTCAGGTGCATTCTGTTTCCCCTGATCATCTTTGAGATGTTTCTGCAGCTTAACTGGAGTCCACCTGTGGTAAATTCAGTTGATTGGACATGATTTGGAAAGGCACACACCTGTCTATATAAGGTCCCACAGTTGACAGTTCATGTCAGAGCACAAACCAAGCATGAAGTCAAAGGAATTGTCTGTAGACCTCCGAGACAGGATTGTCTCGAGGCACAAAGCTGGGAAAGGTTACAGAAAAATGTTCTGCTACTTTGAAGGTCCCAATGAGCACAGTGGCCTCCATCATGTGTAAGTGGAAGAAGTTCGAAACCACCAGGACTCTTCCTAGAGCTGTTCGGCCATCTAAACTGAGCGATTGGGGAAGAAGGGCCTTAGTCAGGGAGGTGACCAAGAGCCCAATGGTCACTCTGTCAGAACTCCAAAGGTCCTCTGTGGAGAGAGGAGAGCCTTTCAGAAGGACAACCATCTCTGCAGCAATCCACCAATCAGGCCTGTATGGTAGAGTGGCCAGACGGAAGCCACTCCTTAGTAAAAGGCACATGGCAGCCCGCCTGGAGTTTGCCAAAAGGCACCTGAAGGACCCTCAGATAATGAGAAACAAAATTCTCTGGTCTGATGAGACAAAGATTGAACTCTTTGGTGTGAATGCCAGGCGTCACGTTTGGAGGAAACCAGGCACCGCTCATCACCAGGCCAATACCATCCCTACAGTGAAGCATGGTGGTGGCAGCATCATGCTGTGGGGATGTTTTTCAGCGGCAGGAACTGGGAGACTAGTCAGGATAAAGGGAAAGATGACTGCAGCAATGTACAGAGACATCCTGGATGAAAACCTGCTCCAGAGCGCTCTTGACCTCAGACTGGGGCGACGGTTCATCTTTCAGCAGGACAACGACCCTAAGCACACAGCCAAGATATCAAAGGAGTGGCTTCAGGACAACTCTGTGAATGTCCTTGAGTGGCCCAGCCAGAGCCCAGAATTATATTATTCTTTCTGCTATGGGAGATACAAATGCATTTTAAGGTAGTGCAAATGAAATTTAATAAAAGAGAAAATAGCTTGTGTTGTGATATTATACACCTCTTCCTAATCATTTTGGTTTATAAAATCTAAAAAACATGGCCAGAAATTACATTTTCAATATGGAGCTATGCATTTCTGTTTGGTGGGTTATTTTCATCCAAAAAATGAAATCTCTTTCGGTCCACCAATTGTAAGAAGAAAAGCACATGAACAGAAGTGGGAAGGCCCTGACCTCACAAACAGGAACTCCTGCTGCAAATAACTACTCCTTTGTGGTGCGTTCATCAGTTTTAACAGAGGGTTAAAATAATAAACTCTTTAATTGTTAACTAGGCTAGTTTTGGCTGAGCCGGCTGCCTTCCGTTTGTCTTTTTTCACCATGTGCATTCATGTTCAACTAACTTGAGACTTCCTTTGACTTTTTTCAGAGTTGGTGAAAACGAGAGACTCCAAGAAAATGCCTAACAGAAGCGTCCTTTGTGCCACGTTGGTTTTTGCATTGATCGGCTTTGGTATGTTTTTGGTTTTTTCCCCCTTATAATCTTAGAAAAAGCCAAGTTGGTGAGAGATTGAGGAAAGTCTGTGTGTTGTGGTGATCCCAGCTAGGAATGACGTGGGTGTTTGCTGTAGATGAAGGGGCGTCATAAAGAGATCCTGAGGAAGGAGACTGGATGAGGAGCAGCATGTAGACGCACGCTGCTACTCTAATAGGATTTTTCTCCTTCCTCCTCTCCTGGACACTTGTCCCTGGCTTAACTGGGCAATGATTGTGGCTACTGCCCTCTTACATATTGACAGCCTGTATGAATGGTAGTTTTATTTTGTTTTAAATTATTTACTCATTTAAACTGGTTCAGTGGTTGCCTATGTTCGAATCTCACACCTTCACTTTGTTGACCTCCTGCTATATCCTTAAACATGTCCACATTAGAAGAATTGGTGATTATAACTGAGTGTATTTGGGGGGGTGTGTGTTAGTGGTCCCTGCAGCTGATTTGTGCCCTTTCCTAAACTGGTCTGTCCCATGCACACAGTGCACCTGGGATGGACTTTGGCATCCTGTGACTCGGAATAGAATTGGATGGGACTGAACGTTTTATGTAATCCGTTCTCCCATCCGTCTTTCTGCTGCAGTGGAACACTGTGAGACTGAGCAGCCGACTTCTCTGTGTATCTTGCTTGCTTGCTGAGACTCTGTAGCAGCCACTTAAGTGAGACCTGTGCAATGCTAACTGGATTGGGTGGTGATAAAGAATTTGCTTCATCTCCTCAGGTTTTGCCTTGGAATGCTATAAGTGTACCACTGGCGTCCCATGCCAGCCTACAACGTGTGCGCCTGGCGAAGACTCCTGTTTGAGTATGGAGTCCTCAGGTATGGGATGTTTATGTTTTTAGCTTACATTTTACTTAGTCAGACCAGACCAGAGAGAGAAGCATTTGTTTACTAGTTCTTGTGTTTATAGTAAATCTTGAATTGACTGTTATAGGAGATGTAACTTTCCACCACTGCATTTCACTGGGAAGGCACTTACTGAGTCCTGGGTCAGGTGCTTTACTTACGGCTGTACAAGCCAGACTGGTCAATGTGACTTCTTGTTTTGTCCTTGCAGCGGGATTTGTGAAGCAGTGCCTTAAGTATACAGACTGTAACAAGGAGACGTTGATAACCCGTAACCCCCAGATGACTGGAGCTGTCAAATTTTACTGCTGCAACAGGAATTTGTGCAATGGTGCCCCGTCAACTACTCTGACATCACCAGTACTGTTGATCCTGGCTGCAGCTTTGTTTGTCCTGTGGCTCCCCTTTGGACATGCATAAAATTGTGCAATCAGCTGCACTCCTTGTTCAGGAAAAGTTTCTTTAAAAAAAAAAAAAAGTATATTTTGCATGTTTTTTTTTTGGCCTGTGTCCTTTGGTTCAGTCCAAGACTGTGTTAACTTTCAGCGCTTGTATTAATTAATAGCTGCTTAATTATTTAGAAGCCAGTCTCCCTGGGAACAAGTGAGTATACAAGTCCTGGGTTGTGGCTGTGTCAAGTTGATATGCTTTGAGTCTTGAGGAAATGCTCTTCCAGTGCCTGATTCAGTTAGGTATTACTAGGAATAGAGATCTCTGTCATGGTCATCCTTCAGTGACGCCTGGAGTGTGCTAACTAAGACTTCTGGGTTTCTGCCTTGAGGCAGTGGGCAGTAAATGTTAGTCTCTCTCTATAGTTAGTGTCTAGTTATGGGTTGGGGCACCAGAGCGTATTAAGGGCAAGGTGAGAGCTATCCCTGAACAGGGTGCCTGTCCATTGCAGGGCGCACTCCCACATGTTTTCATACCACGCTTATGGCGTCCTACTGTATTTGACAGTACAGAAAATTGTCTAAGCAGTCTTTAAGGAAATGAATTAAGGTCTGTCCTCAGTTGCAGCACTGTTAGTGGCGTCCTTGAAGTTGCCTAAGCTGATGGTAACAAATAAAAAGATTCACCAAAGTATTCAAGGTATTGAAATGGCTAAAACCAGTCAGGAATTGGAATTCAGACAAATATAGCCATGGTGATCAAAAGCTTAGACAAACTCTGTTCAGGGAGATATCAGACATTTTGTTCCATGTTGGTCTGTATTGACTGGTGTACATGGTGGCAAAATTGTACGCAGATACATTTGAAATGTAGTGCCATATAGTAGATCATACGAGGCCCTGTATTTGTGAGGTGAAACAGACAATAAATACCACCTATAAAGTCAGCTCTAAAGAGAGGGAAGCGTAGTCGGCACGCATCTGGCTACAATAGACTACACGGTAATACTTGAAACCAAAGCACTATGTCGAAGAAGCAATAATGACCTTGTAGTGCAAAAACCTTCAGTTGGTAACGCACACATAGTGTAGACCCACCAGAACATCTGTTACCTGCCAAGGGCAGCCCCTGCTGTTGTCCACCTGATTGCTGCACATCGCTGCAGTGCACCTTCCTACAATCCGCACCGGCATTTCCTAACTAACATGATTTGATTGCTTCTCAATCATAACAGTGTGTTTTTACAATGTGACTGCTTTGAGACAGTATTTGCTATACGATGCACTATTTGAAATAAAGATTTGAGTTTAAAATTTCAAGAAATCAATCTGGTGTTTTTTGTAACGTGTGTGTCTTCGTGTCTTGTTGGTCAAATGTCTTGTTATTTGAATCAGTCATGAGAATGCAGGCCCTGCTGCCAGCGATCTTACAAGAGAGCCACGCTAGGTGTGACGCACACAAACTGCTCATCAACTTTTATTCTGTCTTCCCATTCAGTCTTTAATTGCTGTCTCCATCAAAATGTAAGTACCACCAGGTTTTGAATTTTTCAGAAAAATAAAAGTTGAATTGGGCGATTTTCGTATTTCAGTTTCTTCATATTATATGTGGATAACTTAAGCAAAGGCCGTTTTTGACATGTAACTATCAGCAGAGGGCGCCGTATGCATTTCAATCAGCAAGTCTTAAGATGCAAGACGTCATTTGTTTCCAGGGTGTGGTGAGATGACATTAATACCACAGAGAAGTGTGTTTGTCTGACAATGCGTGGCCTCTTTGTGAACAGCAGGGAGATCAGTGTGCTGTGTGTCCACATGGACATGTGTCACTTGCCCAGCCTTTACATCCGTGTGCTTTGCTTTTCACGAGCAGTGTGTGGATGGATGCCTTGGGAAAACATTTGTACATTGTATATATTTAGATGCATCAGTGTTTTACTTTGAAATCTTTGGTCTTGACATTCTTGATTATTAATATTATGTATAGTATTTACAGTGGTGTGAAAAACTATTTGCCCCCTTCCTGATTTCTGATTCTTTTGCATGTTTGTCACACAAAATGTTTCTGATCATCAAACAC
>JANRMT010062854.1:57059679-57070102 GCA_026402145.1 Polypterus bichir lapradei | reverse complement strand
GATCTTTGCCGTTTCCTGAGGAAAAAACAGGAAGGGGTGTGGGGGCGAGTTCAAAGAAGGGTCACATTAATGACGTCAAAGGAAAGGGGCGGGACTTCCGGTTTTCCATCAAATTTGATTGACATTTTGACATTTGCTGCATGCATATAACTACTAGCCAACACTACTGGGTGCAGTTCTATCAAGAGAGAATCCTTCTTTAAGTTTTCTTTTCCCTTGGTTTAAAGTGATACAGTGGGCCATGACATCACCAGTCCCCTCTAACCGTTTTGAATCCCATTTAGAATCAGGGACATTCTAAGGCTTCCGTTATAAAGCAAGATTGGAAATGATTAGGCAAATGGCATTTGTTAGTTCTGCATCACTCTGTGCTGCTTATGTTTGATTGGCATCTGAATTTTAATTTGAAAAGCAGTATATATTTTAATTGACTTTACTTGAGACAACTGGTTACATTTCTTTTTGGTTTTCCAATTGGAACACAGGCATACTCCCAACCTCCTCCTCGAGACACGGTGCTACACCTGAGTAACATTGCTGCAGCTTTGCTGTATATTAAGTCCTGTTCAACAGCCTCCATTGTAGGTGGTGTGTGGCTTTCCGCCCATTGTCCAAACACATGATGGTAGGCAGACTGATGACTTTAAATTAATCGTGCAGTGATCTTTCAGAGGGCTTCCAGGATTAACTGCACTGCAGCAAAGGCAGATTCAGAAAAAGGATGGAAACTAACAGTCTGAGGGGAGGGGTTGGGAGCAAAATGCAGCCCAAATAAGTAACATTCCTTAAACCTGAAAAATCCAGTTCAGGCTCATCAGGGTGCAGAACCTATCCTGGCAGTATTGGGTACAAGGCAGGAAACAACCATGGGGGGAGTGCCAACACATCCAATATGGTGCCAATACACCAACTAAGGCACACATTCACACAAGACCAACATAAAATCACCAGTTAATCTAAACTGTATGTCTCTGGACATACTCAAAGTGTAATTCCCCCACAGGCAACAACAATATGTACAGTATATTTAAGATGGGCAAGTGAGCCATGGTAGTTTAGGAAAGAAAAGAAATACAAAATCAAGATGGATAATAGTAATAAAGTGTTGAGCAAGTTCTTCTGAGAGTGTATCCTCACCTGTATTTCTGTCCAAAATGTGGCTAAAGACATCAGTTGCAGAGGCCTCAGTATGTTGTTCTGAAAAACAGTTGAGCACAGCAATGAAATGCCAAACGCTGCTGGTACAAACTGACAAGCCATAGTTCCTATGAAAGCACATGAATCACTCAATGAGAACAGCAAAGACCAAAGGAGCAATGTTTCAGCAGGCTGTGTATCATTCATAAATGGAGACTCCCTGGTGACTAGGAGGGCCTAAACTGCCCACTGGAATATTTTAAGAACATGTTGAGCTGCGGACAAGCACAAGGCCAGCCAATGTCGAATTGTGGCACATTGTAGGCTTCTGCACTGATCCAGGAGTCACTGTGTTAGAAAACGAATACAGAAAGGTGTTTTACAAGATATTGTAGTTTGTTTTGGTGAGATTGCTCTTAATTTCAGGTTATACACACAAAGCAAAAAGAAGAATAAAACAAGTGAAAAAACATATTGTTAGATTGACTATGTGAATATAAAAAAGATAACGTACTTTATAGGAGAACATATTGAATAAAAAACTCCAGACAGATTTTGACAGTTGGAGATAACAAGTTGTGTTTTACAGTTTTCTGTACGTGTGATAAATACTGTAGACATGAAAGACGCTATATAAATAACTAGAAAACGAGTCTTTCAACACCTTTGAAGTCTTAGGGAAAACTGAAGGTGAATTCATTAACCCATAACTGAACCCATTTTATCCAGGGGCCTAGAACTGATCTCTGCAACATGAAATACAATAAGCAATCGGCCCTGGTTTGGAAACCAGTCTATTGCAGGGTATGTTCACTGATACAGGACCAGTTTAGAGTTATCAACACACAAATGTCTTTGGGATGTGAGAGAAACCAGGCTACTCAGAGAAAAACCTACACAGGCACAAGGAAATGCCACAAAGCCAAGCCAGAATCCAGAACTACTGAAGGTCTCAGCTGGTCCACATACAGTCTGAAGGGTAATATTTTAAAATTGTGATCTAAACCATAGGCATATCCTTAGATTGTGGTGTGTTAGCCAGTGGAGATGGGTCTAACTGCAGCTCACAGCAGATGTGACGTTGGTCAAGTAATGCCAAAAACATCATTTGGGAAACCCTCCCAAAACCCTAATCTTAGCCATGGTGATGTTGGAGTGTTACGTGACGAACAATTACACTCTTGAGCCAGTGAGCTACAGCACTATGGTGTGCTTTAAGGTTTGGCAGCCTAGGCCATTGACTAATGTGCCTAACAGTGATGCTGACCTAGCGTAGAAGCATTACCTACTAGGCGTTGTCCACAACTAAAGTATTCAAATGCAGTGTTAGTGAGGCTAGGCACTAGATGTTTCTCTTTCAAACTGAAATTCACAATTTAGCTTTACGGGCATAACAATATAAAATGCATTTCCAAATCATTATCAATGCAATCGTATCAATACAAAATATTCATTTGCCTGTCAATTCTTGCTATTATAAAAAGTGTGCCAACAAAAATAATCTTCTGGCCATCATCCTGGAGAGGTGAAGTATGACACACAACACTCCTACTACACCTATGGGAGGTGTGTGACTTTGTGCTAATGTAAATAGGGCACGTCTGCTGTTCCTCTAAACAACGTGTGGCGCTTCTGACTGTAAGGAGTATCCTTGTCATACATCACTTCTAGGGTATATCTGAAGCCTTAAAACCAGATGAATTAGGAGAGTTCTAAAATAGCTGGATAGATGGAAGCTGTAAAGCCAGACTCCATTCCTACATTACTACAGCATAGAAATGGGAGTAACAGGGTGCAAGTCCTGTGAAGAACAGAGGTCCTGTTGTCAGCTTTTACCTTTTCCACTATAATTTTATGTTCTGTTGTGCTATATAAATAAATTTGACACTGAAATTGACAGATGTTGTGAAGAGGATGTAGGGCAGAAAGTCTCTATGATTACTTACCATGACCTCCAAGTAGTTCCTGAAAGAAAAGGAGAGAAGAAAATCCAGAAATTATTAGTGGAGCCGTGTTCACTTGATGAATGAAGCACTGATCGATGTATCATAGTAAGCAAACAAACCTTTAAAGGCCCTGGCAGAGGAGAGCAGTGAGATAAGCAGAGCAGAGTTGTAGCCAAAAGAGCTGCGCACCCAGGTGCCATTTCCAAAAGAGTCACCGGCTGGCAATGAGAAGTCTGAGATATACTTACTGAAGCAGGTGTGGCATACTCCACCTAAAAGCCATGAGAAAGCACCTATAAGCCTACAGTCACGTCTCTCTGTTGGTCCCTAAATCCTTTTCGAAAGTCAACAGAGCTATGAGGGAGCAGCCCAGTACCTGGCGTCAGACAACATGCAGACCACACTGGCGTCACTGTTCCTGCATTTTCACTAAACTTGCAAGGTGACTAATTTGACATCATCTAAAGTAAACTCCCATGATCCACTTTCCAAAACAGTTTCAGTCCCATTCTTGGCTGTAGCATTTATAATGTGCAGTATATGTTAAGATATTATTGTAAAATACAGCAGTTAGGACGTAATAACAGGTGGAACATATAGTCCTGTCAGTCTGATCTCTTCACTCACAGCTCCGAACATTTAAAAGTAATTTCTATACATTTTCTTTAATGTCTAAAGGGATACTCTACCCAATAATATATATTTTTGTTACTTATCCCATGTAGTTTGTACTGGTGGCTGATAAAAAATGTTTTAATGAAGAATGAGAGAAAAAAAATGCATCATATAATGAAAGGTAATGATGACCCACACTGTCCAATGGCAAACAATGTGAAAAATCTCCATGGAAAAAAAAAAAAAAAAATCATGTTACTCATGTCACATAATCCCCATATCTGTTATCCAGTCAAATGCCCAAAACATGCCAAACACATGCATATTTTGCAAAAATATTATGAATTCTTACTCACCGAATCAGTGTAGAACAGAAACAGGAAAGCTTCATTCCTATAATTGTGTGCTTTTGAATTGAGGACAGGACTCCTAACCATTGAATTAGGGGGAAAGGCAGGTCTTCAATTCAAAAAGCACAAAATTATGGGGATTTTTCCAGAAATAACTGTTACGAATATTTTGTAATATTATGCATATATAAAATTTAATTTATGATTGTATCAATTTCATCCTTGGGGACAAATATAATATAACCTAATATAATCTGTTTTAGAACAAAATCATGAGTTTTACAAGTTTTGTGCATACAAATGGATAACAGAGATGTAAATTACAGTATGTGACACAAATAAATCGAACATTTTTTATTTTTTCCATAAAAGTTTAGCATGTTGTTTGCCGCTGTACATCATGGGTTGCCATTACCTTCCATTATATGTTTTATAGTCTATATAGTTTTTTTCCCCTCATACTGCTTGAAAACATTAGATTCATATTTTTTTCTTATCTATCACTAAACTACATAGAATAAGTTACATATAAAAATTGTCAGTTTTATGTGAAGTATTACTTTAAACCTGTGGAAATTTTTGTTTGCTTCAGGTTGTTGAACATTTGGCTACCCATATATCTCCTGAGCAAATGTTTGCACTGGGGAACTTTTGGATGTCAGCACCTGTCCTGGCACAATCAGCCCCAAGAAAGGTAACAACAACAACAACATGTATTTCTATAGCACATTTTCATACAAATAATGTAGCTCAAAGCGCTTTACATGATGAAGAAAAAGAAAAAAGACAAAGTAAGAATTAAAATCAGAGAACACTAATTAACATAGAATAAAAGTAAGGTCCGATGGCCAGGGAGGACAGAAAAAACAAAATAAAAAACTCCAGAAGGCTGGAGAAAAAAAATAAAATCTGCAGGGGTTTAGAGGCCACAAGACCACCCAGCCCCCTCTAGGCATTCTACCTAACATAACAACGCAGACTCTGACACCAGGTTATCATAGAGATTGCTGAGCACTCTACACAGTATGATGCGATTCTGAAACATTATGAAAAATACTGACTCCATTCTGTATCAACATTAGAGTTAAAAGGTGGCACCATGGTTAGAGCCGCTGCCTTATGGATCCAGCACCCTGAGTTCAAACTGCTATCTGGCCATTATCTGTGTGGAGTTTGCACGTTCTCCCCAAGGGTGTCATTTAGCTTCATGTGTAAGTCTAAATAGGTCCATTGTGGTGGATGGTGGTGGGCTGGTGTCCTGTCTGGGGTGTTTTCTACCTTGAGCTCATCTCTGGCTACTCACTACTCTGTAATGGAGTAAGTACAGTTCAGAATGTTATATTATCTCTCTATTATAAAAAAAAAAATCCTGGGAGGGAAAGACTAGAGAGACGAGACGTGATCTTCACGCAAAGATCACAGAAGACACTTAAAAGACCCGCGAGACGAAAGGAAAGACTAAAGAGACGAGATGTGCTAGAGAGATGGAGTGCTGGGTAGCTTGCTGAAATAGTGCCCACTGTTTCTGCCCCCAGGGCAGCTGGTGTCTGTGTGGAATTTGAGGATTTTAGTGCCCAAATTAATTTTCTCTGGTTTCATTCCACGTGTGGCCAGTTACTGATTGGCATCCCATCCAGGGTTGGTTCTTGACTTAAAGTCAATATTTCTGGGGCAGGCTGTAGCCCCCATTAGTCTGTATTCTATTTTGTTGTTTTCTTTCCTTTAATTCTCTTTTCCCAGCTGTGATAGTGTAAAGCTTTCTATTGATAAACTGCCCCTTCATATTTACACTTTTGCTTCAGCCTATAGTTCTTACTGTACACAGAAAAACTGCCAGTGTTAAATGTAACCCTTATAGTGCATATGAAAACACACTTTACATATTTCAACCTCTGAAATAGGCAGTTTAGTTTAGCACCGGTGATTTTGCTGTATGTGAACACTAATATGTGTCAATGATTACTTGCTGGTTTTAATATTCAAAGTAACCCTTTGATACTGTACGTGATCTTAAAGGGTGAGCTATTTAAAATAAACATCTGCTTCTTTCAACAAATGTCTATGAAAGTTCTGTATAGTCCTTTTCACCAAGTCCATGTTTATAGTTCTTACACAGATTTACTCAATAAGTGTGGTAACAGTAAAGTTACAAAAATTACAAACATACATGCATTTAAGGTGAACTTCCATCCATCTATCCGTCTGTTGTCTAATCCATGAACACCTGGGTATCATGGGAAAAATGCGGATAATGTGCAAGTCTGTTGTGAACAGGGATCCATCCCAGCACTGGGCCCACACACACACACACACACACAAACACACACACACCAAGTCAATTTAGAGTCACTAATGGATCTACAGAGCACATTTGTAAAATGTAGGAGGAATAACAGACCACTGGGAGAAAGCGCCACACAACCCCTGACTCCTCCTTTCCACCCCCCCAACCAGGCTGTTTTTGAAGCATGATTTGAACCTGGGGCTGTGATGCAGCATCAGTTATAGTGCCATCATGTCACCCAGGTAAACAAACAATAAAACATAAATAAATGTCATGGTTAAATTTAAGCAAGGTCAGGCTTATATAAATTCCTGAGATTTGGCCAGTTTATAGCAGAGGAGAGAAATACAAAAAGTCCCATTAAAATCCTTCTCTGGGAGTTGGTGGCCCTCTGTAATAAGTCCTTCCTTGGTTTTAATTCCCAAATTAATAACAATACAAAATAATAATATTCCTAGGGGATTAACAAAATATATAAAAATCATAATAAATACATTTAAATAGCACTTTTCTCACAACTCAAAGCACTTTACATACAGTAGAAAGTGAGAACCACTTCACCCACCACCAATGTGTAGCACCTACCTGGAGGATGCAACGGCAGACATTATTATACCAGCACAGTCACCACACATTGGCTATTAGGTGGCGAAGAGGTGAAAAAGACAGGGGACAATTAGGCCATTTAGACAAGACATTGGGATAAACCCTACACATTTTGAAAGATGGCCAGGGATCTTTAATGACCACCATTTTTTCAGCACGGTGTCCCTGCCACTTCACTGGCGCATTCGGATCCACATTAAGACCACAGGGTAAGTGCCCCCTGCTGGCCTCACCAACATCTCTTCCAGCAGCAGCTCATGTTTTTCCAAGATGGTCTCCCATCCAAGTACTGGCCAGGCCCAAACATGCTTAGCTTCAGGTGGATGACTTGTTCTGAAGCGCCGGGGGTATGGCTAATTCTGGCAGATTTGGTGACCTGAGTGCCAATATAAAAGAGTCCTTTGGGAGCGGCACTATGTTCACATGCTCTCAGACGTTTGTGATGTTTCACCTTGCCATTTCAGTGTGTTCATGTGGGTTTCTAGTCAGACTATTCAAAGAAATGTGAGGTTACTGTTGATTTGTGTCTTTAAAAAATTAAAGATAAACAGTTTTATTTGTGGAAATAAAGTGCAAAATAAACATAATAAAGGTGTATCACTTCCTTTCAAATGCAATTTGACCAAAAATGGCATTTCAGGCTGTCCAGGCCATATGTTTTTATTTTAAACAATTGTGTTTGGTGAAAGGTTATAAATACATTATAGTTCAGGCAGCTTTGTTTTCTCCAAATTGTCCGATTTGTAGCTCCATGTTCATTTATCAACAGTGGCATCTGCTCGGCACCTTTTCCTTTCATATTCAGAGCTGCAAAGGAGAAGATTTTCTTCTGAAATGGACACCTTGTGCTGCCTCAAAAGGTGTTTTGCAGATGTTGGTTGATGAACAAGACCAGACAGATATTGGGATTTGCTTTATTTTTGCAAAGCAGTAGAAAATAAAAGGATAATAAAGACAATGGAAGTGAACAAGAATGTCCTCCTGCCTCGACTGACTCTCCCAGCAATTTTGTCGCAGAGCTCATGTTCCCTCCTCTAATCAGAGCTTACATATTTACTGAAGTTAAATATTTGTGATGTCAGACATGGCCTAGCACATGCGGATGAACATCTCAAGTTGGCATATTAATGCAGCCAAATAATAAAGTAAGCATGAAAGGTTTTAGGAGATGCACTTCTGTAACAGAACAATCCATCAGGTCTGCATTCTCAGTGGCATCTTGTATTGCACTCCAGTCTTCTGAATATGACTAGTGTCCCCACAGTGGCAAAGCAATTGAGCTCCTTCTCATGGCATAGTAAATCCTCCCTTCATTCTGCACTGTCTCCGCGCACCCTAAGTATTATACACTGGGAGCCTAGAAGGAGTGCAGGAATAAAACAGACATGGAGGCTTCAAGAGCAACTGGAGCAATCAGACTATCTGCTCTAGACCTCCAATGGCATACATAAATGGTTATCAAGTGAATCACGTCCACCAGTCACCTACATCTGGTTACATTTGAAAATGTCTTCGGAGTGAGGAGAAGTGAGCTCAGGCAACTGTTTATACATCGAACTCTACAAGTAGATAAGAAAGAGAAAAACATTGTAGCAAGTAATTTAAACAAGGACAGTCACTCTAGCTGTGTGGCGGCCACTCAATTTCTTGTTTTTTGCTTTAAGTCGTGATGGCTACTGTGTTTCCATGCCTTAGTGTAATGAACTGTGCATTGATCCACTTCCTGAGCCTACTTTTCCATTTATTAGAGTGTCTACCTCAGCATCAGCAATCAACCATACAGTAGCTCAATCCTGTTTTAGTTTTAAAAATTACTCATTCCAGATAAAATGGCTGCAAAGTTACCTTTACCAGCTGTGCCAGGTTTTGGTTGCTCTCAAAGAGAGTTAGGTCTGTGTCGAGCGATACTTCCCAACTATCCAAATTAAATTTCCAACTTTGAGGCTGATGATAATAATTATTATCAAGTCAGCATCTCTTTTTTAAAAATGCTCTGACTCTATTTAAATGCACCATAAGTTTCCAAATTGAAGTTTCAATTAATTTTGGGCTTTAAAATAAAGCAACATTTAGAACAAAGAACTGTTAGAGAGAAGACAGCCAGGCTTTAATTTTTATTAACTTTAAAAAATCAAAGTACAGTTTGCATTACTGCATTATCCCTGTCTGTCAGTTTGTAATGATGTTATATATATACCGCTTGCATAAATCTCTTAGTAAAGCTATTAATACCGTCTGACCGCAAGATACAAAAAGAAAATAAGCAGCAGTTTACTGGCACTCCTGCAAAGAAAAAAGCCCAGGTGAAAGCGTTTTACTGACATCAGTTGTAGAGCTGCACCCACAAATCACCAGCTTTACATTCAGCATAAAAGCTTTTTGGCAGAGCTGAACAGACTGCCGTGACAAGAGTTTTCCCTCAATAAGCCTCAAACAAAAGGGAGGCTTTAACACGGAGAGCCGTGCAGTTCAGTATGAGTACAAAGCAAGAAATAAGGACAAAGAACAGTAAAATGTTAAATTCAGCAGATGCAGTGGTCTTCACAGAAAAAGAGGCATTGCGACTAATATGAGGCAAAAATTAGAGGGTCAGTCAATGCATGTTTTCACATTGAGAAAATAGTGCCTGGCACCTACAGTATGAGACACAAAGGCAGCCCAGGCCAAAAACTGCGCTATGGTGTGTGGTGATGTAATGACACTGTAGCTGATCATAAATACTGCATGTCAATGAGCTTCTCTTCACTAGAGACAGCTGCTGTGCAAAACAAACTTTGTTGCTGTACTTGTTTCTCTGCCAGTGATCAGAGGCCCTTATTCACAGGCTACAGTCACTATTCTGGCACACTCAAGTCACAGACTGTGGCCATAGAGACCACTACGGCACTGGTATGACTGATATGTACTGTAGTACAGGCTGACATACAAAGAGCACGAATTGTGGACTGCAAGCTCCCTCACACTTGTTTGAGACACATATAGCATGGACAGCGACCTTGAAAAGGTCTCATCTTGTGATTGCAGGGGATGCAGTAGAGTTCTGTGAGATAATGGGACTATTGGTATTATTATACAATAGAAGGAGGATTTTGAGATTAAGTCTAAATTTAGCGTCTGTCAACTGTAGAGGTTTAAGAACTGGAGGTAAACAGCCATACCTCCTAGTTTAATGCATTACAACAACAGTCTGTGCTAACTGTAAGGGTGGAAAGTAGAATAATATGAACTGTCTATAAATAATGTGAGCAAATAAAGGGAGGAACGTTCTTGCATTGTGTATAATTCTTAGTTTGATAATATGTACTGTATATAATATATAGTGCAATACCATGAAGGCCGAAGGCAAGCTATTGTGAAAGTTAACAGTTAAAACAAAGAGGAAATTGAAACCATAATACTTTAAAGTTGCTGCTGAGATCCCATCTATCTATCTATCTATCTATCTATCTATCTATCTATCTATCTATCTATCTATCTATCTATCT
>JANRMT010062854.1:57030091-57050775 GCA_026402145.1 Polypterus bichir lapradei | reverse complement strand
TAGAAAACACATCCGATCTCAATAGGAAAAAACATCCTGCTGGAAATCTATACTGATATGGACTGGGTAATGTGTTAGGAACGAAAGGATGACACATCATTTGATGGTAATGAAAATTATTAACCTACAGAGAGCAGAATTCAAAGACACCCTGAAAATCAAAGTAAAAATATGATGCGGCAGGCTAGTCCATTTTCCCGAAATTTCATTGCAGCAACTCCAAATCGTACTCAGTAGTTTGTATGGACTCCATGTGCTTATATGCATGCCTGGCAACATCCTAATGAGGCGACAGATGGTGTCCTGGGGGATCTCCTCCCAGATCTGGACCAGGGCATCACTGAGCTCCTGGACAGTCTGAGGTGCAACCTGGTAGCGTCGGATGGACCGAAACATAATGTCCAAGAGGTGTTATATTGGATTTAGGTCAGGAGAGTGTCGGGGCCAGTCAATGGTATCAACTCCTTCATCCTCCAAGAACTGCCTGTATATTCTTGCCACATGAGGGTGGGCATTGTTGTGCACCAGGAGGAACCCAGGACCCACTGCACCAGCATAGGGTCTGACAATGGATCCAAGGATTTCATCCCGATACCTAATGGCAGTCAAGGTGCCATTGTCTAGCCCGTAGAGGTCTGTGCGCTCCTCCATGGATATGCCTTCTCAGACCATCACTGACCCACCACCAATCCGGTCATGCTGAACAATGTTACAGGCAGCATAACGTTCTCCATGGCTTCTCCAGACCCTTTCACATCTGTCACGTGTTCAGGGTGAACCTGCTCTTATCTGTGAAAAGCACAGGGCATCAGTGGTGGACCTGGCCAACTCTGGTATGCTATGGAAAATACCGATCGAGCTCCACGGTGCTGGGCAGTGAGCACAGAGCCCCACTAGAGGACGTTGGGCCCTCAGGTCACCCTCATGAAGTCTGTTTCTGATTGTTTGGTCAGAGAGATTCACACCAGTGGCCTGCTGGAGGTCATTTTGCAGGGCTCTGGTAGTGCTCATCCTGTTCCTCCTTACCCAAAGGAGCAGATACCGGTGCTGCTGATGGCCCTGACCATCTCTCCTAGAGTAACTGTTTGTCTCCTGGAATCTCCTCCATGCACCTGAGACTGTGCTGGTTGATACAGCAAACCTTCTGGCAATGGCATATATTGATGTGCCACCCTGGAGAATTTGGACTATCTGTGCAACCAAAGTAGGCCCCAGGTATCATACTACCAGTAGTGACACTGACTGTAGCCAAATGCAAAACTATTGAAAAAACAGTCAGAAAAGATGAGGAGGGAAAAATGTCAGTGGTCTCCACCTGTTAAACCATTCCTGTTTTGGGGGTTGTCTCATTTACAAAGTGTTCCTTTAATTGGTTTGAACAGTATATATATATATATATATATATATATATATACAGTATATATATATATATAGTAATAAAGCAGGAACACTCATAAACTTTTGGGGTTTTTAGCCCCGTATACTGTAAATAAAAGGTCAGTGTGATTCTCTAAAAATACATCAGACATATGAGGGTTAGCAGATGGACAATTTATAGGGTGGGACCGGAAGGGAATCGATGAGATGCTGGGAAAATTGTGGCGGAGCATAGGAGAATGTCGTCATCAAGAAGGGACCAGAGGGTACAAAGGGATCCAGAAGTGATTTGTTTCCTTAGGCATCCGGGTAAAGTTACGGCGGCGGTGCTTAGTTTTTTCTGAGGAAATAAAGAGAGAGAGGGTAGTACCCTGCCATTGTCCCCTGGCACAACTTGCTGCAGTGCGCATCAGGTCCTTAAGCTGCTCCCCAGGCGCTTGTGCGTGACAATATATATATATTTAGTGCTGTGGCAGTGTTGTAGGCTAAATGCACTTTTAGTGGCTTAGTGGTTCATTGTGTGTTGGCCATTATGACATACTGTATATTGAATCTAAATCTGTAACTGAGGTGAAAAGAAGATTTTGCATTAAGTTTAATGTGCCTCAGCAAGGAAGAATTCCTTCTCACCTCACTATTTTAAAGTCATTTTCTAAAAGTCTATCAACTGGTAATGTGGATGACGTGTATTGTTAGATCAATGAGTACTGTAAGGACTCCAGAAAATATCAGAAAATTTGAGAGAAGCAGTAGACATTTAGCCTGATGTCAGTTGGTAGAGTTAAACATTTCAAACTGGACTGTTTCCTGAATTATTCAACAAGATTTATTCCATCACCTTTATAAAATACAAACAGTGCATACCAAGGTTATTATAGTTTTGCCTTTTTATATTAGTTTTTATTTCTATATTTTTTCAGACCTTAAGTGGAAATTCAGTTTAGTTTTAGTTTTCCTTCATCATTTATTTCTGGTTTTATCCATCCATCCATTATACAACCCACTATATCCTAACTACAGGGTCACGGGGGTCTGCTGGAGCCAATCCCAGCCAACACAGGGCACAAGGCAGGAAACAAACCCCGGGCAGGGCGCCAACCCACCGCAGGGTGCGCACACACACACCCACACACCAAGCACACACTAAGGACAATTTTGAATCGCCAATGCACCTAACCTGCATGTCTTTGGACTGTGGGAGGAAACCTACGCTAACACAGGGAGAACATGCAAATTCCACTCAGGGAGGACCCGGGAAGCAAACCCAGGTCCTTACTGCGAGGCGCCACTGTGCTGCCCTTTTTAGTTTTAGTTTAGTTTCGTTTTACAAAGACATTTCTATTTTATTTTTATATATATTAGTTTCAGTTTTAGTAATTATAATATGGTTAAAGAGCTACTGTGGAACTTAGTTTTTGTGTCACAATGAGACAGAACTGTGCACTTAACAAGTTTGGGTATAATATGAGTTGTATAATGTTAGTAGAAGCTTATTACACTACACGGCACAGTTTACTATTTGGTTTTGTTTTTGTCTGATAAAAATAAGTATAATCAAAACCAGATCCTGAATATGAACAATTTTACATAATTTTATATTTTTTTAAATATTTTTTATGTCATTTGTGCTGAACAAATCTGCGCTGACTGTTGGCACTTTTTTCTTTTCCTTTTATTGCCCAGAATGGGCCAATTTGTAATGAAAATTAGGTGAATTTTAAGGGTTTTTAACTTTAAATGTCTACAGTAAACAACATATCCTGCATCAGCGACAAAGTACTAATAATGAATGCCTTCAATATTTCATTCAAAAATCTCAAATACTGGGCTTTGTTATTTTCTACCAGCCATATTGATCTCTGATTTCATCTCAGGCACAAACAATTTATAGACAGAATTTTGCCACCTGCAGGCCTGAAAAGATATAAAAAATTAGAAAACAGATTCTACTGTGTTCTGACAGATGTGATCATGAAAATCATTGGGGCTTAGGGAGAACAGGGATCTTAGGCTTGAATCAGTGTGCAGACCCCACCTAGCTGTTGTGGTCCCCGGCCGGGGCTGGAGCCCAGCGACAGGAAGGGGCGTCTCGCTGGGTGCAAGCGCCCGGAGAAGGGCCATCCTCTTCGCGGGCAGAGGAAATCCCCTGAGCGGCTGGCCAAGCCGCCTGCGAGAGCGGTCCCGCAGACAACGAGAGGACGGGCATGGAACCTGCGGTGGTGGACTTCGGCAGGCAAGTCAGGGGCTGTCGGAAGGGGGCAGGAGCACTGCGGGTACGGAGACCGGCAGGAGCACTGCAGGTACGGAGACCGGCAGGACGCTCGGGGTGAGTGTCCTGGCAGTGCTTCTGGCTCTCTTTTTCCTTTTTCCGCAGGCCCAAAGCCCCGACGAGCGCTGAGGCCGACGTTGTCAGGGACCTGCCCTCCTGGAATGGGCCGCTCCGCGGAAGGGCTCCACACCGGGAGGCCAATAGTGACCCTGCTGGTGGGGACAGCGGGGGCGAGAGAGGCGCCGACCAGAGGGGCACGTTTGCGTCGGAGGGGGTGCCGAAAAGAGGTGTCCCAGGGTGCCGTGTTGGACCCTGGGGACATAGTAGGACCCTCTCTGGGGACGTGCTGCCCTTTCGGGACGTGCCGTTCGGACCCACGTGTCCTCGCTAGCGGTGGGGCACTGTGGTCGGAGCCCGGCCAGGACGCCCAGGAGGACCAGAGAAGGGCTTGTGCCTCCTCCAGACCGAGAGGAGGCGTCCGTCCTGGTTATACTGGAGGCCTCGGGTAGAGGGCTTGGAAGCCCAGCCCTGTAGGGACCCGTGGCCACCGCCAGGCGGCGCCCCAGTGCCTGATTATCCCGGGAGCCCGGCACTTCCGCCACACCAGGAAGTGCCAGGGGGAAGACTTTGGAGGACACCCGGAGAGCTGCCGGGAGGACAGCCGGCACTTCCGCCACGCTAGGGCGTGGCCAAGGGAAGAATGCCGGGAACACCTGGTGCTCGTCCGGGAAGCATATATAAGGGGCCGCCTCCCTCCAGTCATTGGTGGATGTCGGGTGGAAGAGGACAGAGCTGGAGAGAGGACGGGAGGCGGCCAAGAGAAAGGCACTAGAAGAGTGTGGCCTGGACATTGGGGGAATCGGTGCTGGAGGCACTGGGGTGTGTGAGTGCACAAAAACTTGTATATTATTGTATAATAAACGGTGTGTGGTGGAACCATGTTGTCCGTCTGCCTGTGTCCGGGCCAGCGTTCACACTGTATTGAGGGAAACAAAGAAAAACAAGCATGTAGTATGAATGTTTGGGGCAGTGAGACTTGAAAAGCCCACCATAAGAACAGTAAACCTATAATGAGCAGAGTAAGAGCAGGTAATAGGAGTATGGACAGGCACAAAATGACAGAGACAGCATCTGAGATTAAGAACAACATATACATTATCTAAACCTGTTTATCCAGAGCAGGATCACAGGAACCTGGAGCCTACCCAAGCATGTTTGGATGCAAGGCAGGAAAAATCTCTGGTATGCAACATGTATGATAAAGCTGATATTAAGAACAAAAAGAATATGATATTTCAACTATCTATTTTGAGAGAGAGAAACATTAGAAACATGAGTACAAATATTTTAAAACATTCTTTGGATTCTTTTCACAATATCTGGTATTAATAATGATGAATATTAACTAAAAAAGATAAATGAATAAATATAGCATAAATACAAAAACACATTAGTATGTTTAGCTTTGCATCACTTGGCAGACTCTCTTCGTCTACCTACCTGTAGTTCAGTAGAGACATCACCAACTCAGGAATTTTACAAGGTTTGTATCATGACGTTTTTAAAGCAAAACTGACTGGTCAGCAGCAATATGCTGATCTTGTATGATGACATTGTCAGTCTCTCAATCAATGTCGTTTTATTTTCAAAAATCAGGGGTGGTCTCCCCTAGACTTTCTCGTGCACTCAGATATGGGGATGGATATTTGAGGAGTAAACCGCAAGACAATGATTATATTTTTATATTATGTACATTAAAGAACCATCAATAACAAATCAAATCAAATTAATAATATATTGGACAATTATTATAAAAGTAAAGTTGATTAAATCGGACTCTGCAGCTGCATGAATTAAAAATAAAATTGAGTATGTGTTCAGTTAAAGTGCCACTTCCAGTTGATGGATTTGGCCCAAAAGTTAATACAGATCTACAATTCTGGTGTAACGACAACATGCCAAATTTCATCCATCTATCTACTTGCATTTTTGAGTTATCGTGTTTACACAGACACACATACTGAGACACAATTCCAAAAAATGGTATTTTCGGACTTGTGAGGTCTAAAACGTCAAGATTCATCAAAATCTCAAGGTCGAATTTTTTTCATGATTATTCTTTCTCTATACTTCGAGTGCGAAGTGGCAGGTGAATTACTGTCAACAAAAAGCAGGCACCTAAGAAATAAACTGAAACGTTAGTCACTCGTGATTTTTCTGTCCATACAGTAAAGTTTTTGTTGACCACCACATTCCAGTTTCAGGCGTTTGAATTACATCTTGAAATACAGTACAACAAGTGCAAAGAAAGGCGGTACGTAAATCGCTTTCTATTCCACACGCTTTACACGCGTATTCAGCTCACTCTGTCACTGCAAATGCTGTGTGAACACCCGGCCTCCTTCACCAGCCACCATTCACTGGATAAATATGTACGGGCAGCTCATGAGGGATGACTTTCAGTTTTAGAGTTAAAAGTTATAAGGGTTAAAAACTAACAGCAAGAATATTCATTCAAAAACGAAAACTAAAATTCGGTTTAGTAAATTAGTATTTTATTTCAGTTAGTCTTTCCAGCTACTTTAATAGTTTTGTTTAGTTTTGGTTTTTCATTTCGGTTTTGTTAATTATTTTATTTCAGTTTACGAAAATGTTTTTTTAATAATAGTTTCAGTTTTGATTTTAGTTTTCGTTAACTATAATAACCTTGGTGCATACATTTTTCTGAAATAATTGATCTTTTTCTTGTTTTGTTTTATTCAGTTAATTAAATTGTTAAATGTAAATGGGGTATGTTAAGCAATTTGCAAACTAGCTTAGAAAAATGTAAAAAAAAAAAAAGAGTTATTTAAGGCAAGGTAAATAAGCTGCTTCGATTAATTATTTTTCAACTACTTCATTCCTTAAGTGATGCAATGAGTCAAGTGATTAAATACCCTTTCATTCTGTCCTTTCAAAAATTATCACATCCTTTCACTGCATGCCAAGAATTTCACTTTTTCAGCTTGGCTAAACCTCACACTAAGCTTTTCCCACTGGCTGTGACACACTTCAGGAGAGTACTGTTGTTTTGAAAGGAAATAATTGTTTTATGTTCAAGCCCCAGTTGCTCCTGTGTAGTCTGCATGTTCTCCCAATGTGCATGTGTGTTTCTTCCTGGTACTTCAGTGTCCTCCCACAATTCCAAGACATGAAGGTTACTTGGACTGGTGATTCTAAATTGTTCCTAGTATGTTCATTTGTGTGTTTGCCCTGTGATGGGCTGGCGTCCTTTCCAGGTGTTGTTTATTTTGTCTTTAAAGTAGAACATCATAAACTTAATCTTAAAATCGCTTAATTTACTAGTTTCTCAAATCCCATCGTTACTAAAGTAGCATGTTAAATGCTTTGCTTTGTATTTGATTTTCTATGTGCTCTATGTGTGTGAATCACTATGTGCTTCTTAAACCGG
Organism: Polypterus bichir lapradei; assembly: GCA_026402145.1. Classification (NCBI taxonomy): domain Eukaryota; kingdom Metazoa; phylum Chordata; class Cladistia; order Polypteriformes; family Polypteridae; genus Polypterus; species Polypterus bichir. The sequence goes on along the minus strand of JANRMT010062854.1, from coordinate 57,043,678 downwards.
CTCTCTTCCTCCAACAGGACACAGAATCCATCACATTCGTGATATTACAGCTCTCTGAATAACTAAAATACTGAGATTTATACGTGATATTTTCATGATGATAGGAGTTAAAGCACGTTATTAAACATGGGAACACAATGGTGCAGATTGTGCGTGACCTTCGATAAAATAATTTATTGCAGCAATACTGTCTCTTTCAAACGTACTAACCTCCAATTCCTTCCTTTTCTTTCTCCAAGTAATCAATCGCCACACAATCAGCTCTGTAATAGACGTTAAGCCATGTGTAAGCTTATAACACCGATTCTTCAAAACTTTTAAGGAACAATGAAATGTCTTCGTAGTACGTGTTTAATTATTCTGTCCATCACGCCAGTCCCAGTGAAGCGTACAGTGCGAGGCATGCAGGAACAATCTGTGAACGGAGCCCCAGATCCTTGCTAGAGTAGCGACACCGTGTCCTTTAATTATTAACAATATAGATTATTTAAATAAAGTTAAAGTTTTATCTGTATAATATAATAAACATATTTTGCTGCATTTCATTTTAAAAATGATATTGTGATCATATGTAAATACGCGCTTTATAAAGTGGCTCAGGTTGTGCAATATTATAACTATTGCATGTTTACAGTAAGGTGATTGTACAAATAAGTACAAACAGTTCTACAAGGAGCAGTTGATGGACTGATTGAGTGCGTTTAGAGCTCTTGGGATTAAACTGTTTCTGAACCGCGAGGTCCCTACAGGAAAGGTTTTGAAGCGTTTGCCATGTGAGAAACAGTTCAAATAGGAAGCATAGCTGAGGCAGCGTGTGCTTGATGCTGTATACCAATAATTCTCTTTCTGATCAGCTTCTCCGAGTGGTGCAGTGAGAGTAATATGGAAAAAGATGATCCGCTGTGGCAACCCCTAACGACAGCAGCTGAAAGAAGAAGAAGAAGGTGCAGTGAGAGTAACAACGCTAAAGCAGCTATGGTATTTGGAATAGTTTGACCATTCTGTGAACCATTATATTGTTACAGGTTAATTACAATCACATGCATTAAACTAATAAACAATATGTGCTTAATTTCAGTGTATTTATAAAGCTGCGTCAGGGACGTGGATCTGAAAAAAAAAGATAAACCACACAAGAACAGTAGCACTGCTTTGACGCTGGGTGCCACCAGTCTGCAAAACCAAGCGGAGAACTTGGGTACGCCAGGGTATGAGGTACAATGGAAATGTGCGTGGCTTTATGCCAAGTTTAGGTTTTATACATCGCGATTTAAACATGGAAACGTTCTTACGCAACATTTCTGTGCATACGCACCGTTCATACATGAGGCCTACATTGGTCTTCTAGTGTTTCCAAAGTGCTTGGTGTTATGGGCTGTGGCTTAATCTCATTATTGTACCTTAAATTGAGTAAATGTAAGAGCTGTTTTAGCCGTTTCACATTTCCTTTCATTTATGTGGATGGTTAGATCATTTACTGAAATCATCAGCTTTTGAAGGCTTCCCTGAGAGTAGTTCAAGTTCTTGTCTCATTCATTCGTGAACATCACTGTAAAAGCATCCTTATCAAAGGTAGATTCTACATCTTTTGTTCTAACTATTCCTGCCTATCTGTCATTTAACACTCCCATGTATACCCTTTGTTTTTTTAATATTTCACTTAAATCCCTTCATTTCAGTACACCCATAGCTTTCTTATCCCTTTAAACCTAGTTACATTGTTTTGGACCGAACAATAATGCAACAGTAAAAAAAAAACTACATAAAATCATTCATTTTCTCATTGCCATAATTAAAATACAGTATTTTGCCTTTCAAATGGTGTATTGCACACCCAGTACCACATTCCAATTTTTTTTTTCTTCCCTCAAAGATGGCCAAATTGCAGCACCACGGTGACACCTGCACCCAATGCCTTTGTTGGATGTACTGATTCAATTGTGTTTAATATGACGAACAGACTATTATCTACTAAATAAAAGGCATGTTTCATCTTTCAAGTGACACCACATTCCACTTTCTATATTTCAGAATGTTTTTTTTTTTGTTAACTCATTTTTGAATCTTGCAACTATAGACGTTGCAATATGGATACACAGTATAATTTCTGTATATGTCCTGCCTTTTAAAATTATACATAGGGCATGGGTCTTCAGTAATGAATATATATGGTATGGATACTTATTTGAAAACAGTAAAAGCAGAGAAAAAGAATTGCATTATTTGTACCACTTCAAAGCAGTAAAACTAGACATATTACTTGTTGATAATTCATGAAGTGTTTTTTCTGGGATTTCCTTTACACTCCAATTGAAGGAGAGACAACATACAAATAACAAGTGTGCACATTTAAACAGTTAGTGAGAAGTGATTTTAATCCAGTAAACCTTGCAAGTCATTATACAGTAGATCAGGTAAGCCGATATGTCATGTTAAACAAAATGAAGGTGTATATTTACAGACAATCTTTATCAATTACCATGGTGCAGAGAATGGTGATGTTTTGCATTTTGTGTCTGACATGCAAGTAAGAGTTTCATTCTGTACTCTGTATGCAGTGCATGACCAAACTACTTCTAATACAGCTGCTACACCTAGAACTTCTACTATATGCACCCGTGGTGGAGATCAGCTCTGATCATAAATAGATACAATCTGGTGATGGGCTCTTACACTGTAGAACCTCAAATAGCCTCAGGTTACAGGGTCATAAGCCATTTTTAGTGAATGACACTGGATTGTCAGACTCCCATGAGACCTCCAAGTACAAAGAGTTTTGACCCAGTTTTTATCAACCAGTGAATCCAGCATCTGGTCCAAAGTCATCTTTCCAGCATCATGGTGTATGCAGGCTTTTACTGGGAGGTTAATCTTTCTCATTTTTAGACACACACTCAGTTTTTTATGTCCTCTGGATAAGACCTGTCAATTTTATTGACTTAATGGCAACATTTACTCTTTATAGCAAATATACGGCTTATCTTTTTCCACATGTGAACTGTACAATCCACTCTGTTTCCTTTCTTTAACAGCTGATGTTAAAAAATTTAAAAAACAACACCTTATGACAACCAGACCATTACACACTACTCCAGGTATGATGGCTTCTGTTATTGCTAATGAAATTGGGCTAGCGCACTATATACTTGAAGTCTTTTCCAAGTGTCCTCGGAAGAGGAAAAAAATCTCTCTAACGAATCTTTTTGTACACTAAGAGATGTCAAATGTGGGATTCTACATGGATCAGTACTTGGGCCGCTGCTCCTGATACATAACACAATATAACAATCTCAAACCTAATGGGACCCCAGAGTCTATTCTACCAGGTTTAGTGACCTAAACAGAAGTCTGTATAGACATGGGGAGAATGTGCAAACTCCACACAGACTGAGGCTGGGCACACGATGACGTTACCACTGTTCCACCACTACTGGTTTTAAATTATAAATGTTATCTCGATAAACATATGATATGTCAACTAAGTTGGCAAAGGTAATTAAGTTAGGAAAATTATCATATAGGGTGGCACATAGTATAGTTGTTAGTAAGAACTGAATTAAACTTGAACTTTACTTCCAGGCAGAACAGTTGCTAAGAACCTTTCTTGGTGTTCATCCATACAAATAACAAGGGAAATGCAATTAAACAACATAATATACAATACATGACACCATAACATCATTATATACATCCATCCATCCATTAACCAACCCGTTATATCCTAACTACAGGGTCACGAGGGTCTGCTGGAGCCAATCCCAGCCAACACAGGGCGCAAGGCAGGAAACAAACCCTGGGCAGGGCACCAGCCCACCGCAGGGCCCATTATATACACTAGTAGTAAAAATAGAGATACATATATATAAAACAATACAGTAATACAGAATTGCACTCTTGCAAACTAATACATCAATTAAGCCTTTATAAAATAAGCACAAAATTTGGGATAGAATCCATTTTTTGATATTGGAATTTCTTTACCATAAACACTTTCTGTGACATATCATAATCAGTGAAAAACGCAGAAGAAAGAATATGACCTGAAAAATTCAAATCAAAATCCATACAGCAAGCTTCAAATCAGATGGCCTGTTTAGCTTTTTAGCTGTTGCAGCTGAGGTGTTCCTTTAACGTACAAGGCATTGCTCCGTTGTTTTCCTGAGCTGAGATGCTTACAAGCAGTGGAAGGCTTTTGAAGGTGACTGACTTGACAGAGACATTAAAAAGTGCTTCCAAATCCTCTCCTTTATAGAGTGCCATGGTGGCTGACTGTGCAAGAATCAGCAATAGTTGTATCAGCTGAAAATCGACAACTGATCATTTCTAATTGTTATTGGTCAGTGGAGCTACAAAACCAGGTTGGCTACAAGGTCCCAAGCACCTGTTTCATACCTTCTTACAAACATACATACACTTGTTAGTTTATCTGAGCTTTAAATTATACAATCTACTAATTCTTACAATTTTTTGTATTTGCTTTTACATTTGCATTAAACAAGCAAGTTAACTAAAATAAGCATAAAAATGTAGTGGTTGTAACAAGACAACAGCAACTGTGACCCTCCAAGGCTAAACTTGAGCTGAGAGACAGGCTCAAATCACGGTGATCTTCTGACATCTGGATTACCACAATGTAGCCGAGAAGAAATCTTGGTCCCCGCTGGGAGGAAAACCTCCAACAAGGAGAACTCTTAAAAGCACTTCATTTTCCCCTTGAGTTTTTTTTCTTTTAATAAACAGTATATTTACAGTAGGTCGGCACAGTGGCGCAGTGGTATCGCTGCTGCCTCACAGTTAGGAGACCCGGGTTCGCTTCCCGGGTCCTCCCTGCATGGAGTTTGCATGTTCTCCCTGTGTCTGCGTGGATTTCCACCCACAGTCCAAAGACATGCAGGTTAGGTGCATTGGCGATTCTAAATTGTCCCTAGTGTGTGTGTGCCCTGCCCGGGATTTGTTTCCTGCCTTGTGCCCTGTGCTGGCTGGGCTTGGCTCCAACAGACCCCCGTGACCCTGTGTTAGGATATAGCGGGTTGGATAATAAATGGATGGATATTTACAGTAAAGTGGCACTGATATTTTTCTTTGTGCTTTTTGATTTAGGTTTGCATTTAAGAATCAGGTTAGAATTATACCAAAATATAGAACAGCATATGCACTGCTTGTTAAGGCTATGTCACATAATGCAATGTTTCCAGCAATTTTAAGTTGTAGCCTTCATTTTTGAAATTTTAGCGAGTTTGAGGTTGTCGGCAGTGCGCTACTCTGAAGGCAGTCACCTAATGTGACAGGCCCAGCGACCCACTCCAAGTAGTCCACGAGACACTCTGACAAAACCTTTAGTCACAGTGGCAGGCTCTGTGTGATTGAGAGCTGATAACCAATTGAATGCTCATCTGGAATTATAATGCATAGCATGCAGTGTTGAGGAGTAAGGAACGAGGAAGAAGGGAGGCTCATCTTTCTGATGTCTCAAGTTTTACATAATAAAACAGAATGGAAAAAAAAGAGAAAAAAAAAAAACAGGTCCAAAGCTTTGGCTGAACTTGCTGCAGCTTTTAACCCTTCATGTAGCGCCGGCTCCGTCAGGCAACACACTACTGGCTGTCAAAAAAAAAAAGTTGGCAGAGCTGTGCGAGAAGATCATTTAGTAAATGTGATATGGGCTGCAATTTTCAATTATGTAACTTGATATGATACAGTGACAAGATCAGTGACAGCAGACAGCAAATGTTATCCACCCCAAAACAAAATGCTTAAGTAATGAAAATATCGATGCACTTGTACAGTGGAAGAATAGGGTGTAGGGTGTAAGAGTTCTTAGGAGTTAGCAGCATTTTCCTGCAGATATGTGGGATTTCTCCAGATTCAAACATACATCAAGTTAGGTTTAATGGCAACCTTAAATTAGATCAATTACAATGAAGGTGTCTGATATTAAGCCTGCACATTTATTGTTTATTGGCAGGAGATTTTACATGCTGCTAAGAAACTCTTTATGGACTGCCACTGCTGTAATCCAAAACTGTCAGGAATACGAATAATTCATCAAGTTTGACGGCAGCTAAATTTCTGTTCTTTTTAAGGAAAGTCATTAGCCAAATGTGATCAGTGAGAGCAAAGGCCATAGAAATATACCATTCAGAAAACAAAACCTTAAGACTAACTGGGTAGATCTATTGGGCAAACTTATTTCATAAGGCAACACAGAATAAGGACAAAAAGACTGTTTTACTCTGGAAACTTAAACTTTTAACAAAACATAATTCTTTCACAAGGGTCATTCCTATATTTTTTAGGTATAGCCTGAAAAAAAAGCTACAGCAACCACCAACTCTAGGTAACGCAGTGTCTGCTATGACGCCAAATTAATGGGTGCATTTCTGCAGCTTTGCAGGGAGGCAACAATAGCAGACACTAACAATGAATGATGCCATCAAGCACAAAATGAAAACATAAATAAAAATATAAAAAAAGAATTCCAATAATGGAAAAAGAGAGAATGTTCTAAACACTATAAAAATAATGCAAAGAACTATAAATCATGACACTCAATATAAAATGGCACGTGCTGTATGTACAGATATGATTATTGTTGTGGTAAAGCTGTTTATGTCCATGAGGAAGAATCTGGATAGCCCAGAGAAACACCGCCACTGAATGACCTGCAGATTGTGAGTGCGGGTCTCCACTCGTATTTTCTATCATTTACAGAGATAAACATCCTCTGTGTACTGCCAAGTAACACTATAGACCTTGGGTCGGTGTCTCACTATTGTTGCTGATGTCACCATTGCTCTCTTTGCAGCCTACATTCCACCAGTTTTGTAGATTTCTAGGTCTGCTTGATCACACAAGTAGGCATTATGGGCAAAGATACTAGGAGTGCCAGCATAATCCAGGTCCTCGGAACACTACTTACTCTCTCCTTTTAAAAATACTTTACAAAGATAAAGGAAATGTGCTTTTCTTATAAATTATCACACAGTGTTGTGACATTTAATACATGTTGCTAAATTAATCTTTCTTTCACTTTTATATTTTACTTGAGACTCCTGAATGAGCGCAAGTTAACAAAAGACATTTAGGTTCTTTTTTTTAACTTCTGAATAACTTTCTTCTACAATAAAAATATCTCTAGACATTGGTATTTGGTCATTTTTCTCTCCTATGGACCTGACCCCAAGCCCAAATAGTGTTAATCAGGCCAGGAAATAATAAAAGAAAGTGCTTATTATAAAGCAAAAGAAATTAGAAAGTACTGGAGAGTGCAGGGGCTGCGGAGGGCTGGCGCCCTGCCCGGGGTTTGTTTCCTGCCTTGCGCCCTGTGTAGACTGGGATTGGCTCCAGCAGACCCCCGTGACCCTGTAGTTACGATATAGCGGGTTGGATAAAGGATGGATGGACAGAGAGTGCAGGAGTATTTGAAACCAACGTAAATACTGGAAGCGGCAGCTGGCAGGCCAACCTGGCCGGGACGCCCGAAAAGTGGAAGGATGGGGGAAGGCAGCCTTTTTAGGGCATTGCTTCCACCAGAAAGCTAGATTGCAGCAGTGCCCCAGATTCCCACAGAGCACTATGGGACTTTGAATTCTTTATCTCAGCCCTGTTGGGTACGGTGGGTGCAGCCAGGGAGTACTATCAAAATGGAGGAGCCATGTGGCATGGGGTTTCCACCTAACTCAAAAGTGCTTACAGACCACCTGGGCAGAAGAACAGAAGCACTTTCAGGTTGGACAGTATAAAAGGACTTGCCAGGCTCACAGCGATGAGCCAGAGTCAGGAGGTGAAGTACAATGCTTGTCAGGAGGAGGAGAGAAAGAGAGAGGAAGAAAAAAGACTGGATGTCATATTGTTTGGTGCTTGTGTATTATATTGTACTGTGCTGTGCTGTGAAGTGGGCAGCAAAAGAAAATGCTTCCCCAGTGAAGAATAATACGTGTGCTATGTTGAACTTATATCTCAGCCTGTCTGTGTCGGGGTTTGAGAAGTGGCACGGCCCCTGGTGGTCCACAATACAAAAATAAAACAAACAACACAAGCTAACCCTTCCTGAAGTCTGCCTATATACAAATTACCATAACACCCTGGCAGGATGGCTGGTCTACTTTCACAGCTTGTTTCTTGGTTCAACCCTCCATCCTTTCTCCTTCTGACATCTCTTCTTCCTGCCAGGGGAGCCCAAAAATCCTTCTGGTTCCAAGCTAACTTGTCTTACCGTTGGAAGAGGAACCACTTTCAGGGTCAAGAGTATATCACCATGCTCATATTATATGCAGTATCCCCAGGTGTTTCTGCAGGTCTGGTTTACAACTTCCTGGTAAAGGCCCAGGCCAACCACGGGTACCCTGTCTGCCTTAGAAAGCAGCAGAAGGCCATGCATATGTGACTGAGTCTTCCTGCTGAAACCTGTCTACAAGTGGGACATTTAATATTAAATTATGCTCAAGGAATAACTACCTCCTGGACTTTTAGTCTTACACTGAAGCATAGTGCCCTTTCTTAGTGGAGGCACGTGTCACAGTAAGTGTTATCATTCCCAGTACACTTACCTCTAGACTTCTGGCCTGCACTACTCCATTTATATTGCACTTCCAGTCCCGACCAGTCCCCTGTTTACAGTTTTTATATATGGAGTGTGTGCTGGTGGATGTAATCATGTTTGTGCTAATTTGTCTCTGTTTGTTTTGTGTATGTGTTATCATATATATCATATATATCATTATAAATTTATTTATATAATATTAGCTAAAGTACCCAACATTGCCTAGATATATTTGTAAAATGGATTATAGAAAGGAAGCAAAAGTTTGGGTCTTTTAAATGGTGACTCTGTTTTTATTGTTAGCTGTCCCATCTTTCACCCACACTGCCTCTCTATGAATGTCTTTGCTCTTGTGAGTCAAGAATTTGTTCTTTTGGGGTCCAACTGGATTCCAGAATTGCGTTAATTCCTTGCTTTGTTGTAACCATAAACACGGTTATATTTGCCTTGTCCTCTTAGATCAAGGTGGACTTATTGTAGTGCTTAAGTTATAAAATAAAGCTGAAAAAGCAAGAGTTAAACAACAACCTTTGACTCTCCTATCTGTTGCGCTGCACTTGCACTTTTGATCAAACAGGAAAAGTGTACGAGACTCCTTTTTATATTTATACTTATATTTTTATATTTTATTGTATATTTTTATATTAAAGTAGATGGAAGCAGCACATGGTAAGTGATGTTAATCTCTGGTCATTTTGTCTGCTAGCCTTAGCTTGTTTGGCTATTTTTCTTGCTTTGAGCCACCAGATGGCACTGATGTGCAAACTGTAACACAGATGAAAAAAAACCACAATGGGACCCCCATGTTCATAATTTTCAATAGAGTCCATCTGCAGGTGAGACAGTCTGAAGCCTTGGAAAGATTCAGCAACCTGAGACATTGTGGGACCCATAAGCTAAACCCCAGTCAGTGGCATCTTTTTGGACTCTTTGGCCAAATTTCTAGGAACCACTCCCCTGTTTCACCAGTGTACTGACGCCTACATTACACGATCCTCACGTCGATTTAAATTCCTTTGATTCCTGCTCTCAAACAAGTGTATTTGGTAGTTTTGAGGCCTGTGTATTCAGCATTTATTAAACTTCTAAACTACTGAGGTCTCTCAGTTTTGTATCTGAAACAAAACCACAGAATGTAAGTGTCTTTTGCTATTGGTTTATATATATATATAAAGCACTGTACATACAGCTCGGTAAAATTTCATAACCTTGGTATATCAGTCTCTCACAGCTGTGTTCATGTTGATGTGTGGTGGTGTCTTGCAGACTGGTGTTCATTATTGTTGATGCATGTTCTTGTGTGCTGTTACAAAAATGTCAGAACTTGCATTAGAGCAATGAACAAACACCAGCTCACACGGCACTGTCTGTTAGGGAGTTTTTAGCCAGTAAACAAATAATAGTATTGGAACACCCTTCATACTTACCTGGGGCCTCATGTATAACACCGGGCGTAGAACTCACACTATAAAATGGCGTAAGCACAAAAGCAGGAAAAATCCAGATGGAGGAATCTGTGCGTAAGCAAACTTCCAAGTTCTTCCGCTATATAAATCCCAATCAGCGTGAAAAGTAACGCACGTGCACGTGCCTGCTGTCCCACCCCAACTCCTCCCAGAATTACGCCTGTTTGAATATGTAAATCAATATAAATAGCCCTTAAGCTCAGCATTCTGTGAAAAGACAATGGCAAAACCATGAGGAAAAATAGAACAATTTCAACGAATACCAAGTGGAGGCAAAGAAAAACGTACTATTTGTTGGTTTAAACAGTGGTATAAACAAGAAAAGGAAACTGATCGAGTGACATAGCGTGTTGGAGAAACTCGAAAGCTCAAGTTCACAAAGTCGCACAGTGCCCAAAATAAAAAACGAAGTCGCATATCAAAGTCGCCGTGAAAAGGCGAGTCGTAGCCCACCGTCTGAGTGTCATATGAAAGCTTATATGAGAAAAAAAAAAGGCACACAGTGGGAAAAAGCACAAAATGTCAACTTTAATCTCGAAATTTCCACTTTAATCACGTAGTTTATTTTGTCATTAAAGTAGAACATCATAAACTTCATCTTAAAATGGTTTAATTTACTAGTTTCTCAAATCTCATCGTAACTAAAGTAGTACGTTAAATGCTTTGTTTTGTATTTTATCTTCTATGTGCTCTGTGTGTGAATCACTACGTGTTTCTTAAACTGGCTTTCTCTTGCTCCGAAAGGACACAGAATCCATTACATTCATGATATTACAGCTCTCTGAATAACTAAAATACTGAGATGTATACGTGATATCATTTTCATGATGATAGGAGTTAAAGCATATTATTAAACATGGGAACACGGTGGCGCAGTGATTGTGCGTGACCTTCAATGAAATAATTTATTGCAGCAGTCCTGTCTCTTTCAAACGTACTAACCTCCAATTCCTGTCTTTCCTTTTTTTTCTCCAAATACCCAATTGCCACACAATCAGCTCTGTAATAGACGTTAAGCCATCTGTAAGCTTAGAACGCCGATTCTTCAAAATTGTTAAGGAACATTGAAATATCTTCGTAGTACATTTTTAATTATTCTATCCTTCACGCCAGTCCCAGTGAAGCATACAGTGCGAGGCAGGGAATAATTCGTGAATGAAGTTTAATCTGTATAATATAATAAACATATTTTGTTGCATTTCATCTTAAAAATGATATTGTCATCATATGTAAATACGCGTTTTATAAAGTGGCTCAGGTTGTGCAATATTATAACTGTATCGCAAGTTTACAGTGAAGTAATTGTACTTATAAGTACAAACAGTTCTACAAGGATCAGTTGACGGAGTGATTGAGTGCGTTTAGAGCTCTTGTAATGAAACTCTTTCTGAACCGCGAGGTCCGTACAGTAAAGGTTTTGAAGCATTTGCCGTGTGAGAAGCAGTTCAAATAGGAAGCATGGCTGAGGCAGCGTGTGCTTGATGCCGTATACCGATAATTCTCTTTCCAATCAGCTGCTCTGAGTAGTGCTGTGAGAGTAATATGAAAAAAGATGATCCGCTGTGGCAAACCCTAACGGGAGCAGCTGAAAGAAGAAGAAGAAGGTGCAGTGAGAGTAACAACGTTAAAGCAGCTGTGGTATTTGGAATAGTTTGACCATTCTGTGGACCATTATATTGTTACAGGTTAATTACAATTAACAATGTAACAATTACAATCAGATGCCTTAAACTAATATACAATATGCGGTTAATTTCAGTGTATTTATAAAGCCGCGTCAGGAATGTGGATCTGAAAAAGAAATATAAACCACACAGGAACAGTAGCATTGCTTTGACGCTGGGTGCCACCAGTCTGCAAAACCGAGCAGAGAACTTTCGTACAACAGGGTATTAGGTACCGTGGAAATTTGCATGGCTTTATGCCAAGTTTAGGTTTTATACATCGCGATTTGAATGTGGAAATGTTTGTACGGAACATTTCTGTGCGTACGCACCGTTTAGACATGAGGCCCCTGATCTGGCCCCCAATTACTTTTTACTTTACCCAAAGATAAAAGAAATATTGAAAGGAAGAGATTTTGAAGACATTCAGGACATCAAGTGTAATTCGATGACAGATCTGATAGATATTCCAGAAAAAGAGTTCCAAAATTGCTTTGAAGGGTGGACTAGGCATTCAGCAATGAGGTATGAAGCACTTTTTCTAGGATGAGTTTGCAAACTTAATTGTCAGACTATATATATATATAAAAAAAAAAATATATATATATATATATATATATATAGGTAAAATTCCATTACAACAAAGTATTTTTATGGTCCCGACAGTTTCGCCATATAACACAAGTCTATAGAAAACACTTAACTTTGAAGTACATTCAGCAGATACTTTCATTACAACGAAGTGCCCAAAAGACCTTGAAATGCATTAATGAAACATCCACAGAGCAGTTACTTCTGTGGCCACAGCTCAGTTGTGCACAACGATCCCCAAACAGAAACATTGTAAAAAAAAATGTCTTTCTTTGGACTTTCTTCCTCGTACTGTTTTTTTGCTGTTTTTGTTTCCTGCGGTTTTCAGTGATACCTTTTGCTTATCGCTCATCAACATTTGAAAAACATCTATTTGAATTTAACTCATTGTCATCCTCCTATAGATATGAAAAAATGATAACAGTTCAAATTAGAAAAAAAACTTTACATTTTTGGAGCTCTCGATTGTGGCAAAAAGAAAAAAGACGTTGCCAGTGAATTCGGAATTTCGCCATCGACACTGTCAACTTTCTTGAAAGACTGAGCAAAAAAGAAGAAAAATCTCAGGTTGCAAATGTATACGAACTGCTGCATTTGAAGACGACGAAAAAACAGTTTTTATCTGGTTCAGTGATGCTCGTTCACGAAACATTCCTATTAATGTGGCACTCATTCAAAAGGTTTCTAAACTCTCTTGGGACCTCCCCCAACTAGACAACATGCCGAAGAGCGTCCTGAACTGCGATCACTTCTGTGGAAGACTGTTTATCCATTGCCGGGGCAACAGCAGGCTCACAGCTCTGATGCGGCTCGGCACTGAAGCAAACAGAAAAGATCTTGATGGGTGATGCAAGGTACATTGTAAATGCAGGGCACAGTATAACTTGGCCACAAACCTGGCCACAACACTGCCCACAACACTGCCTGACTGCTGTGTCTGTTTATAGGAGAGTGGCAGATCCCACTACAATAAATAACCCTGATGTTCCTGTTTCAAGATGAATAAAGCTGGTTTTGCTAAAGTACTGAGACTCAGCCTCATGTTTTTGCAGTGTAAGACAGGGACTTATAGCGTGACCCTGATCTTTTAGGATTCGCTTCTGTGGCGCTTCACTACAGTACTGTGAATCTTCCACAGATGCGGCAATTGCGCTTCGGGACGCACTTCGGCATGATGTTCCCGTTGGGTGGGGGGAAAGAGTTCAGAAACCTCACAATATGAAGAAGAAAAGGATGATTCGGCATCTGATTGATAACTGTGCTGCCCACAACATGCTTCCGCATTTAGATAATGTTCACATTGAATTCCTCCCACCCAATTGCA
>JANRMT010062854.1:57003368-57019880 GCA_026402145.1 Polypterus bichir lapradei | reverse complement strand
ATATATATATATATATATATATATATATATATATATATATATATATATATATACACACACACGGCAAATAATCAGATTGCAATTCAGAACTAAGAATGTAATACTGTACTCCATTCTTTAATATAAACAGGTTCCAGGCCTCATGGTGTCTAAACTGCTCACTGTCTTGACTACAGCTGAAAACTTCTCATAATTTGGGGTTGTAAAGTGGTCTATCTTGTCTATATGGTTCTAGGGAGCAACTATGCAAAATCTGGTCCAGATCAGTTAAAGGGTGTAGCATTGTATAGCGGACATACAGACAGGTAGACCCACATTCTATTTTTTTATATAGATATACAGTACAGGCCAAAAGTTTGGACACACCTCCTCATTCAATGTGTTTTCTTTATTTTCATGACCATTTACAGCACTCCATCACTCTCCTTCTGGGTCAAATAGCCCTTACACAGCCTGGAGGTGTGCTTGGGGTCATTGTCCTGTTGAAAAATAAATGATTGTCCAACTAACCTGACTTCTGCACAGCACAACTGCTGGTCCCAACCCCATTGATAAAGCAAGAAATTCCACTAAATAACCCTGATAAGGCACACCTGTGAAGTGAAAACCATTTCAGGTGACTACGTGTTGAAGCTCATCGAGAGAATGCCAAGAGTGTGCAAAGCAGTAATCAGAGCAAAGGGTGGCTATTTTGAAGAAACTAGAATATAAAACATGTTTTCAGTTATTTCACCTTTTTTTGTTAAGTACATAACTCCACATGTGTTCATTCATAGTTTTGATGCCTTCAGTCATGAAAATAAAGAAAACACATTGAATGAGGAGGTGTGTCCAAACTTTTGGCCTGTACTGTATAATTTCTATAATATTTATATATATGACATATATTTTTATATGTTTTGTATGTGAGTGATCATATGAACTTGTGTTGGTGACAGTGCAAGGTGAGTGAATAAAAGTGAGCAAAAGTATAGCTGCTGGGGAGAGTGTGTGTGTGTATGCGTATATATGTACATCTAAATGTCCACATACTGTAATGTCAAGTGTGTGTGTGTAAGTAGGATAAGAGTTTATGCATGCAAAAGAGTATGTTTGTGTATGGGTAGTGTCCCCTTGAGTGCACTGGTATCCCATTGAAGCTGAGATCCTGCCATACACCTGTTCCTACGAAACTGCCCATCCACAATCCAAATCATAGCAGAAAAAGAATGGATTGGCTGTGGTCAATCCTTAAGTCGGCTTAAATGAAAACTTCAAGCCTTATTTCAACAGCAAAGGATCTTCAATTCCTTATGGTTTTGATTTGTTGTGTTTTGCGATTCTTCTTTCAAATCTAACAATGATGTACAATAAGTTACAAATTGAGGGGCTGACTTTCAAAATAGGATTTGGAAGGCAGTTAGTCAGAACTATTAGAAAACCACATTAGCCAAGGATTGTTCCAGAATATGTTTAAGTAATTTAACACTTTTATGAGTATGGTCTGGTATGTTCACAGGTTTATAGGGTCATTATTGTGATGTGTGCATGGTACTGTGAAATTCATACCTGCATGTGCTAATCAACAAGTTGGGACAATGTGCTTAGTACTGAAGTGTATTTATAAATCTTGAGGTGAAATTTTTATCAGTATTTTCAAAATTCTACTTATCATTCACTTGTAAATAAATTGCCAAATAAACACAATTTAGAAAGTGACATCAATATCATCCTCTAAAAACAAAATAGCTTAGCTTCACAGAAAAACAACATAATCATATAAATATATAGCTCAATGTGTGTGTGTGTTTCTTCTTTATTTAATTCTACATCCTTGGTCCAATCTTAACAAAATTGTGCACATATATCCTACTTTGTTAGGAAGAGATACTAGGCTACCTTGGAACCCTTTTGACCCTGGGAGTAGCTTATGGGGGGGGCCCTGCCGGGGGCCCCCCTCATTTTTAGTAAAGATAGTTTTAAGGATGGTGTCTTTCCTCAGATATAGAACCCTGAAACTAATGTATTTCTGGGCTCAGAATCCAGGAAATGGCACTGTGATGTATTTTTAGTGATTTGTCACACATAATTATTGTCTCATTAAAAAAAGGTATATTTTTGAATTTTATCAGTATTTGTTCATTTTTGTCAAAACTGTGCATCTGAAGAAGAGGACTGCATCTGGTCAAGGTGTCGTCTGCTGCCAAATACAAGTTAAATAGTTCTGCTTTAAAACGGCTTATCTGGGCAACGCCAGGTGCTGCTGCAAGTATGTTATTAAAATAAAATGTACTTATTTTTCACTTGTTTTGCAAATAATGGCAGATAAAATTGAAACCACATTGTGCCTTAAACCCTGCCCAAGGGGTCTTGTAGTATGTAGTCTTTCCCTCCTACAATATACAAGGATGAAAGTACTGAAAACATTAGGCCAGCGTTTCTCAACCTTTAAGTATTTGCAACCCGAGTTTTCATAACAGTTTTAATCGCGCCCCCCCCTAACATTTTTTTGAAATGTACATGCATATTTTATTATACTTACTTAACTTTTATCGACATTTATCTAATTCTATATTTATTGTTCTAGTATCAGAATGTAGTTTAAGTTAATTTGTTTTGGTTTCAACAGATGTTTTTTCATATTTTTGAGTCTTGTTTTCTTTTTTTCACATCTTTGCGCCCCCTTTTTGTTACTACTGCATTAGGCTGTGCTAGAATTTTGTAAGAGCATCTGTGATTTGACACCTGCTATCCTCACAATCACTTTACTTTTCTGGCTAACAAAACATCACGGGTAGATACTCCTGGATGAACTAAATCCTTGTGCTCCTATTTTTGAGAAAGAATCAGGAAACCATATCTATTTATTGTTCCTCTGTGGGACTGACCAGACGCCCTCTAGTGTTCTGAAGGAATCATCCTGGCGATCTCACTGTCCGCTACTTCATGGTGCTCTTCTTGAATTTCCTTCCAAGGCACCCTTGGCAAAGGTATTAGTATGCTTGTAAATTTCTGAGCTCTCTTTTTCTCTCTTATCTTGTCCTCTGTTGAGCCCCTTTTAGTCCTCCAGCATTCCTGGGCAATTGGAAATCCCATATAATGCATTAAACCATAAAATCATAAAGAAGTACAGTAGAGGCTTCTTTTAACCAAAAATGCATTTGTGCAAAGCTCATAACAGATGTGCTTAAATTGTGTTTTTGTATAATGGCAGACAGATTAGGAGATCATTAATAACTAACAAAGAGGTTTCCAGACTCAGATCTCAACCAGTTAGTTTGTCATTTTAGTGACAGTGCACCATCATAGGATGCCATATAAAGTGCACAAAAAGAACATTCAAAGTAATATGATAGTAACATATAATGTTATGTAAAAGGTTGAGTGACTAAGAAAATAATAAATGTCGGCATAACAGATGCAAAACACATGAGACAAAAACTATGTAACATGGATGTTCTAAACAAAATAATAAATTAGCACTTGTGATAAGATATGCTATTATTTAACTGCACACATTAATGTTATTCCTCTTCTATTTCTTTCCGGTACAGGTTTTGTGGGAGTCAGAGACTTTTAGCATTGTTGAGAGTAAGGCAGGAACCCAACATAGAAGGGGTGCCACTCACATACTCCACGTACTTTTTCACATCAGGCAAATTTTCTCTTTTCAATTAATCCAATCCAGACATCTTTCCAGTTCCAATATAAAGGGAAATTATATTGACAAAAAAGATGGAGTTTAGAAGTGAACATTACATTTTCCATCCATCTTCTCACCTACTTATGTAACTCGGAGTAGCAGGGGGCCAGCAGGCAAGAACCAGCTGTGAATGGGATGCCAGTCCACTGCAGGACACACT
This sequence comes from Polypterus bichir lapradei, assembly GCA_026402145.1. Taxonomy (NCBI): domain Eukaryota; kingdom Metazoa; phylum Chordata; class Cladistia; order Polypteriformes; family Polypteridae; genus Polypterus; species Polypterus bichir. The sequence continues at coordinate 57,016,038 of JANRMT010062854.1, read as the reverse complement.
CGATTACACATATTTACTCGGTCACAATATACAGATGGACAGGTGTCAATTAACCTAACACACATTTATCTGAGTGAACCTAAAAATAAAATGTTATACAAATGATTTAAACAGGATCATAAAATAGCCTGTACCTTACTGAAGGGATCCACAGCAGCCAAATTTAGCAACATACTTAATGCCATCACTTGCTGTTCGTTTCTCTACACATATAACAGATCCAGTTTTATCAGTCATCATGCTTTGCTAGTGATGCTTGGGTTTACTGCAGATTTGAATTTAGCCGTGTGTGTGAGTGTGAGGGTCCTGCAATGGACTGGTGCCCTGACTAAAGCCATTTCCTCCTTTGAGAGCAGTGATGCCAGGACAGGCTCTGGACCCCTCTGTAATGTTAAATTGGATTAACTGGGTTTGAGAATCTTATAAAAAGCTTCTGTGCTTATTCGTTTTTCTGTGGCATCAGTTTTCATAATTGAATCTCTTCATATAAATCAAATAACAAAAATTGTCTTAGCTATTGCAGATCACATATTTTACATATTGCTAACCTAATTCTGCCACGCTTCATTCAGATCACTATTTGATATGTGTCATTTCTCTTTGCTAAAACTTTCTAAGAAGGTGTTCATTTTAGTGCTTGCTTGCCTTTTTCTTTATGTATTTTTTTAAGTACAAAAAAGAATGTCAAAACACAATCCACTCAACATAAACCAAAAAACAAATACATTAATACAGTATATTCTGTATGTTCTGAAAAAAATTAATCCATGAAACTAAGCACTCAATCCTGACCTAATTCAGTGGTTCATCACATAGGATAAAACAACAAATTAAATTAAAAGGGTGAGCACAGGCCCAAAATGCTTATTTTACAATTATATTAATGAATTCTTCCCAAATTCTGAAAAAATTCAGAACACATCCTTGTAAAGAGATCTGGATTTTTCCCAAATTGTGATAATATAGAGTATTAGTTTTCCAAGTGAGTTATGGAAAATGCATTTATTTAGAGTCTTCCAAATGAGGAAAATCATTCTTCATGAAGAAAGCTTTGTATAGGATAGTACAACAGATTTTTCATAGCACAATGTTTTCCCTCTGGTGTTACTCTAAATATCACTGTTAAAGCATTATGAGGCTGAGAAGTATAGAATTGCAGATCATTCCCAAAAGATATCACCTAGCAATGCAGGCAATTGGTGATAACAATCACAAGTTGCATCCTGCTTTGGTTAATTTTTAGCACGGCTTAGAGCTGCTCCAGGAATGTCCCTTTGGGCAGACAATCAATGGCAATCAAATGACATGCTGGAGGGATTGTTTGTCTCAGCTGGCTTGGGAGCACCTGGGAATTCAATCTGTAGCTGGGGACAGGAAAATCTGGGGTGACCTGCTTCATCAGCTGTCACTGCGACCCTCACCAGAAAAACCGGTTTCAGAAAATGAGATATCTGAATGATCAACAATTGTTTTCATAAATTATGCCACACTTGCCACATGACACTAGACTATCAGAATAATATGCAACATCAGAAACATACGTTTGTTCTCAGATTCACCTAAACCAAAGCAGCAGCACCGGACACTAGAGCCTATCCTGGCAGTGTTGGCAACAAAAATAGGAAAAAAATCTGAAATAGGCCCTAGGCCATTATTGAATCCACATCTGCACCAGGTCACTATTGAATCCACATCTACAATCTCTCATGCTGTTGCCAATTAACTTAACCAACATGAAAAATGACACCATACAATCTTGATGTATTTTTGGCCTAATAACACATCAACCATTTTGAAACCTGCTTAACCCAACTATAGGATCATGTAGAGCCAAAGTCTATACAAGCAGCATCCTCAGCATATAGAAGGAATCAACAATGGGCAGAGTGCCAGTCCACTATACAGCTTACTCATGCTCAAGCCCCTTTTCACTCATTACCATATAAATTGACAGCCATCCAGACCTTCTAACTCCAATGTACTGTAAGTCAACAGGCTTAGACTTCAGTCTTCCCTCTGGCTATTTTAACTTTATGCAAATGGCTGCGTAAATCTTGTGTGGCTTGGAGAATCCTTGCAGACTGATAAGCAGGGTGAAGCCCCAAGGAGGCACAGTCTTTGTCATGAAAGGCTATCTGTGTATCAATATGGACTCATTAACAACCTGATCAGCAGGATACCAAAGTTATTATGATGCATCTCAAAGACTCCTATCTGCCAAGTTAATACAAATGCTAAAAGCATTTTTTGTGGAAGGATGCATAACAGTGGTAATAACATAACACCCAGTGGAGTTTATTTAAAGCCAAAGTCTAGGTATGCAACCATTAAGAAATGTCCACAAATATGATATTTGACACTTGGCTATACCAGTCAATCAAATTAAATGACTGTTTCCTGTTTTTTCATTAACCTCAAAATAGTGGATGGGTAATGACTTCTTGTCCTTAAGAACATAAGGTACTTCTTAAATGTTGTCAAGGTTTCTGCTTCAGCTACATGACTAGACAGTGTTGCTATTATTGGTTAAAAATTGTACTAAGATACTGTTATCTTATGTTATCTCATTTTATGTTAGTATGGTTGCGCGCATGGTTTCAGCGGCTCACAGCTCTCCTTTTCAGTGTTCTTTTTTGTTGTTTTTGTACTATCAGTTCTGCAAACATCCACTACACCCGTCAGAACCTTACAGACATCGGTGTCCAGTGCCAGATATCTGTTTTGAGTGTTTTTCATCACACATACAATATCCCAGACAACATAGCGAGACCAGCGGGCTCTCCGTGGATTGTTGTCAGGTCTAGGAGACGGCGCAGGCAGAGGAGGGAAAGGAAGCAGAAGCGGGGCCGCAGATCCGGTGTTATGCTGGGGCTAAAGAAACAACCACACAAGCCACCTCTACCGAGCCTGTATTTCACCAATGCCAGATCCCTGGTGCATAAAATGGATGACTTGGAATTACAACTCGCTGGAAATCACTATGTTCGTGACTGCTGTGTTTTGATTATCACTGAAACCTGGCTTCACCCGGGGATACACGATGCTAGCATGCAGCTAGCAGGTCACACTCTGCTCCGCTGGGACAGGACAAAGGAATCCGGTAAGAGCAGAGGAAGGGGGCTCTGTATTTACGTGCATGGGAACTGGTGCAACAACGGGACAATTATAGACAAACACTGTTCCCCTGACCTCGAGTACGTGTCTGTAAGATGCTGGCCTTTTTTTCTACAAAGAGAGCTAACAGTAGTGATTATCATGGCTGTGTACATTCCACCCAACGCCAATGTAAACACGGCGCTCTCTCTCCTGCTGAACACCATTAACGAACAGCAGCGAGCCCACCCTGACAGTGCTCACATAATTGCAGGAGACTTTAACAAGGCCAACTTAAAGACTCTTCTCCCGAAATTTTATCAACATGTTACGTGTTCTACTAGAGGGGAGACCATGTTTACTCCAACATCAAGCACGCGTACAGAGCCATACCCCTCCCCGAACTTGGCCAGTCCGACCATCTTTCTCTCCTGCTCTCCCCAGCCTACACCCCCCCTTAGACGCAGTGCCAGGCCCACCATAAAGACTGTTACAACCTGGCCTGAAAATGCACTCTCCAAACTACAGGACTGCTTCGAACAGACAGACTGGGGCATATTTGAACACCAAGAGCTGGAAACATTCACAGGAACGGTACTGGACTATATCAGGTTCTGCACTGGAAATGTGACTGTGGACAAAAACATTCGGGTTTTCCCAAACCAGAAACCCTCGATGACCAGTCAGGTCCGTACACTCCTCAGAGCCTGAGACGCTGCCTTCAGGTCAGGTGACAAGAGCTCTGGACAAGGTCTGCCTGAGCCGCTCTGAAAAGTGGAATTAAAAAAGCCAAGACGGACCATAAGAGGAGCATTGAGTCTCACCTGTCCAGCCACAATACACGGGAGGTGTGTCAGGGAATACAAAACATCACAAACTGCAGAGGCTGTGATGCAGCAACAGGAGATCTAAGTGTGCTGCTAGCAGAGGAGCTAAACTGCTTCTTTGCTCGCTTTGAATCATCACAACAGCAGCACTCACCTGCTCCATCCCTGCTCCCACCCTCACTGGGTTCCTGCACCACTTCACTCACTGTAAAGGGTCAAGATGTTAGACGGGTGCTCCTGGCAGTGAACCCCAAGAAGGCTGCCGGCCCAGATGAAGTATCTGATAGGGTGCTCAGAATGTGTGAACACCAGGTCACCCTTATCTTCACCAAAATCTTCAACCTCTCCCTAGCCCAGGCAGTCATTCCATCCTGCCTAAAATCAGCCACAATCATACCAGTGCCGAAGAAGTCTCCCATCACCAGTCTAAATGATTATCACCCTGTGGCCCTCACTCCGGTAATCATAAAGTGCTTCGAGAGACTGGTTCTCCAGCACATCAAGGACTATCTCCCCCAAGACTTCGATCCCTACCAATTCACATATCACGTGAACAGATCCACAGAAGACGCCATCGCCGTAGCTCTCCACTCTGTGCTGAGCCATCTGGAGCAGCAGCAGAGCTACGTCCGAATGCTCTTTGTGGATTACAGCTCAGCTTTCAATAAAATCATTCCTGACATTCTCATCATCAAACCAGTCACTCTTGGCCTCCACCCTCTCACGTGTCTGGATAAAAGACTTTCTTACCAACTGGCTCCAGACTGTGAGACTTGGCCCCCACCTCTCCTCCATTCGCACACTGAACACCGGTACCCCACAAGGCTGTGTGCTGAGCCCCCTCCTGTACTGTCTCTACACCCACGACTGCAGTCCGGCCCACAGAAACAACCTCATCGTCAAGTTTGCTGACGACACCACAATGGTCGGACTCATCTCAAAGGGAGACGAGGCAACTTACAGAGAGGAGATCCTGATGCTGGCAGCCTGGTGTTCAAAGAACAATCTGGCTCTGAACACCAGGAAAACCAAGGAGATCATTGTCGACTTCAGGAGGCATAGCACTGACTTAGCCCCCTTTACAACGGCGAGTGTATGGAGAGGGTCCATACCTTCTGGTTTCTTGGCATCCTTATCTCCGCTGACATCTCCTGGACAGACAACATCACAGCAGTCATCAAGAAGGCTCAGCAGCCGTTACACTTCCTGAGGGTCCTCAGAAAGCACAAACTGGACTCCAACCTGCTACTGACCTTCTACTGCTTGTCCATTGAGAGCCTGCTGACGTACTATATCACAGTATGGTATAGCAGCTGCACCATGGCAGACAGGGAGAGGCTTCAGAGAGTAGTAAAGGCAGCACAGAAGATCATCGGCTGCCCTCTCCCCTCCCTGATGGACATTTACACCTCCCGCTGCCTCAGCAGAGCAAAATACATCATCAAGGACAGGTCCCTCCCTGGCTCTGATCTGTTTGACCTGTTGCCCTCAGGGAGGCGCTACAGGTGCATCACAACAAGGACAAACAGACTCAGGAACTGTTTTTTCCCAAAAGCCATAACCATTCTAAACTCACACATGCACTGACTACACAGTCTAGACCCTCAACCCCTGGAGTTCCTTCTATCCATCAACTGTGCAATATCCAATATCTAAATGGTATTGATAATAACTGTGCAATATCTGTATACTGTACAATATCATTACTCTCAGGGTCCAACATACTCACTGCACATGATCATCATTATTGTGCAATATTTTTTATATTTGTTATATTATTTAAATAATGTGCAATAACCCAATAGTGCAATAGTTATTTATTCTTTCCATATGTACATAGTGTCACAGAACTTTTTTTTGCAACTTTTTGCACCATTTGTTTATTTGTTTGTTGTGTTCTACATATATGTCTGCACTGGAGGAGCTGCTTTTAATCTCATTGTCCATGTATATAGTGAAAATAAAGGCATTCTATTCTATTCTATTCTATCTTTAAACTCAGAGGACATATTATTTTTGATTAATTCATACACAATTTACATATTGCTGCGGTGGGTTGGCACCCTGCCCAGGATTGGTTCCTGCCTTGCGCCCTGTGTTGGCTGGGATTGGCTCCAGCAGAACCCCGTGACCCTGTGTTTGGATTCAGCGGGTTGGATAATGGATGGATGGATTTACATATTATTTTCATAATGCATCTTATCCAATCCATGATAAAGATAAATATGCTTCTATGCTTCTATCCCTAAGACTATTGACTATTTTATTTAAATCCAAAACTTTCTTACATTTATTCAAATTGCTGCCACAATTGCTATCCATTCTTTGCTCACCTTAATTGCCTCAAAATTTCAAATCCTGACCTTGCCATTATTTGTATGGAGTTTGTACGTTTTTCCCTGAACTGCACGAGTTTTCCCCCAGGTATTCCGGTTCTTTTGGGTATTTATTTATTTATGTTTTTATTAATTTTATTTGAAGAAAACAACATTCCATACGATCAAGTCTAACTTGACAGCATTACATAAAATCAAGTTTTGAACTTAACTAAACAGAATTCAACCCCACCCCAGAGAGAGAGGACAGCCAAAAGCAAGAGCAGATCTTTAAAAACAACAAAGAAGGAAGAATGTCCTTTTCCCCAATATAAATGCTTATTCTAAGATTCGATTAATTAGATCTTACCATATTTTAAAAAAGTTTCAAACATATCCTCTAAGTGTGAATTCAATTTTTTCCAATTTCAAATAGTGTAGAACATCAGTTACCCAGTAACTTAAAATTAATTTGCCCTTCTCCTCTTTAGGCCCATCTGAGGGAAGACCAAACACATCTGTTATTGGGTTAGAAGTGATTGTGACACCAAGGCTTTCTGATAGGCATTCAAAGACTCAAAGGCATTTTGTCCCAAAACATGTAGCACAGTGAGGCTCGAGATAGACTGCAATGTTCACAGGTTGGATCTTATCTTGGATACATTTTAGACAATTTTACATGAGATAGATGTGATCAATGAAAGATTTTAAGTTGAATGATTGAAGGCTTTGAGCATATTCAGCTGTAATGTATTCTGTGCATGGCTGCCTTCTACTTCTTTTCAGAGATGTTAAGTGAAAGATCATTTCTCCACCATAACCTATGCTCTTTAAAAGGAAGATACTTAATGATGTTTTTATATATTATTGAGATGTTGTATGAGTCTTCAAGACTTTTCAGCATTTCTTCTGGAACAGAAATGAGTGAGAGGTGCACAAAATTGTGTATGTTCGTTTCAGCAAAGTTTCTGATATACAAGTAGTGGAAAAATTGTGTTGATGGGAAGTTAAATTTGCAGCATAATTGTTCATAAAATGCAAAGACATTACAGTTTCTCTAAGTATTTTAATCCCAAACAGTTTCCAAACATTAAATACTGTGTAGGTTTGAGAGGACAGAAAAAGGTGATTGGCATTTGGAGGTGCAGCAGATACTGTAAAAGCTTCTCTGCCCTGAAATACACCCTGCATTAGTTCCATATTCTGAGTGATTGATAGACAATTGGATTATTGGTATATTGACAATAATTTGTATTTACTGGGGCACAAACCAGAGAAAATAAAGAAGTGCAGCAAGATTTAATTTCTATTTCAGACCAGGCTTGTTTATATTCATCAATTTGTGTCAATGGCCAGGTCTTTAGAGGTTGTATATTTGCTGGCCAACAATAATACTAATAGTTTAAAAAAATATTATGTTCAGAAGTAGGGCCAGAATCACTAAACCATGCAGTCCACAAATGTTTCCTATTACTTTTATGTTTCATATTAATGTGGTATCTTATGTATTCTTAAATCACATTGTAACATATTCAGGTTTGAGTTTTTCATCAGTGTCATTAATTTATTTACAACTAAACAAACACCTTTGCTCAGAGGTTGATACGCTTGCTGCTCTTGAGCTCTTGTCTTCTCCACCCTAGTGGCCCGCTTCTTCTCTTCATTTGTCATCATCTTTTTGCGTTAAAACTGATTAAGTCAGTGTTTGTGTTGCAATTACTTAGTACGTTTTCTTTACTTTTTTACTTAAGCTGGCACTTAAGTGTTCAATCTGCCTCAAGATATGAAGCGGTAGAGGAAGTGACGGCGAAGGTGGTAGGAATGAGAACGGCGCCCATACACATGCGCTGCACGGCCGCCCTGCTGGCCACTGCCAAGAGTTGATTCTACAATAAAATAAAATAAAAATAAAAAGAGAAATAACCTTTGATGTTAATCATCACCCCGAAAGCGGATAGTAAACTTCACATAGTATACAGTGGTGTGAAAAACTATTTGCCCCCTTCCTGATTTCTTATTCTTTTGCATGTTTGTCACACAAAATGTTTCTGATCATCAAACACATGTAACCATTAGTCAAATATAACACAAGTAAACACAAAATGCAGTTTTTAAATGATGGTTTTTATTATTTAGGGAGAAAAAAAAATCCAAACCTACATGGCCCTGTGTGAAAAAGAAATTGCCCCCTTGTTAAGAAAATAACCTAACTGTGGTGTATCACACCTGAGTTCAATTTCCGTAGCCACCCCCAGGCCTGATTACTGCCACACCTGTTTCAATCAAGAAATCACTTAAATAGGAGCTGCCTGACACAGAGAAGTAGACCAAAAGCACCTCAAAAGCTAGACATCATGCCAAGATCCAAAGAAATTCAGGAACAAATGAGAACAGAAGTAATTGACATCTATCAGTCTGGTAAAGGTTATAAAGCCATTTCTAAAGCTTTGGGACTCCAGCGAACCACAGTGAGAGCCATTATCCACAAATGGCAAAAACATGGAACAGTGGTGAACCTTCCCAGGAGTGGCTGGCCGACCAAAATTACCCCAAGAGCGCAGAGACGACTCATCCGAGAGGTCACAAAAGACCCCAGGACAACGTCTAAAGAACTGAAATGTAGTGAAGTATGTCCACACATTGACCCATTCCTGCTGAATTGAGGAGCTTTAGGTGGAAGGCAGAAAACAAACCTGGACAAGAAACTGCAGAGATACCATACAAATAAATATTTCAGTTTCTAATTGGCAAGCAAATCTAATTTATATGAAATAATAAATCCTGCAAGTAATAGTTCCTGAGAACTCAATTGATGTGTGAAAAAAGAGAGATAAATAAAGAGGTATAAATAACTCAGGTGTTTGTATTAACTAAATTATCATTGAGTAAGTTATCTTTCAAATCCACTCTTAATCTGATTTATGGTTTTTGTGTTTCTGCAATCAGATTGTGAACTGAGAATATATCAAATTTTGATTCCTTAAAGTATAAATGTACTGTAAATATTGAAATAAAGAGCAGAAAAAAATAGGAATTTGCACAAGACATTAAATTTGAGAACAGCTTACCCAGCATGAAGCTTCTTTTGATCCAGTCTAATAAATTGGTCAAGATGATATTCATGGACTGCTTTAATAATATAATAATAATTAATACAAAGCTTTGCAACAATAGGTGTGATGCTAAAAATGAAACAGAAATGTTCTTCTACAAATTTGTCTGATACCTTTAACAGAAAGAACTGTTATAGACTTTCCAGACCTACTAGTCTTTCAGGTTTGCAAGAGATTGTGGTACTGAACCTTTTTCATCTATAATTAAACTTTATAAGTGATTACTGTGAACGGGAGCCATCAAAAGAATGTTTTAGTAAAGAAATACATTAGGGGATGCTTTTTGTATGCATAAGAGAGGATGTTTAGTTCAATTTCCCTTCCTTTAACAATGGCTTAATTTACAATAAACATCTTTAATTTTTACAGCTCTTGTACTGTTCTGAATGGATCCCTGCAAGTAACGGGAAACCTTCAGGCTTTGAAATGATGATGTGTTTCAGAAAACACTTAATGTTAAAACTGCTTCTGCTAAGTCAAGTGTAAATGTATCCTAAATCAAACAGATAAGCCAATAGAATAAAAACTGCTCAAATGCTGCTCAGACAGCTCTAGATAAAAGGAGCTAATGACTTACACAATTACTACCTTTTTTGGACACAACTGCTTGATAAAGAGATCTTACGGTGCAGGGAAGGTCATTAAGGCAAATGCAGAAGACCATAATAAAGATCAAGATGTTATCTGTAATTCATTAGGTGAAAACGCTAGCAAAATCCTCAACAAACAAAAAAAACAACAAATTTGTAATGATAATAAAAATGCAGAACCACAAACAATATGATACAATATCCTCCTTATGCATTTTCTATTCAGTTTACACTTCTTTCTTGTTCATCTGACCTATGCATAATACTACGTAATACAGACAGCATAACCTTTAAAAAAGGCAACAAATTTACTGACCAAACTTATGCTAACACCGCACTGGATGGCTACTTTTATTGACAGGTGGCCTTTTAAAGATGTCTTTGAAACAATCTGAATTCATTGGGATGGAGGCTTGACAAACTGAAAAGTGAGGCTCAGGGGTACAGGTCCACATTGAATCTAATGTGCGCAATAATTAGATTGTTCTGCTGCTGAAAAAAATATTCTTAGGTGGGCACACTGATGCCATGAAAGTATACACCAAACAGGAAAAAGGTTTCAGCTACCCACAAACTTTGGGCATTAAATGTTGCTTTAAACATATAAAGGGATTTCACCACTGTATCAATCCTGATACATTCATGCTGACATTTCTGGTGTGTACTACCATGCTGCCTTCAAAAACTCCTTAAAAGTTAAGTCTTGCCCATTCTACCATTGAACTGCACACAATCTTGACATGTTATAACGCTGTACCTAATAGAATGGAATGTGTTAGGGCTGAACCTCTGTGAAAAAGAGGTGCCCTGTAAAGTACAAACTGGGCTGCCAGCTATCTCTCTGAACAAGAGCACTGGCCGTGAATTCGCAAAGCGGCTTTCTGCCAAACATGTGCTTGTGATGTACACCACCTTGAACTGTGTCTGATCACCATGACACTGAACAGCGTCAGAGCCTGAGATGCCACTATACTAGCTGCCATACATTAGCAGCAGTATTTGAAGTGGGCTGGTACTCCCTTGTATGATCTAAGTTTCACCATACTGTCACCTTTTCTTAACATACCAGTGAATACCAGCACCTCTTTGTAAATGTCCACAGGAGACCAAAACCCTTGCACACCTCATGAACCCCCCCACAGCCCCTAGGAGGCAAATGAAATTAGGAAAAGTTCACATTCCTTAAGTGCTGCATGTCCCAGATCTGCTCAAATGAGCCTTACTACTAACAAAGCTGTGCCACTGTGTTATGTTGTGTTATTTTTATATATATATTTCATACAAGTCACACAAAGCTTGACTTGTTTGTATGGAATGTTACTTGCTTTTAATAAGTCCAATAAAATAAAATTAAAAAAAAAAGAATATGCATGAATGGAAAGAAGTAATTTCCTTGGACCTTGACCTGTACAGAATCTGAGTACATGAATTTATGCAGCATGAGATGGTTGTGGAACTGCACAAATGGCCCACTCTGAAATGACAAAAATCAGAATATTTATCTTGAAGGAGTTGCAGAAGTGATCTTAAGTAAGGGTTTTACTACTAATGTCACGTCTTAAACTCTTTCATTATAAAGTCCATCATCTGTGTCTGGTAACAGTGTCACTTCCCTTCCCAGTTCCTGTCCTCCCTGAAACAGCAGTGCAAGAACATGAAGACAGGTTTCTTGAGTCATAGCCACCAATTCTACCATTAACCTAAACATACCACGTACCCAGCAGCAGTTTACATCTCCTTCACCTTTTCTGTGTCTGTTTTGCCTGTTACATTCTGCCAGACTGCAAGCAGTGATGACCTGGACTAAATTTGTTGAAACATGTGCCAGAAGGAGCAGAAACATTTAAAAGCTTGGGTCAGCCCATGGGTCAATGAGACCTCATAACTGGAGTAATCCACAAAGGATTCAGTGACTTCTTTGGTTTTTCCAGATACATGTACATTCTAACCTTATGTTGTCATTGTCAAAGCCATGAAGATTCAGTGCCTGTGATTACAGCAACAGATGGGTGACCAAATCACTGCACACAGCACATGTCCTCAAACAGGGCGCAATTGACTGCAACATGAAATCCATAAAAAAAATCTAAGTCAATCCGAGACTGTGCCACTTTTAAAAGGTGCTGTAAAATAACGCAACAATGAAGATATTGTACATTACATGTAATAATACAAAATAATTACAACAGACAGTCACATTATATGATATAAGCTCAATGATAATTTTTATGCTGGAGGTTTAGAGTGGATTGCAATAAATCCTGGAGACTAGATTGATAGATAGATACTTTATTAATCCCAACGGGAAATTCACATACTCCAGCAGCAGCATACTGATAAAAAACAATATTAAATTAAATAGTGATAAAAATGCAGGTATAACAGACAATAACTTTGTATAATGTTAACTCTTCAGAATAAGAGAGAAACATGTCAGCATTTGGAGGAAAGCCCAGTGTAGTCAAGAGCTTTTAAAGATTTTCAAATATTGCTGAGTTTCAAATGAGACTTAAATACAGTATCTTTTTCTACTCTCTAGAACTTTTCACCTTTAACATGCGAGTTTGCAATATAAAGTAAAGATTGGAAGAAGATCATATAAAGGGGTGGAGAATTTTGGGAAGGAACTATAAAGAGGACATTCCAATGCACACATGTTGTAGAGAATTTAGCATTTCATTTTTAATAGATAGATAGATAGATAGATAGATAGATAGATAGATAGATAGATA
>JANRMT010062854.1:56980393-56996214 GCA_026402145.1 Polypterus bichir lapradei | reverse complement strand
TATATATATATATATATATATATATATATATATATATATATATATACTGTGGTATCTGTGGAGGGCTTGTGCCTCCTCCAGACCACGAGGGGGCGTCCGCCCTGGTTATGTTGGGGGCCAGCATAGTAAGTATTGCCCTGGTTATGTTGGGGGCCATGGGTAAAGGGCTTAGAAGCCCAGCCCTGTAGGGATCCGTGGCCACCGCCAGGCGGTGCCCCGGTGCCTGAATATCCCTGGAGCCCAGCACTTCCGCCACACCAGGAAGTGCTGGGGGGAAGAAGGCAGGGGACACCCGGACGGCGTCCAGGTGCGCAGCCGGCACTTCCGCCACACTGGGGCGTGTCTGCGGAGGAGTGCCGGGAAGCAGCTGGAGCCCATCCGGGTTCCTATTTAAGGGGCCGCCTCCCTTCAGTCGATGGCGGATGTCGGGTAGAAGAGGACGGAGCTGGAGAGAGGACTGGAGGCGGCCAGGAGAAAGGCAGTGGAACTGTGTGGCCTGGACTTTGGGGAATCGGTGCTGGAGGCACTGGGGTTGAGAGTGCACGTAATCCTTGTACATAATAAGTGTAAATAAACAGTGTGTGGTGGAGCCAACGATGTCCGTCTGTCTGTGTCCGGGCCAGCGTTCACAATATATATATATATATATCTTTTACAAATGCAGGCTAAGTGACTTTCTCGGCATCAAACAAAAGAATAAGTGGTGGTGATTAAAGATGCATTCTATAGTTTATAACCTACCTTCTAACCACTAGGTCACACTGCTATAAACAAGGTGTTGAGGCTCAAAATAAAAATAAGAAATGTAACTACTTCCACCAGCTTTTAATAATTACAATGCAAAGTGACAAATACAGTAATACTGTGAACTGAAACATTCCAAAAATGTGAAATTATTCTGCTAGAAGACACACATCAGGCTTACTGTACACGTCACTTTTCCCATGCCTTTCTTGCATATTTTTTTGGGTTATGCCTACACCATATTGAGAAATGCTGTCCTTAATATTTGGTCAGTAAGATCATTGTTTCATTTTAGCTTATGAAACTCCTTTAAAACTCTTGACCTTCTGCCTTTCGGTCTACATGGTTTGTAACTGTTCTTTTTCCTCAGGAAACCCTGTGATGCTAAGAGAGCTGGACATCAGGAGGTTAATCAACAGAAATGCAATGAAGTGTTTCGCCTCTAGCACTGACTGCTATTGGTCTAAGTCATCTGATGGGACTGTCTACGTACCTTACACAATTTCATCAGTCTTCAGTATGTACCTGATTTTCTTGCTTATTGGGAAGCATAACTATTTAATTTATCCACCAATCTGTCCATTTTGTTAGCTTACACTTTTTAGAGCTGGCTCACTGGTAGCTGAAGCCTATTCCCATAGCAAGAATTCCCCACAGATAAGGTACCAGATTATTTGAGGTTATATGCATGTACATACTTATAATATGTGTAAATGCCCATCCTGGAGTGAGGTTTCACATCCCAGGTGTATTCCAATCTATGAACAGACTGAAATCGGGTGCATAACAATTTTAAAGAATACCACAGTATGTAGAGATGATGCCACCCAGTTCCAAGGACTTCTTATCTGGTCACTGAGTGTAGTGTTTGTAGATTTTCTCTAGGTACTCCAATTTATATTCCCATCCCATAATCCTGCAGGTTAGTTTGATTCGGGACTTTAAATTGGCCAAGTGTGTGAAAATGTTATTATGTATGTGAATGTGCTCTGTTAGACCCTCCATTGAGGGTTGGTTCCTACTCTGGAAAATGGATGGGCGGTTGTGTGCATAACACTGTAACACAGAAGCATACAGTGTAAGATGCCAGACATGATTAAGCATGGTGCTTATTTATTTGCTCACATTATTTATCACTGTGACCTGAAAATTAACAAGTGTTATCCAAAACTAAATAAAGTCAAAAAAGCAAAATTATCAATGTCTATTTTATTTTGACAGATGATGTACAGAGGTCTACAATTCTTGATGCCATGAAAACATTTGCCTCTGAAACTTGTGTTCAGTTTATCCCTCAAACTAATGAAGTGGACTATGTCTCCATTGAATCTGATGTGGGGTAATTATTTATGATTATGTCTTCTGTTGGTGGGAAAGGGCTTTCAAAAGGTGGCTGTTTGCTTTTCATTTTAAGTTACATATAATGACTGATTCTCAGATGGGCGACATTGTGGCATAGTGGGCAGCACTGTCACCACACTAATCTGGCTTTCTGTATTTGAATGCCATGTCCAGGGGTTGCCTGTAAGGAGACTGCCTGTTGTATCAATGCCTTTGTGGTTTTTCCTCTTGGTGCTCTGGTTTTCCTCTGACATCTTCAAAGATGTACTGGTTAGGTTTTTCTGGCTATTCCAACTTGGCCCTGTGTGATTAGAAGTGTGAGTGTGCATGTAAATTTAATCTTGTAATGGGCTGATTTCCTCTCCAGGGCTGTTGGGATAGGCTCCAGGTGTCGGCGACCTTGAATTGAATTAAAAAAAGTTTAAAAATGTTGTGTTATGATTCCCCACGTCATACTGCAACTCTTACCTTCAAGGTGCTGTTTCATAGGCCATGCAGATTAAAGGTAGCATTCATAAGCATGTCTGATTCTATAGTATTTTCTTATGATTTTCTTCCTTGCAGGTGTTACGCATACATTGGGAAAATAGGAGGTGCGCAGACCGTTTCTCTGGATGTGAATGGCTGTGTGCATAATGGAGTGATCCAGCATGAGCTGAACCATGCTCTTGGGTTTGTTCATGAGCACACCCGCAGTGACAGAGATCTGTATGTGGAGATCATTTGGAAGTACATCTCAGACAGTAAGTTACAAACAGCAAACAAAACCGTGACAAAGATTTGTTCAGGTTTGTCACAACATCCAAAACATTCAAAAGAGGTCACTAGAATTGTGATTAAAGTACAGCTGTGATGACTTGACAGCATTTTGAGACTCGGTAGCATTTGGTCTATACATCACAGTTGCACAACTGCCATTATCCTTCCATTTTCTCAGCCATTTTTAGCCAGTACAGAGACGTGGAGAGAGATGGAAGGTATAAACACATTTTAGACAGGGTGTTGAGGGGCAGTCCCAGTCAAGCTTACATGCTTACAGTTGCCCAGTAGCTAATGTGCATTTTTCAAGGCGAATGTGTGAAGAAACAAGAATACTTTGGGAAAAAAATGAATTCAGTCTAGGTTAGAATTAAGGTGGGCCAATATGTCAAATGTTCGATCTGATTCTAAATTTAAGAAAAGGTCGATATGAATATCATGATGTTTGCCACTTTTATTTGATTTTCCACAACTCCTTTTGAAAATTGACAAAATCTCCAGCGTGTCTATGTCGTCTCAGCCCAGTGCACCTAGTGGTGATAAGTGTGAGGAAAAACAAATGGAGTAACGATCAGAAGAACAAGACTTTAGAACAGTGTATCCAGCGTTAGCTCCCTTGTTGGAGTGAGTTCTTTTGTAATTGCAGCGTGTTACATAACCCGAATCTATATAGATGTGATATTAAAAGGCGATACCCCTTCCTTAGTGATACGGCATTAAGAAATCACATAGGAGAAATAACTTAGCTTTCTTTAATGACGATTTATGCAGCACAACAGACGAGGAAGCCATAGCAAGACTATTATTGAAGTGGGATCTCAATGTATACAGTCTGCCTTTTTTGCCACTGCGTTGGAAGGATTTTCAGGTTCATATGACGTTATCACCCATCCGTCCGTCGGCATCAAAGGTGTGCCAGGCAATGTTCCGAGGCTTTATACTCTTTCTTCACGTGCAGACCCCCACTTAGGTAAATCATGCCATTCCAAACAAGGCAAAAAGAGGATACAATTTCATGCTGAGTTTGAAACACAGAAATAGTATACAATGGTTATCAGTCTGATTGCCCATTTTGCAGTTGTCCCTAACTGTCTTGTCTTAAAATGCTTGCCTAGCAGTTCTTATATGGTGAACCCCTGTGCTAAATCTGGTTCTGTGCATGTGAGTGAAAAAAGGCAGATTTATAAAATATATTTGCATTGAGCACAGTGACATATTAAACTTATACACTTATTGCAAACAGGTAGGTTTACTGCTCCTCAGGGGGCCTGGGGGGCTCTTTCAGAACTTAAAATTCAAAGGGGACAGAACAGTATATTGTGCTTGCCCTTCCAATTTTTTCCCGGCCAACCCACTTTGCAATTTCTGCAGTCACCACTGGTGCTGCTATTTAGGAATGGGATGGCAGTGAGATAACAGCACTAACCAGTAATTCATAACACATCACACTAAGTCAGATGTGCAGCACAAATTCTCACTTGCCCATTTTAACACACTGCTGAAACGCTTCAAGCGGGAATAAAATCAGAAGCCTTTGCAATTTTCTTTTCTATGAATTATTGCATGTTTATGTATCAGGTATGGGGTAAACTGCATCCTGAACGGTTTTTTTCTTTTTAGTTTGTACTTTTGCATAACAGATTAATTGATCTTTCTAATTACAATAATGGATATTCAACGTAAAGAGCGTTAATTTTTTATTAACATTTATAAATACTGTAACGACCTTGGGGATGCAGGAGATGGAAGAATGGATTTAACATTCTGTGGAAAGCTGGTTACAGTTAGCCCCAAAAAGTTTCTTTAGCAGTTAAACCAACTAGTGAATTCCACTGCTGCTCCTCCACGCACCTTCAACTGTTTGGTCCCAATGCTGGCACACCTGCTGTGCTGGCCTCACCTCACTCTGGACACCTGGGCTCCATGAGCACATCTGATGCTCGCCACTAGCCATACACCCAAGCCGATTGCCTTTAGCATCGGGAACACAGAGTTGATGTGCTCTTTAAGTGCTATGTTTGTGAGCCCCACTGAGTAACTCTTGTGAGCCTGCTTTATAGTTGACTTCTCCAAGTGTCCTAACCCCATCTGCTGTTAGGACCCAGGGGCGCTACACTACGTTTTCCTGATGACTTTTTGAAGGAACTGAAATATCCAACCATATTACTTTGTGAGCAGACATTAGTCATAGGATAATAAAATATCAATTAATGAAAAAAAATCAGTCTGATTTAGAAAGATCAATTTTAAAAAGGAGAAATCACTTCACTGTTCACTGGGATAAAACATACAAATAAGGATTCAAGAAGCTGCTAAGAGCAATGGATGCAAAACACAAGTTGCCTGACTGCAAAAGCAATACTTACTATGCTGGCTCATGTTAAAAAATAAATGCCCGCATGCATCATACACACAATTACAGACAAGGACAGGCGTGGATTTGCGAGAACATCATTTGGAACCATTACAAACGATGTTAATCATAAAACACTACATACAGCCTGTATTACACTGTATATTATAATCAGTGATTACTGCGGTAATGAATCAAGAGGTTTGTCTTTACTTATGTAAAACAGACAGAAAGAGCTATGTTTACTGACTGGCTGACAAATATGCTGTACATACAAAGAAAACTCAAATGTAAGTAGAGGAGATAAAAACAACAACGTTTATTTCTATAGCACATGTAGGTCAACATGCTTTACAAGATGTCAAAGATGTACAGTAGTTACATGTAAAGAAAAACAAATTAAAATGGATAATAATAATAATAATACCTTAATAATATACAAAAAATGCAAAATGCACACTTACATAAGAGAAATAGAGTCGTTAAATATAGAATTACCTTTTTATTCTCAAAATGATAGTGTGTGACGATAAGGTCAATTGGCCATGGTGAACAGGAAAAAAAAAAAAAAACTTCAGTTAAACTAGAGAAAAGAAAAAAAAAAATCTGTAGGGGTTCCACTGCCTAACTTAAACGTTACTAGTTCTTTATTGTTTTTTGAGGCTCCATGTTAGAGGATTCAACATAGTGAGTCTAGTGCAGGCATGTCAAACTCACTACCATTGGTGGGCCGCTTCGACTGCCATACGTGCATCAGCGGGCCGCACTGTAACAAATACTATTATACTGTTATACAAAGTTACTGTAGCTTTCTTTCCAATACTGAAAACTAAAAAATGTAACGCTTAAAGTTTAAAGAAAAGCAATTTATTTTCATACAATCTCCGTACAACAGCGTACAATTAGAGTCTTAGCCTCTTAGCTAGGTCCTTATATTATTATATTATATTCATTATATTATATTCATTGCTTATATAGGAGTCTTACAGTCTGAGATCTATTTCTTTTGTCCCAACACTTGTTAATAACCAGTTTGTCAATATCAGGCTTAAAATATTTTGCAGCTGCAAGTTTTATGAGGGATGAAAGGTGCGCGCCAGTAAGTCTTGAGCGATGTGGGGTTTTGGTAGCTTTCATTAATGAAAACAATTGCTCACAAAGGTAAGTGCTTCCGAACATAGACAGTACTCTCAATGCCAACTTACGGATCTACACATACAAGCCTGACACACCAACTTCATTGTATTTTGCCTTTAGAATAGAATCTGACTGCAATTCGATCAATTCCATTCGGATATTCTCAGGCGCATTCTCAACGTTGTAAGAGTGGTGATGTAAACAGCGCAAAGTCCTATTTGTGTGAACTGAAATTACGATAACGCTCACTGAATTCATTGCTCAGTAATACAAGTTGGAAAACAAATCCTCCAAAAATCAAATTTTACTTTACTTAGTTTACTTCAAAGTTTATATTGTAAAATAAGCCGATATGCAAAAAGCCCACTGACCTACACTAATTGAAGAGCTGAGTTGCAAAATCAGCTAAGTACAGGAGACAACGTTTTGTGAAAAGGAGAAAAATAATTTTTAAGTATTTGAAATGATATTTTTAAAATTCTTTTTGCAGAATGTTGGTTGTTACATTACTGAAGGTCAATTGCTGGACATCTCAGAAATCTGAATATTTTACATTTTTGTAAAAAATAGGAAAAAAAACATACTTAGCAGGTTTTGACGCTAAATCAATGCTATTCCATAAACCTATAAGTAGAAACTTTCATCAAAAGTGCTCTGGATCTTGAAATATTTTTATTATATAACAAAAGAAATACAGAGCTTTTAGTCTCTAAACTATTTAGCTAAAAAGTAATGCTAAAAGTCATGAATTCCTGTTAAGCATTGTTGAAGTAGTAAATTAAACAAGTTATAAGCAATCTCTAGAATGTCAATATTCTACATCGTCTTCATCATATATTTCAGTATCACTGTCTGCCATTGGTTTATTGTTCCAATGATTGGGAGGTTGAACTCTTTAACTTTTTCTGATTGCGGATTGTCCATATTGACTCCCATTTTGCTAAGCAACATTTCGACATCCTTTGCTTTTGCTGGATTAACACAACAATTCAGTTGAAGTGGGTCAGCTGACAAGTTTTTTATTTTGCTGCCACATTTCACAATACTGTGACTGCAAGAGTCGCCCGAATACGTGGTCTTTATGTTTATGTTACTTCTAGTTATTTCCACCACTCAAACTTTTGTCAAGTGAAATGGGAGCTTTTTTTTGCAGACTTTTGCAGTTGCAGACTTGTAGTTAAGCACCTGCCAGTCTCTTCCTAAAACTCTGAGTGTGGCATATTGAGATGATTGGCTGGTGTACTTAGCAGCTTTTGGAACTAAGCTGGTTATGTATTTAACAGGTTTTGGAACTCGCATCAAAATTTATAGCACTATATTTTGGTACTTAGCAGGTTTTGAAGCCCACTTCAATGCCAAGCACATAGCCGACCCTTTGATGAGTCACAACCATGCTTCACCTAAAGTTCGCCAAAAAATGTACTTAGCAGGTTTTGGAACTCACCCCTTCAATTATACAAACTCAAAATCACAAAAATTAGTTAATAAACAACTCACCAACTTCTTTTGTCCACTTCCGATCTTCAACTGTTCGTTACAATACTAGCACAAAATCAAATAAAACTAGAGCAAAAAAACGTGAAAATATGCGAGCTATTACTACTTGTGATGGTCAGTTCTGCCCATTGGCCAGTCTCAGCAGCCCAGCCAGTAGTGTAGCGAATGCTGCAGCCTAGCACTTCAGTTGCGACGTCGCGGCTGCAACTATACTAGCAGATGACGTTTCTGGAACCGTAATGCCATGGGAAAACGTGCTTTTGTCAGAAGGCAGAAGTAAGAAAAGTCAACAAGTAACGTCGAAGATGCAGAATGTTTCAGCCTCAAACGATAGTAATCATTTTGTACAAGTTTAGCGCTAACTAGTATCTGTCATGTGTGCCGCACAAATTTCTGTTGCGGGCTTCGTGTTTGACATGCCTGGTCTAGTGGAAAACTGGAGCTATCTGCTTTCTTTCAAACATTCAAAAACAAAAATGGTTGAAAAACATGTTATTTGAGTTGTTTCTTTAAAGCACAGCTACAGTATTTAAGAACTTGTTATCATTTTAAAAAGAAAAAAAAATTCTTTGTCATTGTTTTATTTGCTGTGAGAATATATAAAAGATTTTGGACATTTTATAGAAGATGTGTATAAAGATTTATAGATAGAGAGATAGATTTTATTTTTACCCAGGGGAAATTAAAACATGGCAGAACTCCCAAACACACATAAAAACGTCTGGCTTGAATAATAGAGCTGCTACTGTCAATACATGCCTATATAATGCTTATCTTCAATATTTAAGGTATTTTGAGAAATATTGAAAAATTACATTTTGTGTAAAAATAATCACAATATCAATTTAAGCCCATATCTCCCAGTCCTTGGTAGAATGTGAAAAATATACACAGCAAACTCATAAATGCCAAACTAATACTACCAGTGTCTGACCCTGGAAGTGCAGATTTAATCTTTAGTTAAACTGATGTGACACTGACAATTTTTCAGTACATCATTTATATTGTTTACATTCCTTCACAGATGACGTCCAAAACTTTGAAAAACAGGACACCAACAACCTTGGAACGCCTTATGACTACAGCTCAGTTATGCATTATAGCAAGTAAGAAGATTTTGCCAAATTTAGTATATTAATGCTCCTCTAGAGCACAGAAATGTAATGAAACCCAAAATATTTAGTACATAATAAGAGTTCCATGGACAGGACTTCCATGTGCATCACTTAGTTATGTTTTTCTTTGCAGTTACGCTTTTACCAATGTCACTGGAATGGCAACTATTGTGCCCATCCCTGATCCGACAGTCCCTATTGGGCAGAGACAAGAACTGAGTCCCATTGACATTGAAAGGATCAATCTTCTTTACAATTGCTACAATAGTAAGGAGTTTCTGACAGCATCTGGAAGTCAAATGAATGCAAATTCTAATGCAAGAACAAAAGGTATTGTATTTACTAACCTGTTCTTTTTACTAACCCATGCAGACAATTCCAGACCAAATGAATTTCAGCTAAATGGTACTTCAGGGACTTTTACTTCTCCAAATTATCCATCCCCCTACCCAGTGAATGCAAACTATTTGTACTTGATTCACATCCCAAGTGGACAGGTGAGTGTGACTAGGGTGTTTATTTGGATAAGCCATCTACTGTAGCTAGTATTTGTAAAAAGGACTAAATTAACTTAATATTTCCTTAGATATCACAAGGAATTTCTGTGAAAAAAATGATGTTCAGTCCATGAGAGGTAGTGCATATAAAACTCTGATTGCTCACAACTGATGTCTAAATTAATATGGTGGTTGTAGAGTTCTTCTCAGTAGAAAAACACTGCAAATATTGCAAGAAACTAACAATTAACTCACCACATCTCATCAATACATTACCGGGTTGAATTCTGACTGATGAGAACTAGAATAAAGTTGGCCATACATTCAGTTTAAGATATACAGCATCATTCATGCTGCACATGTCTACAATATGTATTATTCACACCATATCAAATGTTTTAGTGAGACATTTGCATTTACTGTTAAAGAAAATTCAAGTTAAGCAATTCTCGAAGGAGTCAGTCACTATGATTTTATTATTCAAGTCTATTTCATCCTTTGCTACAGTACAGAAGCTAGAGTGCAAAAATTCCAATCTTTAGATCTGTTTTACTCTGGTTGCTGCCTAAATTTTTATTACTACTTCCTGAACTTCTACATCTTCATGATGGTACACACTTTTGTCAAGTCATCTGTCAGAAATTCCAATTAAGACTTCTATGGTATCATGCCTGCTTTACATGTTAACTGGTTTGGAACTGCTTTTTAATTAATTCCCTAATAATGCTACTTTATAACTCGTGACTGAAACATTTAAAATTAATGTATTCTGTAATTGAAGCATCTTGTTTATGTGCCATATTAAACTTAGGTAACATGCATACTAACATATATATTTTTTGTATTTATTTTGCCTATTCCTAAAAGGTCCAGCTACAGTTCAGTAGTTTTAATATCCAGAACACACCAAGCTGTTCCAGTGACTATATCAAAGTCTATGATGGTTCCAGTACGAGCTCACGTGTCCTGCTCGATAAAACATGTGGCAGTATGTCTATTCCAGCTCTGATTGGCAGCAGTAGCTCATTGTTAGTACAGTTTGTCACTGATGCCACAGTCACTGCACCCGGTTTCATTGCTTCTTACAGCACTAGTAAGTAAATCAATAAACTGCACACTTGTTTGTGTCTCAAAATGTGATGTGTTTATTAGTCAAAGTATACAGAGATTCATTAAAACATAAACCATCAGAAGATGTTTTACAGAGCTAACATAATTATAACACAGCAAATTACTACAATAAAATAAAACTAGGAAGCGTTCACTGACACTCTCATTCTCTGTGCAGTTACTTCTGGGCCAACTCAAATTCTTTTAACTGGTGCTTCAGGAACCTTTACATCTCCCAGCTACCCTTCCCCATATCCAAATAATGCAAACTATGTCTACCTGATACAAATACCAAGTGGACAGGTAAGTATGACTGAGACCTTGGAAGTTTCTGCCTATCTTCTTTGATAAAGTTTGATAAACTGAATCCAGTTGCTTTTAATAGACATGAAATAACCTCTGGCCTTAGGGTTAGGGCTTTTTGTATCTATATTTTGTAATGTTTCTCCCATTGAGATTGTAACTTTAGCAAAAATCTGAACAGACATAGAAGGTTTAATTTTTGTCAGGAACAGAGTCCTCTGACTCCAGAAGGACTGTCAGACATTTTAATATCAGCGTGAAATAAATCGTCTGCTGTGTGTCATAGTTGTGCCTTGGAGTCTACTTCTAGTGGTCAATGTCAAGTATACCTTAGGAAGCAAGTATTACGTTATTAGTTATTCTGCTGTGTTCCGACCGGTGACTGATACATTTCAAGTGAATGTGTTCTCTGAATGCAGCATCTCATTTATGTAAAGGATAACCTCATTATTTTAGTAAATAATGCCATTATAAACTTTGGTACCATACACACTTGCATATATATTGTTTGAATTTATTTTGCCAATTTCTTACAGGTCCAGCTGCAGTTTAATAGTTTCAATATCCAGAACACACCAAGCTGTTCCAGTGACTATATCAAAGTCTATGATGGTTCCAGTATGAGCTCACCTGTCCTACTCGATAAAATATGTGGCAGTATGTCTATCCCAGCTTTGACAGGCAGCAGCAACTCAGTGTTAGTACAGTTTGTCACTGATGCCTCAGTCACTGCACCCGGTTTCATTGCTTCCTACAGCACCTGTAAGTAAATCAATAAACTGCACCCTTGTTTGCATCTCAAAATATGATGTATTAATAGTAAAAGTATATAGAGTTTCATTAAAGAAATACACCATCAGAAAATGCTTTAGAGAGCTAACATTATTATAACACAGCAAATTACTACAATAAAACAAAACTAGGAAGCATTCACTGACACTCTCATTCTCTTCTCTCTGTGCAGTTACTTCTGGGCCAACTCAAATTCTGTTAACTGGTGCCTCAGGGACCTTTACGTCTCCCAACTACCCTTCCCCATATCCAAATAATGCAAACTATCTTTACCTGATAAAAATACCAAGTGGACAGGTAAATATGACTGAGACCTTGGATGTTTCTGTCTATTTTCTTCTTATGATAAAGTTTGTTAAACTGAATCCAGTTTCTTTTAATAGAAATGAAATAACCTCTGGCCTTAGGGTTAGGTCTTTTTGTATCTATATTTTGTAATGTTTCTCCCATTGAGATTGTAACTTTAGCAAAAATCTGAACAGGCATAGAAGGTTTAATTTTTGTCAGGAACAGAGTCCACTGACTCCAGAAGGACCGTCAGACATTTTAATATCAGCGTGAAATAAAGCGTCTGCTGTGTGTCATAGTTGTGCCTTGGGGTCTACTTCTAGTGGTCAATGTCAAATATACCTTAGGAAGCAAGTATTATGTTTTTAGTTATTCTGCTGTGTTCCGACTGGTGACTGATACATTTCAAGTGAATATATCCTCTGAATGCAGCATCTTGTTTATGTAAAGTATAACCTCATCTCTGTGTTATAATAAAAAAATCTTGGGAAGAGAGACGACACATGACTTTTTCTGAGAGACACTTTCATGTCCCATGAGACGAGACTTTGTGCCAAGATATTTAACCATGCACGGGAGGGAAATAAAAGACAAAGAGTAGATGACAAAGTAGAATGTCGTAAAGAATTCAAAAATGTTGGCGCGATACACATGCAGAGCAGATTAGAGATAATGGAAGTATGAAAATTCAAAAGTTTCAAAACAATGATAGTAAAGATTGCTTAAGTGCAAACAAACAGAAATTATTACTCAGTGAAATAACGGACTGAGGTGGGCTGGCGCTCTGACCAGGGTTTGTTTCCTGCTTTGCACCCTGTGTTGGCAGGGTTTGGCTCCAGCAAACCCCGTGACCTTGTAGTTAGAATATAGTGGGTTGGATAATGGATGGATGGATGGAATCAAAATTTAATGTGATATTGACGAAAAGGTAAAAGCAAAAAGAGATCAAATATATGGACATACGTGATATGACAGAAGTATGTTGATATTGTTTGACTTTAAGCTTTAAGTCAGAGACTTGTAGATTGTCTAATTTGTGTTGCCATCAGGGAAAAATAGTGTTTCTTCCCAATGAAGAGGCATATCCACAACAATTAAAAGTTTTGTTGTTTGGTGAAAGTGAAATCCACATACGCGAGCAGCAGAAACGCAAAGTTGCTGGTGCGTAGCGCAGGCACTTGGTTGGTGAGCGAAGCGAGCAGTGGGGGAAGACCCCTACTAACTTTATAAAATAACATAATTACAAACTTTGGTACCATACACACTTGCATACATATTGTTTGTATTTATTTTGCCAATTTCTTACAGGTCCAGCTGAAGTTTAATAGTTTCAATATCCAGAACACACCAAGCTGTTCCAGTGACTATATCAAAGTCTATGATGGTTCCAGTACGAACTCACCTGTCCTACGAGATAAAACATGTGGCAGTATGTCTATCCCAGCTCTGACAGGCAGCAGCAGCTCAGTGTTAGTACAGTTTGTCACTGATGCCTCAGTCACTGCACCCGGTTTCACTGCCTCCTACAACACCTGTAAGTAAATAAATAAACTGCACCCTTATTTGCATGTCAAAATACGATGTGTTATTAGTAAAAGTTTATACAGTTTCATTAAAGAAATACACTATCAGAAGATGCTTTACGGAACTAACATAATTATAACACAACATCAAATATAGAAATGAATCAATACAATAAAATAAATACAGGAAGCATTTATTGACACCCTTATTCTCTTCTCCCTGTGCAGTTACTTCTGGGCCAACTCAAATTCTTTTAACTGGTGCCTCAGGGACCTTTACATCTCCCAGCTACCCTTCCCAATATCCAAATAATGCAAACTATGTCTACCTGATACAAATACCAAGTGGACAGGTAAGTATGACTGAGACCTTGGAAGTTTCTGCCTATCTTCTTTGATAAAGTTTGATAAACTGAATCCAGTTGCTTTTAATAGAAATGAAATAACCTCTGGCCTTAGGGTTAGGTCTTTTTGTATCTACATTTTGTAATGTTTCTGCCATTGTGATTGTAACTTTAGCAAAAACCTGAACAGGTAAAGAAGGTTTAATTTTTGTAAGGAACAGAGTACACTGACTCCAGAAGGACCGTTAGACATTTTAATATCAGTGTGAGATAAAGCATCTCCTGTGTGTCATAGTTGTGCCTTGGGGTCTACTCCTAGTGGGCAATGTCAAGTATACCTTAGGTAGCAAGTATTAAGTTATTAGTTATTCTTCTGTGTTCCGACTGGTGACTGATACATTTCAAGTCAATGTTTTCTCTGAATACTGCAACTTGTTTATGTAAAGGATAACCTCATCTCTCTATTATAATAAAAAAATTTTGTTAAGAGAGACGACACGTGACTTTCTCTGAGAGACACTTTCATGTCCCGTAAGACGAGACTTTGTGCCAAAACATTTAACCATGCCTGGGGCTGGAAATAAAAGAGCAAGAGTAGATGACAAAGTAGAACGTTGTAAAGAATTAAAAAAAGTTGGCGCAATACACATGCAGAGCAGATTAGAGATAAAGGAAGTATGAAAATTCGTAATTCTCAAAAAAATGATAGTAAAGATTGTATTAGCACAAACAAATGGAAATTATTACTCTGTGAAATAACAGAACAGTGAAAAGAGATCAACCATATTGTTTGGATTTAAACTTTTAAGTGGGTGACATTTAGATTGCATAATTTGTGTTGCCATCAGAGAAAAGTAATGTTTCTTCCCAATGGAGAGGCGTATCCACGAGAATTAAAAGATTTGTTGTTTGGTGAAAGTGACATCCACATACGCGAGCAGCAGAGACACAAAGTTGTTGGTGCTTAGCACAAGCAAGGGGTTGGCAAGTGAAGCAAGAGGAGGGGAAGACCCCTGGTAACTTTATAAAATAACATCATTACAAACTTTGGTACCATACAGACTCACATATATCCGTCCATCCATCCATCCATCCATTTTCCAACCCGTTGAATCTGAACACAGGGTCACGGGGGTCTCGCATATATATTGTTTGTATTTATTTTGCCAATTTCTTACAGGTCCAGCTGAAGTTTAATAGTTTCAATATCCAGAACACACCAAGCTGTTCCAGTGACTATATCAAAGTCTATGATGGTTCCAGTACGAGCTCACCTGTCCTACTTGATAAAACATGTGGAAGTATGTCTATCCCAGCTCTGACTGGCAGCAGCAGCTCAGTGTTAGTACAGTTTGTCACTGATGCCTCAGTCACTGCACCCGGTTTCATTGCTTCCTACAGCACCTGTAAGTAAATCAATAAACTGCACCCTTATTTGCATCTCAAAATATAATGTATTAATAGTAAAAGTATATAGAGTTTCATTAAAGAAATACACCATCAGAAAATGCGTTACGGAGCTAACATAATTATAACACAACCTCAAATATAGAAATGAATTAGTACAATAAAATAAAACTGAAAAGCATTTACTGACACTCTAATTCTCTTCTCTCTGTGCAGTTACTTCTGGACCAACTCAAATTCTGTTGACTGGTGCCTCAGGGACCTTTACGTCTCCCAGCTACCCTTCCCCATATCCAAATAATGCAAACTATGTCTACCTGATACAAATACCAAGTGGACAGGTAAATATGACTGAGACCTTGGATGTTTCATCTTATCTTCTTCTTTTGATAAAGTTTGATAAACTGAATCCAGTTTCTTTTAATAGAAATGAAATAACATCTGGCCTTAGGGTTAGGTCTTTTTGTATCTACATTTTGTAATGTTCCTCCCATTGTGATTTTAACCTTAGCAAAAACCTGAACAGGTATAGAAGGTTTCATTTTTGTCAGGAACAGAGTCCACTGACTCCAGAAGGACTGTCAGACTTTTAACATCAACGTGAGATAAAG
>JANRMT010062854.1:56860380-56980383 GCA_026402145.1 Polypterus bichir lapradei | reverse complement strand
AACTCAAATTCTGTTGACTGGTGCCTCAGGGACCTTTACGTCTCCCAGCTACCCTTCCCCATATCCAAATAATGCAAACTATATCTACCTGATAAAAATACCAAGTGGGCAGGTAAATATGACTGAGACCTTGGATGTTTCTGCCATTCTTCATCTTATGATAAAGTTTGTTAAACTGAATCCAGTTTCTTTTAATAGAAATGAAATAACCTCTGGCCTTAGGGTTAGGGCTTTTTGTATCTATATTTTGTAATGTTTCTCCCATTGAGATTGTAACTTTAGCAAAAATCTGAACAGGCGTAGAAGGTTTAATTTTTGTCAGGAACAGAGTCCACTGACTCCAGAAGGACCGTCAGACATTTTAATATCAGCGTGAAATAAAGCGTCTGCTGTGTGTCATAGTTGTGCCTTGGGGTCTACTTCTAGTGGTCAATGTCAAGTATACCTTAGGAAGCAAGTATTATGTTTTTAGTTAATTTTCTGTGTTCTGACTGGTGACTGATACATTTCAAGTGAATGTGTTCTCTGAACGCAGCATCTCGTTTATGTAAAGGATAACCTCATTATTTTAGTAAATAATGCCATTATAAACTTTGGTACCATACACACTCGCCTATATATTGTTTGAATTTATTTTGCCAATTTCTTACAGGTCCAGCTGCAGTTTAATAGTTTCAGTATCCAGAACACACCAAGCTGTTCCAGTGACTATATCAAAGTCTTTGACGGTTCCAGTACGAGCTCACCTGTCCTACTCGATAAAACATGTGGCAGTATGTCAATCCCAGCTCTGACTGGCAGCAGCAGCTCAGTGTTAGTACAGTTTGTCACTGATGCCTCAGTCACTGCACCCGGTTTCATTGCTTCCTACAGCACCTGTAAGTAAATCAATAAACTGCACCCTTGTTTGCATCTCAAAATATGATGTGTTTATTAGTAAAAGTATATACCGTTTTATTTAAAAAATACACCATCAGAAGATGCTTTACCAAGCTAACAAAATTATAACACAACATCAAATATAGAAATTAATTAGTACAATAAAATAAAACTGAAAAGCGTTCACTGACACTCTCATTCTCTTCTCTCTGTGCAGTTACTTCTGGGCCAACTCAAATTCTGTTAACTGGTGCCTCAGGGACCTTTATGTCTCCCAACTACCCTTCCCCATATCCAAATAATGCAAACTATGTCTACCTGATAAAAATACCAAGTGGACAGGTAAGTATGACTGAGATCTTGGATGTTTCTGCTATTCTTCTTCTTATGATAAAGTTTGATAAACTGAATCCAGTTTCTTTTAGTAGAAATGAAATAACCTATGGCCTTAGGGTTAGGTCTTTTTGTATCTACATTTTCTAATGTTACTCTCATTGTGACCTTAGCAAAAACCTGAGCAGGTATAGATGGTTTAATTTTTTGTCAGGAACAGAATCCACTGACTCCAGAAGGACCGTCAGACATCTTAACATCAACGTGAGATAAAGCATCTCCTGTGTGTCATAGTTTTGACTTGGGGTCTACTTTTAGTGGGCAATGTCAAATATACTTTATGAAGCAAGTATTAACTTATTAGTTTTTCTGCTGTGTTCCGACTGGTGACTGATACTGTACATTTCAAGTTAATGTGTTCTCTGAATGCAACATCTCATTTATGTAAAGGATAACCTTATTATTTTATTAAATAATACTATTATAAACTTTGGTATCATATACGTATTGTTTGTATTTATTTCGCCTATTCCTTACAGGTCCAGCTGCAGTTTAATAGTTTCAATATCCAGAACACACCAAGCTGTTCCAGCGACTATATCAAAGTCTATGATGGTTCCAGTATGAGCTCACCTGTCCTACTCAATAAAACATGTGGCAGTACACCTATACCAACTTTGACTGGCCGGAGCAGCTCAATGTTAGTTTTGTTTGTCACCGATGCTTCAGTCACTGCACCCGGCTTTTCCACTAGTTACGGCACCTGTGAGTCAACAAAATGCAAATGCTTTTTTAGATCAACATTGTTTTGAAGTTGTTCACCATGTTTTTTGTTTTTCACTTTAGTGACCTCTACATCAACTCAAGTGTCGCTGACTGGCGCTTCTGGGACCTTCTCTTCTCCTAACTTCCCACTGCCATACCCAAACAATGTAAACTATTTCTATCTGATTCAGATACCAACTGGACAGGTGGGTGTGAATAGACTTTCAGGTGTTTTAGTGTGAAAGAATCCGCACATTTAGTTCAACAATACTTAAAGTCAACACAGTTGATCTATTTCTTCACACTATTGCCTATTCTTTACAGGTCCAACTTCAGTTCAACAGTTTCAATATCCTTGTTACACAAGGCTGCTCTGGTGACTACATTATGGTCTATGATGGTTCCAGTAAGAGTGCCCCAGTCCTTTTGAATAAAACATGTGGCAGTACACCTATCCCCACTTTGACTGGCAGCAGCACCTCAATGTTAGTGCAGTTTGTCACTGATGCCTCAGCCACTGCACCTGGCTTCACAGCTTCTTACAGCACTTGTAAGTCAATTTTATTTATGGCTGACTCTTACTTATGTGTGGGAAAGCAGCGAATTAAAGAACACACCTTTCTTCTTTGTCCTTTGTAGTCACTTCAGGCCCAATTCAGATTGTTTTAACTGGTTCATCTGGAACCTTCAGTTCTCCCAACTACCCTTCTCCATACCCGAAGAATGTAAACTATCAGTATCTAATTCAAATTCCAAGTGGAGAGGTGAGTATAAATGAGTGTTCAAATTCATACCTACTTAATCTAAACAGAATTTTTTAACTAAGCAGATTTTACCTTTTTGATAATGTAACTATTGTTTCTGGTATTCTTTATAGGTCTTTGTAGATTTCGATACTATCAATATCCAGACTACACCAGGCTGCTCTGGTGACTATATTAAAGCTTATGATGGACCCACCAAGAGCTCCCCAGTCCTCCTTGATAAAACCTGTGGCAATTTGTCAATTCTCAGTCTTCTTGGAAGCAGCAACTTTTTGCTGATAGAGTTTGTTACAGATGCTTCCGTCCCAACGCAAGGTTTCTCTGCTTCCTATAGCTCATGTAAGCCATGTAATTGCCGCATCTATTTATAATTAAGTAAGTTTATATTTTCTAACCATCTGTTTCTATTTTCTTTGTCTAGATGATTCTGGCCCAACCCAGCTTCTTATGACTGGTGCTTTAGGGTCCTTAAATTCTCCAAACTATCCTGAGAACTACCCAGTGAATACTAACTCTCTCATCCTGATTCAAATTCCAAGTGGCCAGGTGAGTTTCTGTGGGATGCTGATTGTGGACATCTCTTTGAAGGTGCTGTTTCTGCTCAGACTATTGAAAACAGTTAAGTCAATAACACTTTGAGGGATCAAGTCGAAGCTATGTTTAAGGCTTCATTAAATGTACAAATGTTCTTACTGACTTTCCATGGCTGAAGTAAGGAAAACTGTATACTGTACACCTTTCACTTAAGGAAGAAATTATTGTAAGTATTCCGTGTGTTTTTACTGGGCGATTAAAAAACACATTTTTTCTATAATAGTTTGATTAAAAATACAACCATAAATAAACAAAGGCATTGGAGATAATAATAATTTCTACATAACAATAAAGAGGTACATTAGGCAATTAAGCCTCATATTTAAAACTGTTTCTATTAATCTAAATGGAATACTATGGTGCTTTGTAATGCAGTGAAAAATGCCTATGACATACAAGCATTTGTTGTTTATTAAGCAGAAAGAGTTTCAAAAGCATGCATTCTGCAATTATTTGGAAACCTGCAAATGAAAATTTTAACTTATCAACACATCACAATATACTATCGACAGGCTTTAAGCACGTTTAGGAATCAAAGCTTACACAAATTTATAGAATGTATAGATTCTCCAGAAGATATGGAATTTAAAGAATAAAAATCAAACAGATACAACATCTAGCTTTCTGTTAAAAATTATTACATCTATCAAATGTTGAACCAATAAAATCTAGTAAAAGGTTATGGAGCCTGGAGCCTATGACTGCAGCACAGAATGCAGGACAGGAACGAAAACTAGAAGAGGAGCCATTCTCATAAACATACTCCTTTTGAATATGTTGTTCTTTCAGATGTTCTTATGGTTAAGGCTGTGGTGTGATAAAAGTTAAAACCCTTCATTATATATCAAAGAAATAATGTCTCTGCTTCATAAGTTCAATTGAGGTCAGTTTATTTTTGAATAGTACACTTCACTTAGGGCAGACTAAGACTGCTTTGACATGTTCTCATTTAAAATGCAAATACAAACTTTACAACTTACTAATAATTGGTCTTCAGAACACTTCAAAAGCATCAGTAAATTGTTTATTCATCTCTTCAATGTGACATACTAAGAAAACTTCACTTTAGAGTGGTCTGAAGTGGCTTAACTGAGACACACTTCTCTTGATATTACATATTTAGTATTAGACCTGTGAATCCTTCGTATTAACAAATCATATTACCATCATATCAACATGCCAATCTGAACAGAGATGAATAACCTATCTACTGATGTTTTATAAGTGTGATAAAGACCAAAAGAAGTCTTTGTTAAGGTTTTGATGCATAAGAGCAAAAGACTTATAAATACTTTTTTGCAGTACCTAAACTAAAGTGTTGCCAACATAATGAATGCACATAAAGACACTGTTTTATTTAAACGGACAGGAAAGAAATTTGAAACTGATTAACATAAATGGAAACCAACAATACGTGTCTATTAAGTGTCTATTAACTGGCTGTTGAACTATGGTAAGTTGGCGAAAATGAAGAAGAAAGTAAAAACTCCATCTTCTACCATATCAGCACAAGTTCTTTAAGCAATTAAAACATTAACTACATTTCACCATAATTATGAATGAGCTCTAGAATCACTGTAGTGAAGAGCTACTGAGCAGATCAAATAGACTAAAAGCATGTCCTTCTCTGGCATGCAAAAAAAAAGTTTTAATTTGTTTAAGTCTTCAAAAGTAAAGACCACAGAGCGAAGTATTCAAGGTCTGCAAAATACTTAAAAACAAAGGTAAATCTGAAGAGAATTACATACTTAAAAATACTGGTGGAAATTACATTACAAGTACATTCAGTCAGTCAGACAGACAGACAGACAGACAGACAGACAGACAGACAGACAGACAGATAGATAGATAGATAGATAGATAGATAGATAGATAGATAGATAGATAGATAGATAGATAGATAGATAGTCACAGTTACAGTGAGGTGTCAGGCAGAAGTATTGCTGTTGGTATAAAGGAGCTCCAGTATTGTTTCTTGACACACTGCTGAATAATTTGTTGCCTGAAAATACTCAGTGTTAGTGTGTCAGAGAGAGAGAGAGAATATGAGGAATTTTTCATAATGGCACTCAGTTTTGTTTTAATTCTCCCCTTCGTTACTACCTCCAGGGGGTCCAGAGTGTGTCCCATAACTGAGCTTGCCCTGTTAATTAACTTGTAGATTCAGGGGGCCTCTCTTGAAGTGATGTTACCAGCCCAGCACACCACTGCATAGAAAAATCACCCTGGCCATCACAGACTAATAGAAGAACTGAAGGATATCACTTCCCATATTAAATTATTTAAAATGCTTTAACTTTTGTAGATGTTGTCTTCTAACCACACTCTTTTTACAGTTCTTTGTTTTATTTTTTGTAGATCAGACTGCAATTCAATAGTTTCAATATCCAGAGCACACCAGAATGTTCAGGTGACTACATTAAAGTCTATGATGGTTCCACTAAGAGCTCCCCAGTCCTTTTAGATAAAACCTGTGGCGCTCGGACCATTCCCACTGTAACTAGTAGTGGCAGCTCAATGTTAGTGGAGTTTGTCACTGACGCTACAGGAACTACACCTGGCTTCACTGCATCCTACACTACTAGTAAGTCATGATTTTTTGTTTTTCCTTTTTTTATTTTTTGTTCACATGCCAGCTCTTTTGACCTGCTTTTCTGTTCCTTTCCTTTCTGTCCAGTTTCCTCAGGCCCAACTCAAGTTCAGCTGATGAGTACTTCAGGGACCTTCACTTCTCCAAAATACCCTTCCCCATACCCAATAAATACAAACTATGTCTACTTGATTAAAATTCCAATTGGTCAGGTGAGTATATATTTGCCCTAGAAAGTTTTGAAATTTCAGCTTTTTTTGGTTACCTTCATTCATCCATTTGCTGAACCGTTTTGTCTAATTTATGGTAACAGGCTACAGGAGCCAAAACTGTTTTCACCAAGTTCAGTTTACTTTCCATAATATGATAAAATGATCACTTATTTAGAGGAGTAATTTTATAACTGTAAATATTTTTTTTCTCATAGGTACTGTTACAATTCAATACATTTCATATCCAAAGCAATCCAGGCTGTGCAAATGACTATATAAAAATCTATGATGGTTCCAGTAAGAGCTCTCCTGTCCTTTTGGATAAACAGTGCGGTAGAATCCAAGTTGCTCCAATTGTTTCAAGTGCCAACACAATGATGGTTGAGTTTGTCACAGATGCTTCTGGATCTGCACCAGGTTTCTTTGCTTCCTTCAGCACTGGTGTGTAAAAAGCAATCAACCCATTGCTATAATGTATGTCTTAGTTCAGAATCAAAGTTGTGTGATTCACTGGTCTCACTTTGACACTTTCTTTTTTCACAGTACAATGTGGTGCTACGTTAAGGAGTAAAACTGGCACATTCGCAACTCCCAATTACCCTTCAGATTATCCAATCAATATAGACTGTTTATGGGTTTTGAGAGGTCCAGTTGGTAGCAAGGTAAGGATTTGTGTGTTGATCTCTCTGATATAGTGGTACAGGGGCAAAAAGATTTCAGGAATATCAAAATTGTTTAAATAGAGAAAAATGTTTAAATAGGGAAATATATAAGGTTTCTTTTTTGCAAAATGTATACATTTTAGCATTTAAAGATCTCCCTTATTAAGTCTCAATGTAAGGATTTATGAGAACCATACAACCATTGATATTGCTTGATTACTCACCTGAATTTTCAAGTCTTACAGCCATACACCTTATTGTCAGTAAGATATGGAATGCTTGATCAAGTAGAAGTCAAATAACAGGTTATCAATTTACCAATTATCTTCAAAGAAAATGTATTTACTATTTTCCCTACATTTACTGTATGCACATTTTATATAATTTCTCTCCTTGTGTATATCATAGGTGTATATAAATACGGAAAATATTTTGGATGGGTCAAAATGTCAGCTTGGAGTTTTCAATGGATTTAAATGATTTAGGCATGCTTGAACACAATTTGACCACTTTAATTGTGTGGTCTGTGTGTACAAGGATGTGTGTCTGATAATACGTTACAAAAATGAAAATGCTTGAAAAGTATTGATTTTGAGCAAAGCAGTTTCAGTAAATTTTACTATAGTGATTTATATCCATTATCAATTATTGTTTTCACTACGTACTATATACCATAGGTATGCACGCAAAGAAGGAACTGTGACATGGTGGACATTTTAGCTTTTAGTTTTCAAAAGATGTACATGTTTTAGGCATTCCTGAATATGGCTTGACCACACTCAAAGTGATTGCTGTTTTTGAACACAAGAGAGTGTGTGTTTGTGAGTCAAGAAGTGAGTTTGTGGACATGACAACTGAAAAAGAAATCACTCACTTCAAACAAAACAACACAGTTATAACCATTTCACAATTTAAAAAGTATGCTGATTTGAGCAAAATCTCTAAAGTAGATTTTAATCTACACACATATATACAGTATATATATATATATATATATATACTGTATATATATATATATATTTTTTTTTTTTTTTGCATTTTCTGCACACATTTATGTTCCTAGTGCTGCATAATTAGTAAAGGGAATACACATTTTAACAAGATAGGACTTTCATTCCACATAATAAAACAACTGAAATGCAGTGACGTTTTATATGACATAAAAATTACTGCAAGTCATAACAGGGGTAACATGGGATTGGGATCATGTTTTGACATAGGTATGAACAAGCAGACAGCAAGGCATTGAAAAGTAACGAGGCAAGCTGTCAGTCTACCATTAACATTTTATCCTTAAAAAATTTCAAAGGAGAACTGAATTCCTGTAGCTCTAGAAATATGTTGTAAAGTAGGACTAGTGAAAAAACAGCCCGAGAAATATGGAAGAAACATAAAAATGATCAAGTACTCCTTAGACTTTACAAAAATTTAAAAAATTTCAAAATTGACTCTGGAAAAAAATATACAAGAAATGTACAGAATTTTTTTTTTAACTTTCTTAAACAAAAACATAATCATTTCAAGTAATCTAAGAGTCTTGTTTCTTTGTGCCAGATCACGTTGGAAATTCCAGACTTCAAAATAAAAAGCAACCCAAACTGTAGCTCTGACAACCTGATTATCAGAGATGAAGCCTCTTTGGCATTACCTGCTAAAATGAAGTACTGTTCCAAGTTGATTCCTCCTCCATTCACTTCTTCAGGAAATACACTGATCGTGCAGTTCCACAGTGATGGTTCGGAAACATCAACTGGATTCCTAGCCAATTACAAAATTGTATAAGTAAGTTTCAAACTTGATGATTGTTCCTATACTTCTATAATATTTTGTGCTCAAGTAAGTTTTCCATTATTAACACAAAATGACCCCTCTGTGTACTTTCCAGAAGACAGAATTTAAAACCTCACATTACAGGACTTTGTGCACAGTCTTGCATTAGTGGACATTTAATTGAGTCTTAGTATTGTTGTTGTTCATTTATATATGTACATCTTGTGTTTCTAATGCTATAATATTTAATAAAAGGATTAGCTCTTTTTAATACAGATTCAAGAGGAGTTAGCAAATATTGCAGTCTGTTAACACCAATATTGTTCACCCTACTCTTGCCATTCTTTTTTACTTTAAACAAAAATATGCAAATGGATTAGCAAGAAATATAAATTAGATTTACTGTGGTAGTTCCATTCCTGAATATCAAAATGTATTTTTGATTCACCTTGCACAAAATCACATGGCATGGTAGCCCTCTCCAGTCTCCAATATAGACAGACAGATAGACAGATCTTTATTTGTCTCCATGGGGAAATTTTTCTTTTTACAGAATCTCTTTAAATAAATAAATACATAAATAGATAGATAGATAAGTAAGTAATAAATAAATAAGTATACACGCACAGTTTGGTCCTATGGAGTTAAAACAATTTTCATAATTTTATATATTCAACTAGATCATTGTTTCCCAAACTCGGTCCTGGGGACCCCCTGTGGCTGCAGGTTTTTGTTCCAACCAGCTTCTGTTTTTAATTGAATTCCTGGGCTAATTAAGTGAACTGTTATTTCCCAAGTTCTGTGTTTTGGGAACAATATAGAAATTAGAAAACTAAGTTTGGTTAAAAAATGTATATATTAAAATGTACCAATCAGTTATATAGGAATAATGTATTTTTTCTTTTTAACAATATTTTCATCTTGATTTTCATTCTACTTTTCCAGGTGTTCTAATTGTTTAATTAATCCATTATTTACTAATTAGTGGGTCTGACGCTAAAGTAGTTGCAGCCTTTGATTATTGTGTTGTTTGCCTGGGTGTCTGCTCTGCTTGTTTTTAATTGTCATTAATAAGATACAACGAATGGGGAAAACTGCCCAGAGAAAGGGCAAAATATAATGAAATCAACAAACGAAAGTTAAGCATTCAAATCTATAGCAAAAACAGAAATATTTCTAAATGTCTTATAAATGTAAAAATCATGCTGCTGTGCTTTTCTGAACGTTGAACAAAAGAAAAATAATCTCAGCTAATTAAATGAGCTCATTGTTATCAGGTGTTGTCACTGATTAGGAATCTGGTTGGAACAAAAACCTGCAGCCACAGTGGGGTCCACAGGACCGAGGTTGGGAAACATTGAGCTAGACTTATTATATCTACTAATACTTTTTCAAAAAAAAAAAAAAAATCAGAAAAATTCCAGTCAAAAATGTAATTACTAAAAGGGTTTCAAATTAAAACTTTTTTTTTTTATTTTACAGGTGTTTTCTAAAAGAAATTGAGGGAATCTCTATACTCAAGAAACTAAATTAGAGAAAATGGGCAAGATA
The DNA here is from genome assembly GCA_026402145.1 of Polypterus bichir lapradei. Classification (NCBI taxonomy): domain Eukaryota; kingdom Metazoa; phylum Chordata; class Cladistia; order Polypteriformes; family Polypteridae; genus Polypterus; species Polypterus bichir. The sequence goes on along the minus strand of JANRMT010062854.1, from coordinate 56,970,263 downwards.
TTATCAGTTGTTCTAAGTTAGTGATAAACAAATGTAACAAATTTGTATTTTTCGTATATGTGCTTTTAAAATTATGTCATTAAAATAAACATTTGTACATTTTTCTATGAATGACCTGGACTCACTCCTTTTTTAAATATAAAAAGAAAACAATGCAAAAAAGTGTGGCTTTCCCTCTGTGCTGATTAACCACCACAGTCATTACTATGGCTATGGCTGACTCAATGTTGGACCAGATTTGTTTTCTCACTGTAGGTACTTAATGTAGGGCTTTTATTATCATCTTTTTAATTAACCAGTGTAGCACATACCGAATTGTATGCTATTATTTCTCATCTATCCACCTTCTAGTGATGGGATATATCAAAATTTTGCATCATGATTATAGTGACAAGAATTATCATGGTTTTTGGTATTATCAATGCATTGTTAAAATGTTGTAATTAAAAAAAATACTAACACACATTTCACCTTGTTATATGCTGAAACAGGACATAAACTGTTGTCATTTAAAAGACAAAAAATCACATCTCAGATGTTTAAACCAGCTGTTTTAATGTCAGATACTATAAACAAACATAAATAAACCACAAATACTGTAACTTACATAAATAGTATTTTTATGTCAAGTTTGCAATAGCCACAAGTAAAAACACAAGATGCAGATTTTTAAAAATATCAAAACACCTAAATAATCCATTCAAATATGCAACAGTTAACATTTAAATATCACAAATGGTGATAGATCAAACAAACAGCAGTGATTCTCTTCCTTACGAAATTAAGTGCATCTGCCCAAATATTCTATGTGTATTTAATTTCGCTTATTGTAAATTGAAATGTAAAAACGTTAACATTTCCTTTCTCCGGTTTAATCTGTGACCTGTGAGGGGAGACAAAGTGTCCACTGGCACTGAACAGTCTCTCTGATGTTGGTTGCTGGAATCTGTAAAAGTTTCCTAGCTTCCATGGCAAGGTGCTGTAGCTCTGATGCTTGGTTCTTCCTCCAGTTTAGTGGATCATCTTGTGCTTGAATGGATGACAATAAAAAACAGATCCTAGTCTCTGCTTTCACCTTTTATTCAGGGGTGGTGGGTTACACATGCAAATAAATGTACCATGATATATCTGATTTCAGTGGCAGTGTTCAGTCAGATGATTGTTTCAACGGTGTTATCTATCGAAAAGCCCCTTTAACACAGTTTATGCCGTGATTTATTCATGCATTCAAATGGCCTGAAAGTATGAATAAAGCCACTATGAAAAAACACATATATTATGGGTATAAACCTGATAGACTTTCTGCACTTTGTGGCTTTATATTTGTTTTTTTTTTCAGAAGTTTATTTTTTCATTTTTTAGTGATTCAGTGCATACAACAATGAAACATACACCAGTTTCAACCAAACCATAAATATTGCTGTAAACATTTAATATTCTACTTTTTAACAATTACGGTAACTTGTTCAATCAGCTCGCTTTATTCCAATGCATGTGTTTATGTAAATAGTTTTAATTGAAATTGATCTCTTGGTCAATTCAAAAGGCTGAACATAACGACAAACTTGCCCACACCTGCCCATGAAATAGCCTTTGAGTCAATTGTCCAATTACTTTTGAGCCCCTGAAATGAAGGGATTGTGTTAAAAAAATGCTTTAGTTGCCTCACATTGTTATGTAATCGTTTTGTTCACCCCACTGAATTAAAGCTGAAAGTCTGCACTTCAACTGCATCTGAGTTGTTTTATTTAAAATTCATTGTGGTAATGTACAGAACCAAAATTAGAAAACAGTTGTCTCTGTCCAAATATTTATGGACCTAACTGAACCTATCTTTTCAAATCTTCAGCACCTCGTCTTACCACATCTTCTTCAACATCATTTTGGCCCCCATTCCCTTCACAACCATCTTGATGGTTTTCTACCCAATCATCCCCATCCTTTCACTTTACAAGGTCAATCCACCTTAGTCTGTTTCTCCACAGCACAACATGTATCACCACCACCCTAAGTCTTTCTATTTACTCTGTATTCACCTTTCTCAAATGTAACACTCCATACATCCTCCTGATCATCATCTTCTCTGTTCATTCTAGCTTTACTTGCACCTCATGAGAGAAGCATACAACTTCTCAAACAATTTTCAGTTTTCTCTCCAATTGGGGATGCACTTTTAGGAGTCACAACTGGAGACTGTCATCAAGACGGCATTAAAACAGACATTTTTTAAGGGCATATGTTTGGTATTTGGTACTCTGTATTAATCCCCAAGGGGAAATTATCTTTTCACATGTCATGATGTATAATATTTTTATTATTGTCCTTCTTTTATTAAGGATTTAAACAGTTAATCATTTATTTTTCACATATTCTAACATTTTACAAAGATTTTCAACAGCTTGTTGTTCACAGTTTACAGAAAAAGAGACCTATCTAAACATAATAAAATTTTTGGTATTTTTGCTTTGGGTCCTCCCCCACCATAACGTATTGTCTATGTGGGAGGAAGGAATGCTTTAGATTCATAAAAAAATTTTGATCTCCGGTTTTGGATGGATCTCGACGTTTTAGGGTCTCCCAATACCAAAAACGCTGATATTTCGATGATGGATGTGTGTCTGTCTGTCTGTGTGTCATAGTTACTTGAGGACAGTCTAGAGTTAAAACAGCTGGACAGAAAAATACCAAACTCGAAACTTAAACCTATTATAAAATGGCAATGTGCTGATTAGATTTTGAGACAAATCATGCAAGAGAAAGAGGCACTCTAGAGGAACCCTCAAATACCGTAATTCTTCAATTAATTATGAATTCTTCTAATCAATTGCTATCGTAATTACCTATTTTATGATCAGAAAGAACAGAAGCATTGTCCACATGTTCGCCTTTCCTCAGTTCTGTATCCACTGCATTGTTTTTCTGTTTACTTGTTTACAAAAATAATTTTACAGCATTGATGGAATAAAAATTGCACGGCCTCTTTCACATTGATAATTGGAAAGTTTAAAATAAACCACTTTTAAAAAAGTAGTGGCAAAACAAACTGTTCCCTACTGGAAAAATGTAAGAAAGCAATCAAGAACTCTTGTGCGAAAAAGAACTTTTCTCCTGTCAAATGTAAATTAATAGGTGTATGTGGTAACATAAATGTCACATCTTATTAAAAAAATGCAAGTTACTTACCAATATATGCTGTATTTAAGGCTCAAACTGTGTGCAAAATCAATAGCCTTCTACCATTTTACAATTCTAACAGCTGGGCCAAGTTTATGTAGACTTAGTGAATGATTTTTGAGTTTTAGTGTCAACAGACTCATTTCCTGACAAACACACATAGACAGAGATTACCTCAGAAACTGGTCACATAGTTTTCAGAAATGCCTAAAATATGTAAATCTGTTAATTAAGCTCTTCTTCCCACTATTTAAACATTGAATGAATCTATCCCTTTAGTGGTCATATTGTGTCTGGAAAATGTGCAAAATGTGTGCAAAATGGGGTCACAAGCCTGGTCTGTTACCATTACAAAGCCATCATAATTTGCCTGGCACTGTGTATCTGGCATATTTTAAGCTGTATTCTGCTAACCACTTCAAGTCGTTGTAACCATAAAGCTGAGTTAAATCTCAAAACAATTTAGGATCACCACTCATATTTAGTCTAAACATAGGCTAATTTTCCACTTTAAATTTACAGCAGACTTTTGAAGTAAACACCCACCATATCCAGGAAACTCACCTATGGCTACGCAAATTAACCAAACTCGGCGTATGCTTGTATGTTTGTTCTGACATCACTCAAAAATGTCAGTACATAATGTAATAAAAATGTAAAATCACTGTGGGATTTTCAAACTTACTATATACAGTAGGCTATTTGTTGTTTCAATGCTTTAGCAGCAGGGTTCAGCAAATTGATACCATCAGGCTTCAATGTCCAGCATTGAGTACCTTCTTTATAATGTCAGAGGCTGAATTTTAAGCTGATTGTGTGAAGGTTTATGACAGTCTAACAGGGATAGCTTGACAGCATATATATAACAAGATGTAATAAAGGAGTATCTGCATTTATAATTCTTATTACTCCCATACTGTCAAATGAACCTTTCCATTTTAAACTGCAGTTCCCTGTAAATCTGTTTTACAGCCACACATCATCAGTCAAACTGCTTCTCTCATGTATGCCAGTCGCTCAGACAAATGTAAAGTAAAATTTACACTGACATTTTAAATAAAACCTGGAACAGCCACTAGTAGCAGGATAAAAAAGCTAAGTCTCATGTATCACTGCATCCCCGTTTTAGTATTGGTAATGTGCAGAAATATAGATATTTGCACTGTACATTTTCAAATCTAAATAAATATTCACAAAAATAATACCATGTCAGTATTATTTCAAACATGTTATTCTGCAAATCTTTTGCTTTAATCTGAGTCGGACTTTACATTTGCAAAGGTACAGCTTTAAAACCTAGTTTTAAGAGACTAGTTATTATGCTTTTAATATATGAAATAAATCACAATAAGCAAAAAGTGTATTATAGAATAGTGTGCAGTTTTTAAACAACCAGGATGGTGTATGGCTGGAGACAGGAGAGTAAATACCATACTGAAATTAAGAGAGCTTTGTTACATGCCAGTTTAGGAACACAGCGGGTGGTAAGCCTCACAGGCATGTATAAGAGGTGGGAAGGGGCACCACTGCAGAAGACAGTGACATGTGGATGCTTAATTAGAAACCAATCCTTACCAATAATGGAATTTGTTAATTAACTTTTCTGACTTGTGTGACCAGTTGGGGGTGCTAACGAGCCCCCAAACACAGAGAAACCAACAATAAATGGTTCTTTAATCCACCTTGCTTCAAATAACAATCCAGCCAATACACAGACTTTAAGTGCTTGCTTTCCATCTTTTCTCCTTCTCTTTCCTACTTCAATGAGGTTTACCTGCTGCCTCTCGACTCTGACTCCCTGAGCTACGGCACCTTTTAAGGTGGACCCAGGAGCACTTCCGGTGACATGATGTGGACAGTTGGAAGTACTTCTGGGTTATAAGAAAGCCAGGGAGGTACTCCCCCGGTAGCGCCCTCTATCGTCTACCAGGTATCCCTACAGGACTGGGCTTCCGAATTCCAACTCGCATGCAGCTCTGTGGGTGTCCAGGCTGGAACTTCCACCTAGTATAATGGGGGATGAACTGCTCCCTTTCATCCTCTCTTGCCATTTCCCGTAGACTTAGAACAACCCAATCAGGATGAGAATCATAAGGTGTCCCGGCTGGGTAATACCCCCATTTATTCCATCCTTCCATTATGGCATCCTGGCTAGGTAAGGAATTCACCACCATCATGTCCATCCATAACTACACTTGTTAGTGCTTTCATTCTGCCAGGTCAAGTCATTCTTATATGGTAGGATTGTTTTTTATATGCTAGATGAGTTTTGAGAATATTATCCAAATGGTTATTTATCCTGGAGCAGATTTGTTTTCAAATATTATATTAAAACAGCACTTCATGTTGAACATGCACAGGCAGAGCTGGCCCTTGACAATTTCGGGCCCGAAGCAAACTGATACGGAGGGCCCCGTAAGAGGCCCGACCCCTGCAGCTAGGGGGTCCAAGGCAGAGCTCTGGCCGCCAAGCGATTTCCCTCATTCTGAGCTGCAGAAATGGGTTTTCCCGGCATCTACAACCATCACTTTTTGACGATTTCCGTTTGACATTGACAACCGTAACCGTAACACACTGACAGGAGCCAAATTTGCAGGCTGTCAGCGCAGACTGTCGTACAAGGCCCTGAGTGAAGGGTATGAGTGATGGAGGTCGGAGTGGGCCCGCATAAATGTCTTTAATGACGATACATTAACAGATAAAGCTACATTTTAGCCAGCTTTTGCTGTTTCCACCAGGCAGCACATGGAGGTAAATAGCTAGGCCAAGCACTTTTTTTTTTTGCTTTTTATATTTTTTATATATTTTTTTTATTTTATGAAGATGAGATCCACATTATTTTGTTTTTACATTTTTATTTGGTTTTAAAGCATGTTTTCATACTTTCAAGATATTCAGATTTCCGTATAAAATAACTTACTAGCAGATATTGAAATCTATTTCACACAAAAGACACTTTTCGAACCTTGGCACTGGTAAACTCATGAATAAGCAGAATAATCAAGAGATTCGACTATCTCTTGCTCAATTGAAATCAATGCCAGACTATTCAGACATTCGTGGCTCATTGAGCTTTGCAAGTAATTTTTGATAAGCTTGAGTTTTGAAAAACTCCTCTCCGCCGAAGATACCGTTATAGGCACAGTCAATGCTATTCTGAGAGCCACAGCAACATTAGGCATGGCAGTTGCTAACTCTTTCTCATACAGATATTCCAGTGCTTGCATGGCCGTTGAGTTGCTAGGAACTAAATTGGCAAACATGCGAATTTCACTGCATAGTGTGTGTGGATCAATGTCTGATTCATTATTCTTCGAGTCAGTTAATGCAATTTTCAAGTCCATAGAGTATTTCATCAAGGTATTATCATCCATGGATGATATTAACTGATAATTGTGCAGAAATCCAAAATTGTCGAAATGCTGTTTCATTTGATCAAACCTCTCATTCATGGACATGATTGCTTGATCCAGAAGGACAAGACAGAATTCTGTGCGAAACTTTTCCTTTGGATCAAGTTATTAACTCATCCCAGACTTCATAATCGAAATGGTGCTTTGTTCGTCTCCTGCGTAAACTGGTTACTGCAGAAAATGAGACATCCTCGGAAGGCATCTCCAATTCATTAGCAAGCTGTCTGGCTGTAGCTTCTGCTAATTCTAGTCCATTTTCTCTGTATGAAACCAAATAGTCAGAGACACTGTTTATGCATTTGAGAGCAACATCATAGTGCATATTTTCATTTTGCAAAATTTTGCTGGCTACATTGATCTGTGAAACAATGTTGTACCAAATCGCTAAGGAAACAAGAAATGGAAAATTTTTCAGCTGCTTGGCTAATGCAACGGCTTCAGTTCTAGCCTTAGGATCTTTAGAATCTTCAGAAACATCTACCAGCACGTCATACACAGAGCCTATTTGGAATCTGACAGCTTTAACACTCTCAATCCTGCATTCCCATCTAGTGTCACAAATGCGCTTCAGAGTGAAATTATTGATGTGCTTCTCCGGAATCTGTCAGCGTACTGTAGAAGCACTAAACAGCAAATAGATCTGATGTAACGTTCCAAAAAGCGACATGGCAGTTGGTGACGATTTAGACATGTCTCCAACAAGCAAATTAAGGCTATGACAACTGCATGGGATATAGAATGCTCGTGGAATTTTATCCAGTATTCCTTTTTGAACGCCACTGTGTTTGCCTTTCATATTGGAACCGTTATCATATCCCTGTCCCCTACAGTTACCTAGGTCCAATTTCAACTCCGAGAGCATCCGTAAGCATTGGTCTGTGAGACTGGAACCAGTGCTATCATCAACGGCTATGTACCCTACAAAATATTCTCGAACTTCCACTGAGGAGCCATCAATATGAATGATCCTTATTATCATCGTCATCTGCTCTTCATGGCTTATATCAGGAGTGCAGTCAAGAATGATTGAGAAATACTTGGCCTTATGAATATGGGAAATTATCCATTTTCAAATTATTTTTCTCAGCTCTGCCCCCCCGAATCATTAAATATGGCGCTATTAAATGTTAGAGCTTTAACTAACAAGACGTTTTTTATCAATGATCTTATTAGTGATAGAAACATTGATTTTATTGCACTAAATGAAACGTGGCTCAGCTCAGACGGCGCAGCTGTTTTAATCGAATCTGCGCCTCCGGATTACAGTTTTACTCGTGCAGACCGCCAGGGAAAAAAGGGGGGCGGATTGGCAAACATTTACTCGAGCCGGTTAAAATGTAAAGATGTTAGTTTTGGTAAGTTTAAGTCCTTTGAGTATCTCGTCGTTGTTATTCATGGAGTTTCTCACGTTCTAGTTTTATCCGTGTATAGACCTCCTAAATTTAACGCGTCTTTCATTGAGGAATTCTCAGACCTAATGTCAATTTTAATTACGAATTATGACACACTCTTAATTGTAGGCGACTTTAACTTTCATATCGATAATCAGTGTGACCTAAAAGTAAAGGAATTTATGAACCTCCTAGACTCTTTTGATTTGAGACAGCTCGTTAATCAGCCTACACATAAAGCAGGTCATACGTTAGACTTAATTATCACCAAAGGACTAACAGTTGATGTGAAGCAGATCGTTGATATTGGTCTTTCAGACCACTTTCTTCTACTATTCAGTATAGAAATAATGATAGAAAACATTCATGAGAAGCATATTGTTAAAAAACGCTTCTTTGACTCCTCAGCAGCTGTAAAACTTACAAACATTCTAAGCAATCAGTCCGGTTATAGTGCCAGCTACAATAGCAAGGATGATGTTAATAGTAAGGTGGAAAACTTTAATTCTAAAGTGAGAGCTGCTGTTGACATAGTTGCACCTGAAAAGACAATTAAAAAATCTTCTAGCATTGTTATACCTTGGAAGACCCAAAGAGTGTCTGACTTAAAAAGAATATGTCGTAGAGCTGAGCGTAAATGGAGGAAAACTAAACTAACTATCCATTATGAGATATTGAAGGTTAAAATAACAGAATACAATAACACAGTCCGTCTTGAGAGGCGCTGCTATTTCTCTAATATTATAAATAAAAATGCTAGTAATCCCAGAGTCCTATTTTCTACAATTGATCGTCTGCTAAACCCAGGTAACACAAAGGAATGCCCCCATAATACTTCCAGCGAAACCTGTGAGAACATTGCTATATTTTTCAATCAAAAAATTAATGATATTAGAAATAATATAGTATATCTCCCCAACACTGTGGAACCTCCTAAGCCCCAGTACTCCGTTATAAACAAATTAAATTCTTTCACCAGGATAGATTTACCTGATTTACATAGAATAATCTCTCAAATGAAACCCTCCACCTGCGTCCTTGACCCAATACCAACAAGGTTTTTCAAGGAAGTATCAGACGCGCTTATTGATAATATCCTTGACATAGTAAACTCGTCATTAGATTCGGGGGTTTTCCCAGACTGTCTTAAGACTGCTGTAGTTAAACCCCTACTCAAGAAAAATAATCTTGACCCCTCTGCTTTTGAAAATTTTAGACCCATCTCTAACCTGCCCTTCTTAAGTAAAATTCTAGAGAAGGCCGTAATTATGCAGCTAAACGACCACTTAAGTAAACATGCTATTCTAGATATATTTCAGTCAGGTTTTAGAACTAATCACAGTACAGAAACTGCACTCGTTAAAGTAGTAAATGACTTGCGATTAAATGCAGACAGAGGCCATTTATCTGTTCTCATCCTCCTCGATCCGAGTGCCGCGTTTGATACCATTGATCACAATATTCTTAGAAATCGCCTTAGTCAATGGGTGGGCCTCTCTGGTAATGTCTTAAATTGGTTTGAATCCTACCTGGCAGGGAGAAAATTCTTTGTTAATTGTGGTAATCACAACTCAAAGACGCATGATATTCTATATGGGGTTCCACAAGGCTCTATCCTGGGTCCGCTTCTTTTCTCAATCTACATGCTTCCGTTAGGTCAGATTATCTCAAGTTACAACGTGAGCTACCACAGCTATGCTGATGACACACAGCTGTACTTATCAGTAGCACCTGATGACACCGACTCTCTCAAATCAATAACACAATGTCTTACTGGTATTTCTGAATGGATGAATAGTAATTTTCTCAAGTTAAATAAAGAGAAAACTGAAATTGTATTGATTGGCAAAAACGGATTAAGTGAGGTTATCAAAAATAATCTTGACGCATTAGGATTAGAAGTTAAGACCGAAGTAAAAAACTTAGGGGTAACCGTTGACTGTAACCTGAATTTTAAATCACATATTCTTCAGACCACTAGGACAGCATTTTTTCACTTAAGAAATATAGCAAAAGTTAGACCTCTTATATCCTTGAAAGATGCTGAGAAATTAATTCACGCTTTTGTTTTTAGTCGATTAGATTACTGTAACGCACTCCTCTCAGGACTACCCAAAAAAGACATAAATCATTTGCAACGAGTGCAGAATGCAGCTGCTAGAATCCTAACTCGGAAAAGAAAATCTGAACACATCTCTCCAGTTTTAATGTCACTACACTGGTTACCTGTGTCTTTCAGAATTGACTTTAAAATTCTGCTTATAGTTTACAAAGCCTTAAATAATCTCGCTCCATCTTATATATCGGAATGTCTGACACCCTATATTCCAAATCGTAATCTTAGATCATCAAATGAGTGTCTCCTTACAATTCCAAAAGCTAAACTTAAAAGAAGTGGTGAGGCGGCCTTCTGCTGCTATGCACCTAAAATCTGGAATAGCCTGCCGATAGGAATTCGCCAGGCTAATACAGTGGAGCACTTTAAAACACTGCTGAAAACACATTACTTTAACATGGCCTTCTCATAACTTCACTTTATCTTAATCCTGATACTCTGTATGTTCAATTCATTATAATAACTATTCATGGTGGCACTAAAATCCGTACTGACCCCTACTCTCTCTTCTGTTTCTTTTTCCGGTTTTTCTGTGGTGGCGGCCTGCGCCACCACCAACTTACTCAAAGCACCATGATGTCCCAGCATTGATGGACTAAAAGCCAGAAGTCCACGTGATCATCATCATCATCAAGTCCTTCCGTGAAAACCATAAATACAAAGAGGACTGTTTCATTTATGTTAGGTAGATTGAGGGCATGGACCCTTTGGGTCTGTCTGGAGACAATGTAAGTGATGGTGACATGCTAGAAGAACTCTACTATACACATTAAACGTTTAGATATTCTTCAATTTCTACATTCAAGTGTTATGAAATGAAATGCTAAAAGATGTTCAAAATGGTTGAGGTATTAAAAGGTAATAGCCTATTAAGGCCAGAAAGTGAAAAATAAAAAAATGTTTGTAAAATTGGGTGACCCTAGTACACCATCTTCTTTTTTTATTAAATTTTATTGATTTTATTGTAATCATTCCATACAAATAGATCAATTTTTACAAAAAATAGGATTGAAAACAAATCATCCCCCACCCCTGAGAAAGAGAGTATGGCCAACAGAATAAAACTTAAAGCTAGTAAAAATAAATAAATTGATGAGTTTAATAGGCGGATAAAGATAAATACAGAAGAAAAAGAAATGGGAAGAGAATCTACTTCCTCAGTGCTTTAAGAGCTTATTCTAAAATATTATTGATTAGATCTTAACAGGTTTTGAAAATGTTCTGCACAGATCCTCTAACTGAGAATTAGATTTTTTTAAATAATATAAAACATTTGTTACCCACTGACTTAAAAGAGGAGAGTTAGGGCTCTTCTAGTTGAGCAAGATAAGTCTACATGCCAAAAGTGTAGTGAATGCAATCACAGCTTGTTTGTCCTTCTCCACTTTAAGCCCATCTGGAAGAACACCAAACATGGCTGTCAATGGGTTAGGAGGGATTGTGACACTAAAAGGCACTTAAAAATTTTTGTCCAGAATGATGTTAATTTGGTGCAGTCCCAAAACATGTGACCCAGTGAGGCTGGAACTTGATTGCAGCGTTCGCAGGTTGGATCTTGCCCTAGAAACATTTTGGACAATTTTAAGCGAGATAGATGTGCTCGATATATAATTTTGAGTTGAATAATTGGATGCTTTGTGCATATGGAGCTTGAATCGGTCTTATGGCCTGGAATCCCTGCAGATTTTATTTTTTTTTCTCCGGCCGTCTGGAGTTTTTTTTTTTTTTGTTTTTTCTGTCCCCCCTGGCCATTGGACCTTACACTTATTCTATGTTAATTAATGTTGACTTATTTTATTTTCTTACTGTGTCTCTTATTTTTCTATTCTTCATTATGTAAAGCACTTTGAGCTACATTTTTTTTGTATGAAAATGTGCTATATAAATAAATGTTGTTGTTGTTGTTGAATGAATTCTTTGCATTGCTACCTTCCACTCATTTTCTGATATGTTGAGTAAGAGATCCTTTTCCCATTGTCCACTTGGATCTTTGAAAGGGAGGGACTGTAAAATAATTTTATATATTGCAGAAATGCTGTCTGAGTCCTCAAAACTGAGCAATATTTTTTCTAACAAAGAGGAAGGTGGGAGATGGGGAAAATCGGGCAGGTTCTGTTTAAAAAAGTTTCTAATTTGAAAATAGTGAAAGAAATGTGTTGCTGGAAAGTTAAATTTGGAATGTAATTGTTCATTGGATGCAAAGATGTTGTCTATATAAAGATCTCTAAGCAATTTAATCCCAAATGTTTTCCAGATATTAAAGACTGCATATGTTTTCGAGGGTTGAAAAAGGTGGTTCTCTTGCAGAGGAGCCACAAACAAAAGATTCTCCATCTTAAAATGCTTTCTACATTGGTTCCATATTCTGAGTGAGTGAAGCACAATTGGGTTATTAGTATATTGGCAATAACTTGCATTTATTGGGGCACAAAGCAGAGAATATAAAGAAGTACTGCACAATTTTATTTCTATTGCAGACCAAGCCTGTGTATGTTCATCTATTTGTGTCCAGGTTTTTATAGATTATATGTTTGCTGCCCAGTGATAAAAACTAAAAGTTAGGTAGAGCCATGCCACCTTCTGCCTTAGGTCTTTGTAGGGTCGCCCTTTGGATACATGGATGTTTTGAGTTCCAAATAAATGAGGTTATGGTTGAATCTAATTGCTTAAAGAATGATTTATTGATGTGTATTGGAATGTTTTTAAATAAAAAGAGAAGTTTAGGAAGGATATTCATCTCAACAATGTTAATTCTTCCAGCTAAAGTGAGATGAAGGGTTGACCATCTATGCAAGTCTTGCTTAACTGTTTCCATACAGATGGCGAAATTTTGTTGATAAAGAGCTTTATGTTTACTTGTGATATTTACCCCTAGGTATTTAAACTGATCTGCCATAATAAAAGGGAAGGTGTCCAATCTCATATTGTATGCTTGAGAATTCACTGGAAAGAGTACACTTTTATTCAAATTAATTCTGCAACCAGAGATCTTTTGAAATTCTGTAAGTGCTGTTAAGGCTGCAGGTACAGTATTTTGTGGGTCTGATATATACAAAACCATATCATCCGCATATAGAGAAAATTTCTGTTCCAGTCTTTCTCTGATAATCCCCTTTATCTGATTTTTTAGTATTCCGACAGTGAACTGCCAGTGGTTCAATGGCGATTGCAAACAGTAGCGGTGACAAGGGGCATCCTTTTCTAGTACCATGTTCTAGTTTAAAGTAGTCTGAACAAATGTTGTTAATACAAACTGAAGCTTCTGAATTGGTATACAGTAGTTTGATCCATGCACAAATGTTTGGGCCAAACCCAAATTTCTCTAAAGTAGTGAAAAGGTAGTTCCATTCAATCATATCAAATGCTTTTTCTGCATTCAACGATACTAATATCTCCGGGGTGTTTGACTTTGCAGGTGAATATATTACATTAAACAGGTGTCGCAGATTGGAAGCTAAGTGTCGGCCTTTAATAAATCCAGTTTGATTTTGTGATATTACCGAAGGCAGCACTTTCTCCATCCTTCTAGCTAGGACCTTTGAGAGTATCTTAATATCATTATTCAGAAGTGAAATTGGTATGTATGATGCACATTGTAATAAGTCCTTAATTTGTTTAGGAAAGACGGTGATTAATGCTTGGCAAAAAGTTTGATGTGGAATTTGATTGTCTCTAGCTTCTGTAAATGTTGGTAATAAGAGGGGAGCTAGCGTAGTGGAGAGTTTCTTATAAAATTCAACAGGGTAGCCATCAGGGCCTGCTGCTTTCCCGCTCTGAAGTGACTTCATAGCATCTAGTAATTCTGATAGCGCCAGAGGTTTATCCAATTCCTCTGCAATAAAAGTATCTATTTGTGGTATCTGTAATGTATCCAGAAATGCATTAGATTGTGTGTTGTCTTCTTTGAACTCAGTAGAATATAAAGATTTATAATAGTCCATAAATGTATGGATTATATTTTTATGGTCAATGATTTTATCTCCATTCAGTACACCATCGTCTGCTATTGTCTTCTATAAAATGATGATAACTTCCTTTTAGCCTAACATATTTATGATGTGGAAGTAGAAAAGAAAATGCCAGTGGTAGAGTCACTGGTCTACTTCCAGGTCAGTCTCTTCTGTGCTGAAGATGAAAAGGATGAGCTTGAAATCCTCCCTCTGTGTGCCCAACACATCAAAACAACTATGAAACAAACACACAAGATGAATGGATAGAACTAGAACATTTACTATTAGTAAAATGTTACGCAGTACAGTGTACTTTTTATCTTAGTAAATAAAGTACACCTTAGCATACTGTATAACAATAAAAAGTACTTGCATATATCTGTAACATGTGTTTATCATGGCTGTTAAGTACATACAGTATATGTATAATAAGTTAGATAACTAATTTATATATAGCTGGCAACGCAATCAGTTTTGTTTAGAATGTACATGGTGTTTACTTTCAGTTCATACATTTAATATTTGGGATAAGAACATGGATGATGTTTTAAAACAAAATGTGTTGTGGAACGAAGACTGAAAAAAACATTTCTGAAACAATGTAATTCATTAGTAATCAAAGCTGGTTAACAGCAAACAATATCAAATAATTCATGAAAATGCTTCATGTTACATATTTTTTATACTTCACATATGAGGTCACAAGTCATATGCTCAAAAGTTCCAAAAACATGTATTTTTATTAAAATACTGTTAAATAAACCATTTTGAAAACTCTCTTGTGAACTAAAAAGTAACACGCTCAGAAGCAAACACACCTCCCACCATTACATTTATATTTATATCCACAACAGGAGCACCTCATAATTATTTAGCAGCAGGCTCTGAAACTGCATGGGTGAATTGACCTTCTTCTTGTTGACGCATCTCAGATTTGCAGAACTCTGTGGCATATTCGCTTCCTGATAATGTTTTCACTCACTTTTCTTTAACTTTTATTCTTTAGTTGTACTTATTTCTCTATGAACTTTGCATGAAACACAATGTTAGCCAATCAATAGCTGAATGGACTTGTCTTTTGACCAATGAGTGGTGGGTGGTGGTCTTCAATTCAAATGCTTGTTCATGTCTGTAAGAGCCATTTGTTAGTTACTTAAGTTAAGTTGTTAGAATTATTTTCTTAGTTATGTTAAACGTTTGCCTATATATTAGTGCATAGTATGTGGGAAGTTGAATTGAAATGGAATAGTTTAACTATTCCTTGTCCCTCTGACTACAGATTAGTCTCAGTTAGTGACCAGTCTTGCCATAGGTAAGGCATGGAGGGCACACAGTTTCAAACTGTGCCTTAACATGCCCAGTTGTATGCAAAGTAACGTGCTCTGTTGAATGTGCAGCACTGTACGTTTTAAACGTACTTAATGTGAAGTAAAGCACAGAAAAATAACTCATCTTTAAGTACAGAAAACAACTGGAGTTTAACAAGAAAAAGCTAAGTTTAAAGAAGTTTTTCTTTCTTTGCCTTTTATTCTGCGTGTGTAACAACTTGTTTCTCTATTCTTGTGTCAATTGTTTGGTTTGAAGTTCACTTTTTTGGACTGAGAAATTTATTTTGGTGTGCGTTTGGCTCATGCTTTATTCTGTCTTACCTACTTTGTAGCTACATCTGATTGCATTCCATTTCAGTTCACAGGAGCATTTTACAAAAGCTTTTTATTTAACAATATTTTAGTAAATATTTTAGTATTGTGTTTGGGATGTTCAGTCTGAATCACTTCAAAAATGAATTACGCAACAGGGGAGATACAAGATATATGATGATGAAAATATGATGCCACAAGCTTGGCACACCTATCCTTGGCCAGTTTCACCCTTTCCTCTTTGCAGCACCTCTCAAGCTCCATCAGGTTGGATGGGAAGCGTCGGTGCACAGCCATTTTAAGATCTCTCCAGAGATGTTCAATCGGATTTAAGTCTGGGATCTGGCTGGGCCACTCAAGGACATTCACAGCGTTGTCCTGAAGCCAATCCTTTGATATTTTGGCTGTGTGCTTAGGGTCGCTGTCCTGCTGAAAGATGAACCGTTGCCCCAGTCTGAGGTCAAGAGCGCTCTGGAGCAGGTTTTCATTCAGGATGTCTCTGTCTCATGTCTCATTACTTTAACATGGCCTTTTCATAACTTCACTTTAACTTAATCCTGATACTCTGTATGTTCAATTCATCATAATACTATTCATGGTGGCTCTAAAATCCGTACTGACCCCTACTCTCTCTTCTGTTTCTTTTTCCGGTTTCTTTGTGGTGGCGGCCTGCGCCACCACCACTTACTCAAAGCATCATGATGCTCCAACAATGATGGATGGATTAAAAGCCAGAAGTCTACGTGACCATCATCATCAAGTCCTTCCGTGAGAACCCTAAATCCAAAGAGGACTGTTTCATTTATGTTAGGTAGAATGCCCAGAGGGGACTGGGCAGTCTAATGGTCTGGAATCCCTACAGATTTTATTTCTTTCTCCAGCCGTCTGGAGTTTTTTTTTGTTTTTTTCTTTCCACCCTGGCCATTGGACCTTCCTCTTATTTTATGTTAATGACATAAAATTATGTTAACTTATTTTATTTTCTTACTGTGTCTTTTATTTTTCTATTCTTCATTATGTAAAGCACTTTGAGCTACTTTTTGTATGAAAATGTGCTATATAAATAAATGTTGTTGTTGTTGTTGTACATTGCTGCAGTCATCTTTCCCTTTATTCTGACTAGTCTCCCAGTTCCTGCCGCTGAAAAACGTCCCCACAGCATGATGCTGTCACCACCATGCTTCACTGTAGGGATGGTATTGGCCTGGTGATGAGCGGTGCCTGGTTTCCTCCAAACATGACGCCTGGCATTCACACCAAAGAGTTCAATCTTTGTCTCATCAGACCAGAGAATTTTGTTTCTCATGGTCTGAGAGTCCTTCAGGTGCCTTTTGGCAAATTCCAGGTGGGCTGCCATGTGCCTTTTACTAAGGAGTGGCTTCCATCTGGCCACTCTACCATACAGGCTTGATTGGTGGATTGCTGCAGAGATGGTTGTCCTTCTGGAAGGTTCTCCTCTCTCCACAGAGGGCCTCTGGAGATCTGACAGAGTGACCATCGGGTTCTTGGTCACCTCCCTGACTGAGGCCTTTCTCCCCCGATTGCTCAGTTTAGATGGCCGGCCAGCTCTAGGAAGAGTAGTGGTGGTTTCGAAATTCTTCCACTTACAGATGATGGAGGCCACTGTGCTCATTGGGACCTTCAAAGCAGCAGACATTTTTCTGTAACCTTGTACTTGCTACTCATTCGACTCATATTGCTCTATAACTTCTTTTAAAATGTACACATTTTATTTTATACTAGCAAAATACCCGTGCTTCGCAGCGGCGAAGTACTGCCTTAAAATTTTTATTAAGAAGAAAACTAAACCTTTTTAAACTGAGGGAAAATATACCAATAATTATTTGTTAAGGATCTCTTTGTATACCACATTGTCAGTTCGGCCCTCCGGTTGTAATATGACCAAGCTGTGCGCTGAGCTTACTCTTGAGCATGCAACGTACAGTTGGCCATGTGAAAAGTAATCTTGTCTCAAATCTTACAGCTTGGATTGCTGCTGTCATAATCGGTTTGAGTTTCATGGTTTGTTTCAATTATGACAGTATTTTCAGGACTTGTGTTGAAGTGATATTCGGCATCTGTCAAGCGTTGTAAGCATACAACTGGTTTCATCGATAACTTTGCATCCAGCTTTTAAGAGTTTAAACATTCAGAAACATCAAAGTGACCACTACTGAAATCGTCACCTGTGAATCCAAGATGTTTAAGAGGAATTGGCAGTTGTCGAAAGGTGTAAAATATTTGGCTATTTCGGTACACTTGAAAGCGACAACCCAACAATTCAGCGGCAGCCATAAACTCACATGCAGAACCGTAGGTGAAGGGCTTAAGCATTTCACTCTTATAGTGCTCCTCTGTAGTATAATTATCTCCTATGCCGTCATCAGTCCACACCTTGAACCTGTCCCAGTCATTCAATACATAAGACACAATGTTCCTCCGGATATCAAGAGTGAGCCTGATATGGCCGTGCAGAATGTAACACAGAGAATGGAAAAGGCAGGTGCCATCTCCGGGCATGGAACCACTCGGTAAGTGACACTTCTTTGATCGATGGTGATCACCTCGATAGACATGTAATAGGGGTACGGTTGGAACGATAAAGGAAATGGGTACTTGAACAATGTAAAGTAAGTCTAAAATACCTACACAATAACTATAATCGTAATAAATGAACAATAAAACAGCGGAGAAGCCATGGATTAAATAAAAAGGCTGCAGTTATCAGCAGGGAGACGTGAATCCCGTGGCGAAGCAAGGAAGGGAATGTAGAGACTGGAGCGACGGACGGCCTTATATAGGCAGGCAGCCAACAACGTGGGAGGCGTTGGGATGGGGGACCCAACGCCGCCTCACACGGTGACCGAGCTGCAGGCTATGGACGTATATATGTACGTAAGTAGGATTCAGTTAGCGTTGGGAACCCGAGTACCAAATTTCTTGAAGATGGGCCCATAAGTAACAAAGACCATTGGAAAGTTCAATATGGCGGCCGACAGTGGCGTCATACCACCGAAATAAGTACGTAAATCGGTTTCGGTTAGTGCAGGGAAGCCGCCTACCAAATTTCGTGAAGATGGGGCCATAAATAAGAAAGTTCAACATGGCGGACGTTGTCGACCGTTATGACCATTACGTGTAGAATTTCGAAATGAAACCTGCTTAACTTTTGTAAGTAAGCTGTAAGGAATGAGCCTGCCAAATTTCAGCCTTCTACCTACACGGGAAGTTGGAGAATTAGTGATGAGTCAGTGAGTGAGTGAGTGAGTGAGTCAGTCAGTGAGGGCTTTGCCTTTTATTAGTATAGATAGCTAGTCTATTTTTAACTTGTAATTTTATTTTTTTAATTATTTTTTAGCTTTATTGGATATAGGCTGAGTGACTTGTTTTTCTCATCATACACATTTCATTGTATGTTGACCCTGTGTTAACCTATATTTGACAAATAAACCTAAACCTAAACCCATATTTGTGCCTCGAGACAATCCTGTCTCGGAGGTCTACAGACAATTCCTTTGACTTCATGCTTGGTTTGTGCTCTGACATGAACTATCAACTGTGGGACCTTATATAGACAGGTGTGTGCCTTTCCAAATCATGTCCAATCAACTGAATTTACCACAGGTGGACTCCAATTAAGCTGCAGAAACATCTCAAGGATGATCAGGGGAAACAGGATGCACCTGAGCTCAATTTTGAGCTTCATGGCAAAGGCTGTGAATACTTATGTACATGTGCTTTCTCAGTTTTTTTATTTTTAATAAATTTGCAAAAATCTCAAGTGAACTTTTTTCACGTTGTCATTATGGGGTGTTGTGTGTAGAATTCTGAGGAAAAAATGAATTTAATATATTTTGGAATAAGGCTGTAACATAACAAAATGTGGAAAAAGTGATGTGCTGTGAATACTTTCCGGATGCACTGTATATTAAAACGATGTGGTGCATCAGAAAACTCAGGTTGGAGATGTAAAAACGGAAAATCATGTTAATTTACTTCAGAGCACATGAAGGTCTAAACACAGGCATTATGCTTATTTTTGGATATACAGTGGCCAATGATAATGTTAAACTTTTTTTTGCATGGTTTAATGATGGAGTGTTTTAACACAGGACAACTCCAGAAGATTATTTGCCCATGTAAACGCGAATTTTTAAGAAACCAGGTTTCTGCCTTAACTGAGTTATTCACATTTAACATGGTTATGTGTGTGAATGTAAATGCACTCAGTGTCTGGGCTGAAATTTGAATGTCAAACTCTTAAAACAGTAAGGCAGCCGCATTAACCACTTCGCACCTTCCCGGTTCCTCCCTGTGTGGATAGCGCTTTGAGTACTGAGAAAAGCGCTATATAAATGTAATGAATTATTATTGTTGTCTATTTTTAATATATTATTGAAACATAGGCTTATGTAATTCACATCTGTCTCTGTATGGAGTATTTCAAGGGACAAATCTGATTAATTTTTTGTGTTCTTTAACAAAAATGGCCCAGTTTTAATAAAACAACGAAATTGTTTTTAAGAAACTCAGGAGTGAAATTCTACTATCAGTGTAGAATTAGGGTTAGGGTTAGGGTAGGGAAAAACAGAGTTCCCATAAGCTCCGATCACACTGCTGCAATGGTGAGCTCGGTGTTTTCAGTCCTATGGGTGCTCAGAATGCACTGGCCATCAATACTAATTTGTTTTGGGCTGACACCAAGACTTCTCCTTGGGGTTAGGTTAATTTGCTATTAGTAGGGGCTATCGGAGGTGAAAAGTTGGTGTCACAGTTAAGAAGGTCAAAGGAAACAGTAAACTAATTCATAGTTGAAGTTGCACAGAATATTTCTGTTTTAAGAAAGTACACAATTTCACTAATGCTTTTCAATGGTGGATATTTAAATTGTAAAACTGTACAGCACAATCTGTTCACAATATCTCAAGAAAAATTGAACTTTCTCAAAAAATTTCCTTTAAAGGTGTGCCACATTTCAATAAAAGTGGTACAAGGTGGCCGAGTTGTTTCATGCAGACAGACAGATGACAAGGGCTATGACAATGAGTGCTTTGTACGTTACATGCACCTAAAAAAGGGGAAAATTTCTGCCTTCAATGAAAAGGAAAAAGGCTTTACCTCAGCCCACAACAATTTAATACAGCTCCTCCTCAAATAAATCAGGAGCCTAAACAGACTTGTAAATGTACTTCAACACCCCTATATTGCAGCTAATCTGTGAACCGACACCCTAACCTTCAGCTGGCAAGCTCTTCAACTTCAGTAGGGCGAGTGCACTCTTTAAAGAAAAGTGATTCAGTCAGCAAACTTAATGGCATTGTGAGGCTCTCTGAGCATATACCTTATCCTTCTCTAGTCCTAAAGAGTTTTCTCAAAATGATAGCTAATTGAAATTAAATGTTCCATAGCCAATAAGGTTTTCTAGTTAAATGAAAATAAATCAAAGGTCATTTGATTTGATTCATGCAAATGTATTTAATGCTTGTTAATAATTCTAGGAAAACTGTAATCAAATATAAAAATACACACCAAGAATCTTCCAAGTGATTTTTTTTTTATTCAGACCTAAAATGTGTAAAATGTGTTTTATTCTGTTGTTAATGACAGTTTTCTTCACCTTAGAATAATCTCAAAATTAAACAATTTCTCTCATTTCATGACTTAGAAAAACATATTCATGCTATTATGTCCTTCCAGCTAAATTACAGTAATTCTCTGCTTGGAGGTATCATTCAATCGCCTCTGTCTTGGCTAGAACTAGTAGAAAATGCACCAGGTAGACTAATAACTGGAACTAAGAAGAGGCACTATGTGAACCCAGTTTTATTGTGCCTTCACTGGCTCCCCATCCACTACAGGATATAAAGTTTTATTTCTTGTTTTTGAAGCACTAATTGGGCCAGTCAATTCTTATATTGATGATCAGCTCAGCCTGTATTATATCCTTAGATCATTAGGATATTCTAGCTAGCCTCTCTTGACTGTTCTATATTCACTCAGTGTGGGACAGCTTACCTTTTAGGATCGAGTAGTATTAGGCAGTGTAGGGTTAAGGCTTTGGACTTCAAACACTGAAGTTGTGGGTCTGAATCCCGCTCATGCACAATGTCACTTGCCTATTGGAAAAACAAAAGAAATGTAACCAATTATATCTCCAATGTTATAAGAAGTCTTAGATTAGCTGTCAGCCAAATAAATAAATGTAAATATCTGATCTGTTTATTATGTTTAAGGTGCTTGCATGCTTTTAATAAATTCAATAAAAGATAAAAGAATAACAACAACAGCAAGATTTTTATTTCTATAGCACTTTTTCATACAAGGAATGTAGCTCAGAGTGCTTTATAAAATATAAAAAAAAGTTACAAGAGAAAAAAAACACAACTTAGAAATAGATTGTTATATATAACTAAATAAATAATATATAAAAAATAATAATGCGCTTATATAACACAGATATACAAGTAGTAGAATCATAATTTGAAGATAAGTTTTTTTTAGGTCCATTAAGATAAAAACTGATCCTATGGTCATATGGTCAGGGAGGACGGAAAAAACAAAAAAACTTCTGAGGTGAGATGATGGAGAAAAAAAAAACAAAATTTGAAAAACAAAGCGTGCTGGGATTCTAGGTCAAAAGACCACCCAGCCCCCACTGGGCATTTTACCTAACATAAATGTGCTAAAGTCAGTCTTATTATTTTTTAATCTTCGTATTAGTTAAAGTATCTACTTTCATTCCATCATTACAAGTGGCTGCATAGTACTGTGATCAGGTGAGCTGGCATAAAACACCACCACAGAGAAACTGGAAAAAAAAAATCAGAGAAAAGTAGGAATTAATAATGATGGAACATCCATGAAGTATATGACATTGCAATGTGTATATAATTTATTAGAAGTAGAAAAGAAATTAATTAAGAAAAGACCAAATTGAAAAAGTGGATTTTTAATATTTTTTTAAATTGATCTGTAGTATTAGCCTGACATCTCTATTCTCTATCGGTAAAGTATTCAAATTTTTTGTGCCTAACAGCAAAAGGCTGCCTCACCACTTCTTTAATGTTTAGTTCTCAGTTCTCAGTATAATAAGCAAACCAATGTTAGATGATCTAAGGTCATGAATGGGAATGTAAGGGAACCAGCACCACAAAATATGCAAGGGAGTAAGATTGCTCAGAGCTTTATATACCATTAGCAATATTTTAAAATCTATTCTTAAGGAAGGCCCAGGCCCAACACAGTCCCAAACCACCCAACAATAAAGCAAAACACCACCACAAAACTCTTCTATCTCTTCCACTCCTCCAAGGCAGCTTCGTCCTCCTCCTCCTGACTCTGGGGCCCGGAGTGGGGGCTGCTGGCCGCCTTTATAGACCACCCGGAAGTGCTGCTGGTGCTCGTTGACCTACTTCCGGCTGCACCTCCGCGTGTGGCTGTGTTCCCGTCCACACGGGCTTATTAGGCTGTGCAGCTCCCCCTGGCGGTTGCCACGGAGCCCAACAGGAATGAGCTCCAGTGTTCCAAACTATTGGCTCCGAAACAACCCAGGGGGGCTGCCAAGAAGTGTTCCGGGGGACATAGTGTGCATCCCATGACTGCTTCCCCGAATCCAGTGTCAAAGGGGCGTCCTGACCGGGCATGGGTCCCAGCCATCTGCCACACTTATATTTTGAGATAATCTGGCCTAACAAGAGCATGTAAATTGAAAATAATGGTGGGCCCAGAATAGATCCTTGTAGTTCCCCTCATATAAAATAGCATGGATCCTTGAGCTACAATCACCAAACATTTCCTGTGTTTGATAAAACTAAAACCAATTTAGGATATTACCAAAGAGACCCTCCCATTGAGTAAGATGATTATAGGAATGCTGTGCTCAAGTCTAATAGAATGAGAACAGATATACTGCATGCGTCAGCAGTAACACACAGGTCATTAACTACTTTAACCAATGCAGTTTCTATGCTGTGATTTGGTCTAAAACCTGACTGAAACTTATCAAGAATGAAGTTTTTATTCAAATAATTCTTTTTCTAGAATTGTAGTGAAAAAGGCAAGTGAAAAATAGGTTGACAATTGTTAAGAACAGAGACATCAAGATTATTTTTCTTGAGCAGGAGTTTAACAACTGGGAAGACTCCTGTATCTAATGGGGAGTTAACTATGTCAAGTACACTATCAATGAGCACATAAGAAACTTATTTAAAAAAGCGTGTTGAGACTAGGTTGAGGGTAAAAGTGGAAGATTTTAATTGGGTAACTATTCTATGAAATTCAGGTCATATAGTTTAATCAGTAATGACACATATTTCCATAACATATTTTTTACATCTGATAAAGCTTGTCCAATAAGGGAGGCAAAGCGCTGAACTGTAGAGGACAGCCCTGGCACACTCCAGCAACTGGGGAGCTTTTCTGAGAGCAATTATGCACTTCTTGAATCCTATTTCAAATTGAACCATTTCTGTATGACTTCTTGAATAGTTTGCTTGATGGATGGCAATGAATTAAAGATACCTGTTGTCTCCTTCTAAGCTTTTGATTTTCTTATCATACTAATCCATCCATCCATTATCCAACCCGCTATATCCTATCTACAGCCAACACAGGGCGCAAGGCAGAAAACAAACCCCGGGTGGGGTGCCAGCCCACCGCAGGGCGTATACACACACACAAAGCACAATTTAGGATCTGAAATGCCTCCTAACCTGCATGTTTTTGGACTGTGGAAGGAAACCCACGCAGACACGGGGAGAACATGCAAGCTCCACGCAGGGTGGACCCGGGAAGCGAACTCGGGTCTCCTAACTGCAAGGCAGCAGCGCTACCCACTACGTCACCGTGCCGCCCTTTATCATACTAATGACACTATAAAATGTTTTTTCTTTTTTCCATCTCAACTAAAATAACCTCTATTCCAGCATGGCAAACTGTTTTTTTCTTTCCTTCCTGTTCACTGGGATATTTTTTGATGATCTTATATCCATATTAACCACCACATCCTAATATAGCAGTAAACTAGATATGAATAAATGTGGATGGTGTGGAGTTATAATTGGTCTTTTACAATCCATCAAGCTATACAGGAGGCTACATTCAAATACCAAAATGCTACAGAGGATTCAAAATGCAGCAGCAAGTCTTGTGTTTAAGTCCGCCAACATGGGCACATGTCACTCCTCTTTTCAGGTCACTAAACAGGCATCCTGTACAGCACACATTTAAGTTACTGAGTAGTCAATGGATCAGCACCTATGTATATGGAGACACTTTTGCGGTTCTATGCTCCTTCTTACCAATTCAGGTCTGCTAGTGAAAAGCGTCTGGTAATACTACCTCCACAAAGCATCAAATCTCAATTCAGACTCTCTTTATGAGCTCCTAGCTCCTCCTTCTGGCATCTCTTCCTCCTGCCAGGTGACCCCACAAATCTAATTTGTTCTGATGTAGGAGGAGGCTTTCAAGCCCTAGCCAGGAATGACTTCATAGTGCCCTTTCTTAGTGGAAGTCACATGTCAGTGGCAGTGTTATCATTCCCAATACACTTACCTCTAGACTCTTGGCCTGCTCTACTCCATTTATACTGCTTTTCCAATCCCTACCAGTTCCCGGTTTACAGTGTCTATATATGGAATGTATATTTGTGGATGTAATGATGTGTGGGTTCATTTGTATCTTACTGTGTATATTGTATGTGTGTGATCATATAAGTCATATATTTCAATATATATTTATATAATATTAGCCAAAGTGCTCAGCATTACCCAGATATTACTGCAAAATGGGTTAAGGAAAGGAAGCAAAAGTTTCTGTGTTTTTAAAATGGTAACCCTGTTATTATTGCTAGATATCCCATCCTTCATCCACACTGCCTCTCTATCAATGCCTCTGCTTTAGTGACTCTAGAATTTGTGCTTTTGGGGTCCAACTGAATTCCAGAACTGCTGCTGTTATGTCTGACCTGTCCTCTTAGTTCAAAACTGACCGTCCATAGTGTTTAAATTATGAATAAAAGCTAACAAATCAAGAGATGAACAACAACCCTTTGATTCTCCTTTCTGTTGCGCTGCACTTCTACTCTTGATCAAGCCTTACAAAAAAGGCTCCCCCTGGAAAAGTGCAATATATACTCCTTTTTATATTTATACTTATATTTTTATACTTTTTTATATATTTATATTTTTATATTAAAGTAGATGGAAGCAGTATATGGCATTGCCCAGGTAAGTGATGTTAAGCTCTTGTTATTTTGTCTGCTAGTCTTGCCTTTGACTGTTTGGAAATTTCACTTGTTCTGAGCCAGCAGATGGCACTGGTGTGCAAACTATAAAAAAACCATAACAGGTTAAAAATTTTGGTTCTAAAATGATCTGGGGAGTTTCCCCTTGAGTGCACCGGTATCCCATTAAAGCTGAGATCCTGCCATGGACCTGTTTCTACCAGACTGGCCATCCACAATCCAAATCATGACAGAAAAATAATGGATCGGCTGTTGTCAATCTTTCAGTCAGCTTAAATGAAAAATTCAAGGCTTATTTTATATATACAGGTGCCGGTCATAAATTTGGAATATCATGACAAAGTTGATTTATTTCAGTAATTCCCTTCAAAAAGTGAAACTTGTATATTAGATTCATTCATTACACACAGACTGATGTATTTCAAATGTTTATTTCTTTTAATTTTGATGATTATAACTGACAACTAATGAAAGTCCCAAATTCAATATCTCGGAAAATTAGAATATTGTGAAAAGGTTCAATATTGAAGACACCTGGTGCCACACTCTAATCAGCTAATTAACTCAAAACACCTGCAAAAGCCTTTAAATGGTCTC
This sequence comes from Polypterus bichir lapradei, assembly GCA_026402145.1. NCBI lineage: Eukaryota > Metazoa > Chordata > Cladistia > Polypteriformes > Polypteridae > Polypterus > Polypterus bichir. Next base: position 56,943,739 of record JANRMT010062854.1, on the reverse strand, counting down.
TCAGTCTAGTTCAGAAGGCTACACAATCATGGGGGAAGACTGCTGACTTGACAGTTGTCCAAAAGACGACCATTGACAGCTTGCACAAGGAGGGCAAGACACAAAAGGTCATTGCTAAAGAGGCTGGCTGTTCACAGAGCTCTGTGTCCAAGCACATTAATAGAGAGGCGAAGGGAAGCACAAGTTGTGGTAGAAAAAAGTGTACAAGAATAGGGATAACTGCACCCTGGAGAGGATTGTGAAACAAAATACAATTAAAACTGTGGGGGAGATTCACAAAGAGTGGACTGCAGCTGGAGTCAGTGCTTCAAGAACCACCACGCACAGACGTATGCAAGACATGGGTTTCAGCTGTCGCATTCCTTGTGTCAAGCCACTCTTGAACAAGAGACAGCGTCAGAAGCGTCTTGACTGGACTGCTGCTGAGTGGTCCAAAGTTATGTTCTCTGATGAAAGTAAATTTTGCATTTCCTGTGGAAATCAAGGTCCCAGAGTCTGGAGGAAGAGAGGAGAGGCACAGAATCCACGTTGCTTGAGGTCCAGTGTAACGTTTCCACAGTCAGTGATGCTTTGGGGTGCCATGTCTTCTGCTGGTGTTGGTCCATTGTGTTTTCTGAAGTCCAAGGTCAACGCAGCCGTCTACCAGGAAGTTTTAGAGCACTTCATGCTTCCTGCTGCTGACGAACTTTATGAAGATGCAGATTTTATTTTCCAACAGGACCTGGCACCTGCACAAAGTGCAGTACCTGGTTTAAGGACATGGTATCCCTGTTCTTGATTGGCCAACAAACTCGCCTGGCCTTAACCCCATAGAAAATCTATGGGGTATTGTGAAGATGAAGATGCAATATGCCAGACCCAACAATTCAGAAGAGCTGAAGGCCACTGTCAGAGCAACATGGGCTCTCATAACACCTAAACAGTGCCACAGACTGATCGACTCCATGCCACGCCGCATTGCTGCAATAATCCAGGCCAAATGAGCCCCAACTAAATATTGAGTGCTGTACATGCTCATACTTTTCATGTTCATACCTTTCAGTTGACCAACATTTCTAAAAATCCTTTTTTTGCATTGGTCTTAATTGATATTCTAATTTTCCAAGATACTGAATTTGGGACTTTCATTAGTTGTCAGTTATTATCATCAAAATTAAAAGAAATAAACATTTGAAATACATCAGTCTGTGTGTAATGAATGAATTTAATATACAAGTTTCACTTTTTGAATGGAATTACTGAAATAAATCAACTTTGTCATGATATTCTAATTTTATGACCGGCACCTGTATATATATATATATATATATATATATATATATATATATTGTGGAGCCAACCCGGACACAGACAGGCGGACATGTTGTTACTCACCACCACACGTTTATTATTTACAAATATTTACAATAGTTATGGTCACTAAGACCCAGTCCCGTGCACAAACCCCCAACACACACAAATGCCTCTTCTTCAAGCCGCCTCCACACTTCTCTCGTGCGTTGTCCTTCTTCCACCCAACTCCAGCCTTGAATGAAGGGAGACGGCCCCTTTTATACTCTCCCGGAAGAGCTCCAGGTGGTTCCCGGCATTCCCCTCTTGGCCGCGCCCCAGCGTGGCGGAAGTGCCGGCTGTCCTCCCGGCCGCTCTCCGGGTATCCTTCTAATTCTTCCCCCCAGCACTTCCTGGTGTGGCGGAAGTGCTGAGGCAACAGGTCCCCAAGGCATTGGGGCGCCTCCTGGCAGTGACCATGAGCCCCTGCAGGGTGGGGCTTCCATGCCCTCAACTCGTGGCCCCCAAAGCAACCAGGAAAGCGGCCCCCACGTGATTCAGGGTGGGCGCAGACCCACATCCGGTCCCTCACGGCATCCCGGCCGGGTCATTGCCCCTGGCATCCCTGACAATATATACAAGTCAATGTATGTGTGTGTGTATGTATGTTCCAGCATCACTTCCGAATGGTTAGAGTGATTTTCATGAATCTTGGTATACATGTTTCTCATTGGTTGACTAAAAATACTGTAGGGTGAAATCAGCCCTAACCCAGTAGTTCTCAACCTGTGGGGTGGGCTCCCCTAGGGGGGCGCGAAGTAACAAAAAGGGGGGTGCAAAGTTGTGAAAAAAAGAAAACAAGAATCAAAAATATGTGTTGAAACCAAAACAAATTAACTTAAACTACATTCTGATACTAGAATAATAAATATAGAGTTAGATAAATGTCGATCAAAGTTAAGTAGGTATAATAAAATATGCATCTACATTTCAAAAAAATGTTAGGGGGGGGGCGCAATTAAAACTGTTATGAAAACTTGGGTCACAAATACTTAAAGGTTGAGAAACGCTGCTCTAACCCACCCCCTTCTGGGTAGGGTGGGGGGTGATCTTGCGGTCTTGTATGTATGTTATCATCTAGTTGATGCTTGGAACATTTCTGGTGTGCTCCGTAAAAGCAACCAACACGTTTATCATGAAAAATCCATGGTATTATTTGTTTGTCATTTAATGTTTGTTTCTGTTAATTATATTTTCATTTTGCATTATTCTTATTGTAACAATGTGGTAGTGGTAATAGATCAATCAATCAGTCTAATAATAATATTAATTTAATTGACATTTTTTTACATCGTCAAAAATTCTGCATGTAAAAACAAAAATTAATCTGTCAAAAAACCTTACAAAAGGTTCAGTTTTCACATCGTTTTTACACCACTTTAAACTTACTCCGCGATTATATTTTGACTAAATAAGGCTATCTATTAGATAAGTAAGCAATTTTATTTTTATCTACATAAACATCCTATATTTATTTTGTAGATTCAATGGCTCTCTTTGCGATTTTTGTTTATTCATTAATGAACTAAATGTCATTTGTTTCACAACATCATAGCTAACGTGTTGGTGTTGCAATTTTTAAGATACGTAAAAAAAGAAATAGGAATTTTTGTTTAATACATTCATAATCAAAAAAACTAATTTAATTAAGTTATCAAAATCGAAGTTAAAGCATAGACCAAATATAGCTATGATATTTAACTTATAATATTTATTTATATAGGTAGAATATTTAACCTTTAATTGATTGTAAAAGAATTTCAATTGGAACAGACTAATTGGAGATTCTGTCTTGTATGTATGTAATCATCCACTTGACGCTTGGAACATTTGGACAATCACTGAAAATTGCTGGAATCAATTTGGACACACCCTGTTTCTCACATGGACAACTGTATGTGGCATGTTCAAGGGTAGGAAGTCATAAGAACCTTTATATATTAGCTAAAGAAGTAAAAACTAAAACATTGTATATAACAAGACACTTCAGTAAACAATACAACCACATTAGTGATTCTTCATTGTTTGTTAGTTTATTTTTATGGTTGTGTTTTGTTTTATTATATTTTTCCCAAACAATTAAAAAAAAACAACTTTATTTTCCTCCTGGGCAATGCCGGGTATTTCAACTAGTAATAATAATACATTTTATTTATATAGTGCCTTTCCCATACTCAGGGCACATCTCAGAAAGAACAGTAGGGTATATAACATTAGATACAAATATTTCCTCCATAGAACACTAGAACAGATAAATATACAAAGCAATAAACAGAATAAAGAGAAAAAAATAAACCAGAGTAAAATACTAAATTCAATACTAAAAGAAAGCCTTTACAAATAACATAATTTGTGATATAACATTCTCATAAATTATCATGAGTATCTGGACAGAGGTAAACTGACAGAAAAGAAAATATAGGATATACAAAGCATTAAACAGAATAAAAGACAATAAACCAGATAAAATATTAAACTCAATACTAAAAGAAAAGCCTGAACAAATAAAATCTTTTGTGATCTACTGTAACACACACACAGTATACCCTGAACACCTGGAAAGAAGGGGCAGAATGTTAGATTAACTTAAAAGCCTTCTTGAACAGATGATTTTTAAGTTGTTTTTTAAAAGAATGAATTGTGTAAACTGATCTCATCAATTTTGGGAGGTTCTTCCAAATTCTGTGTGCTATGCAGCTGAAAGCTCTGTCACCCATAGAGCGCAGATTAGTGTGGGGCAGAATCAGAGGACCTTAATAGGCAAACAGTAGAATAGTGATGGAGAAGGTCAATGATGCACTATAACCAAAGGCCAATTAAATCTTTGTAGGTTATTAATATAATTTTAAATTCAATCTTATAGACACAGGGAGCCAGTGAAGGCAAACTAGGATGGGTGTTATGTGCTTGCTGTTGCTGTGTTAAGGATACTTGCAGCAGACTTACTGGAGTTGTGATATAAGATTTGAAGGGGCATCTGCCAGTAGCAAGTTACAATAACTGATGCAGGATGTGATAAAAGCATCAACAAGTTTCTCAGCATTAGAAAAGGAGAGGAATGAGCGAACACGGGTATGTTATGGAGGTGAAAGTAAGAAAGTTTCTTAATGTAGTTTATGTGAGTGGAATAAGAAAGGGAGGAATCAAAAATGACTCCAAGATTTCCTGCATTACAAGAAGTTTTTGATTCACTTTTGTGTCTTACAATTCTTCTTACAAATGTAACTATGACATATAAGAAGTCACATTCAGGGGCTGACTTTGAAATTAAGGTTTGGAAAGCAGTGAGCCAGAAGTATTAGCAAACCACACCAACCAAGGAGTGTCCCTGAATATGTTTAAGTAATTTAACATTTTTATGAGGTGCTTTCAGAAAATAAATGGATGAAATTTAACATAGGGTGGTATCAGTATTTTCAAAATGCCACTTATCATTAACTTATCATTAAAAAAGTTGCCAAATAATCACAACTTTGAAAGTGACACCAACATCATCCTTAAAAACAAAATAGCTTTACCTTCACAGAAGAACAACATAATCACATATATAAAGCTCAATGTGTGTGTGTGTGTGTATTTGTCCTTATATAATTCTACACCCTTGGTTCAACAAAATTTTGAACACATATTCTATTTTGTCAGGAAGAGACACTGGACACTTGAACCCAAAATTCTGACCCTGAGGATGGCTTTGGGGGGTCCTTTTTACTAAAGTAAGTTTTAAGGACAGTACCTTTTCCCAGATTTGGACCCCTGAAATTAATTTATTTCTGGGCTGGAAAAATCCAGGAAATATCACTGTTATGTATTTTTAGCAAAGTGATTTGTCACACATAATTATTGTCTGATAAAAAAAAGATTTTTGAAGTTTATCAGAATTTATACATTTTTGTCAAAACTATGCCTGCTAAGAAGTGAAATGGACCTGGTCAAAGTGTCTTCTGCTGCCAAATACAAGTTAAATAGTTCTGCTTTAAAATGACTTACACAGGCAACGCCATGTGCTGCTGCAAGTATGTTAATAAAAAAAAAATACTCTTATTTTTACTTGTTTTGCAATCAATGACAGATAAAATTGAAACCACATTGTGCCTTCATCCCTGCCCTACAGTATACAGGGGTGAAAGTACTGAAAGCATTGGGCAGTCACTGTGCTAGAATTTTGTAACAGCATCTGTGATTTGACACCTGCTATCCTCACAATCACTTGGTTCCTCTGTGGGACTGGCCAGAGGCCCTCTAGTGTTCTGGAGGAATCATCCTGGTGATCTCACTGTCTGCTAGTAACTCCGCCACTTCATGGTGTTCTTCTTGAATTTCCTTCTTAGGGATCCTTGGCAAGAATATTAGTATGCTTGTAAATTTATGGCCTCTCTTTCTCTCTGGTATCTTGTCTGCTGTTGAGCCCTTTTTAGTCCTCCAGCACTCCTTGGCAATTGGCAATCCAATATAATGCATTAAACCATAAAATCATAAAGAAGTGGAATGTTCTTTTCACCAAAATGCAATTGTGTAAAGCTCATAACAGATGTACTTTTGTGTAACAGCAGAAAGATTGTCAAAGTAACTAGGAGATCATTAATAATTAATGAAGAGGTTTCCAGACTCAGATCTCAACCAGTCAGTTTGTCATTTTATAGGATGCCATACAAAGTGCACAAAAAGAACATTTAAAGCAATGATAGAAAAGCGTAACAAAAGGTCAAACAAAAGGATGAGTAACTAAGAAAATAATAAATGTAGGTATAACAGATACAAAACTCATAAGACAAAAAGTATGTAACATGGATGTTCCAATACAAAGTAATAAGTTACTTCTTTTGATAAACGATTTAACATTTGTTTTGTTTTCAGCTCAGAATTTTAGCAGTTTCCTAACTTTATAAAAAGCAAAAAAGTTTCCAAATGTCACTTTTCTGCACAAATGGCTCAACTGTCATTACCTTGGGTCAATTTTGACCCACTATATACTCTCTTTAGTAGGTTTTACTCTCAATTATGGTACTTTGCTTGTTTACAACCCATAAAAACATTCTAAATGTCATATTTGTTTAAACATGTGATAATCAGTACTACAGGTTAAGATAGTTGATTAATATACAGCAAATATAAAAAGCATTAACCCCTGTCACACACATGCGAGTAGGGGGATATTGTATGGACCAAGCAAAGGTAATTCCACGCCAGGCCAAGGGGTGGCAGGGTGCACTAAACCTTCCCCTGTTATCTCTACAGACTAGCTGTGGGAAAACCTATCTGATTCAGTGCTGATGATGCCGGTTCCGGCACCCAGAAGAATGTCACTTCCAGTTCAGGCGCCCAGAAGAACGTTGCTTTCTGCGCCCTGACTTATGTCAGAAGGGCATCACTTCCAGTTCTCTGCATCACTTCTGGTCTGATCCCTTAAAGCCACCATCTTTTCTAACCCTAGTCAGTTCTGTTTTGGACTCAGTATTGTCAACAGCTCTGTGCTATTACAAAAAAACATCTTGCAGCCAGGAAAATTATACGGGTGGCTGCCCCAAACCTTTTCACGTGTGTCGAATCTGTTCCTTTTTTACACCACCTTGGAAGTTTTTATATTTTATAGCTGTACAACCCTGGAAGAGTTAGAAGAAAGTTACCAGTTAGCAGAAACAGCTGTTGAAATGCAGAAAGATATTTATGTATGTTTTATAGATTATGTGAAAGCATTTGATCGTGTGAGGAATGAGCCATTAATTGAAATGCTTGAATCTATTGATGTGGATGGACAAAACTTAGAATTGTTAAAGAATTTACATTGGGACCGTGAAGCTGCCATTAGGTTACACTGACTTATATATACTCACTAATAAGTGATGAGAGGAACAAGACAAGGTTGTGCTTTTCTCATTATATACAGAAATAATTATCTGGTATATCAGGGAGCTTGAAAGGATAAAGGTTGGTGGCTAAATATAAACAATTTGTGGTACACAGATAATACACTGCTGTTAGCCAATGAAGAACAAAAACTGCAAAAACTTGTGGATGTGGTAGAAGAAGAAAGTGATAAGAAAGGTCTGGAAATCAACAGAAGGAAATCTTATATACTGGTATTTTCGAAGAAAGCAACTAGTCCTACATGTAAGAAAGGTTTGGTCAAAGGGGAAACCCTGGAGCAGGTGGATCAGTTTATATATCTGGGAAACATGTTGAAGGCTGCTACAAGAACAGACCAGAGGCCTCAGGTATGAACGGTGCATATGAACAGAAATGTTGCGTAAGAACATTTCCACGTTCAGATCGCGATGTATAAAACCTACACTTGGCGTAAAGCCACGCACTTTTCCATGATACCTCATACCCTGTCGTACGCAAGTTCTCTGCTCGGTTTTGCAGACTGGCGGCACCCAGCATCAAAGCAGTGCTACTGTTCCTGTGTGGTTACCCTTTATTTCTTAGAACCACATTTATGACGCGGCTTTATAAATACACTGAAACTAACCACATATTGTTTATTAGTGTAATGCATCTGATTGTAGATTACCTGTAACAATATAATGGTTCAGGGTATAACCATAGTATTCCAAATACCATAACTCAGTGTTTCCCAAACTCGGTCCTGGGGACCCCCTGTGGCTGCAGGTTTTTGTTCCAACCAGCTTCTGTTTTTAATTGAACTCCTGGGCTAATTAAGTGAACTGATATTTCCCAAGTTCTGTGTTTAGGGAACAATATAGAAATTAGAAAACTAAGTTATTATAGGAATAATGTATTTTTTTCTTTTTAACAGTGTTTTCATCTTGATTTTCATTCTACTTTTCAAGGTGTTCTAATTGTTTAATTAATCCATTATTTACTAATTATTGGGTCTGACTCTAAAGTAGTTGCAGCCTTTGATTTTTCAGTGTTGTTTGCCTGGGTATTTGATCTGCTTGTTTTAAATTGTCATTATTAAGATACAACGAAGGGGGAAAACTACACAGAGAAAGGGCAAAGTATAACGAAATCAACAAAAGAGAGTTAAGCATTTACATCTATAGCAAAAGCATAAATATTTCTAAATGTCTTATAAATGTAAAAATCATGCTGCTATGCTTTTGTGAATGTCAAATAAAAGAAAAGAAAATACCAGCTAATTAAATGAGATCAGTGTTATCAGGTGTTGTCACTGATTAGGGATCCGGTTGGAACAAAAACCTGCAGCTACATGGGGTCACCAGGACCGAGTTTGGGAAACACTGCCATAACTGCTTTAGCGTTGTTACTTTCACTGCACCATCTTCTTCTTCTTCTTTTTCTTCTTTCAGCTGCTCCCTTTTAAGGGTTGCCACAGCAGATCATCTTTTTCCATATTACTCTCACTGCACCACTCGGAGTATTTACAGTATATCACTGTATCTGAGTGGGGAATCACAGCAGCAGCTGATTGGAAAGAGAATTATCGGTATTGCAGCATCAAGCCCATGATGCCAAAGTCACAGCAAAACGTTTCAAAGCCTTTTCTGTACGGACTTCGCGGTTCAGAAACAGTTTCATCCCAAGAACTATAAACGCACTCAATCAATTGCTCCTTGTAGAACTGTTTGTACTTATAAGTACAATTACCCCACTGTAAACTTGCACTACAGTTATAATATTGCACAACCTGCGCCACTTTATAAAGCACGTATTTACATATGATGACAATATCATTTTAAGATGAAATGCAGCAAAATATATTGATTATATTATACAGATAAAACTTTAACTTCATTTAAATAATCTGTATTGTTAATAAATAAACATGTGAGGACACAGTGCCGCAGCACTAGCTAATTCACGTATTGTTCCTGCCTTGCGCGCTGTATATTTACTGATGCTGGCGCGACACTGGAAGGATAGATGAATAGAATAATTAAACACGTACTATGAAGATATTGCAATGTTCCTTAAAAGTTTTGAAGAATTGTCATTGTAAGCTTACAGGTGGCTTAACGTCTATTAAAGAGGTGATTGTGTGGCGATTGGGTATTTGAGGAAAGAAAAGTAAGGACAGAAATTGCAGGTTAGTACGTTTGAAAGAGACAGTACTGCCACAATAAATTATTTCATCGAAGGTCGCAGCAGCATCTTGTGTGAGACATGACCAATCACTGTGTTCCCATGTTTAATAACATGCTTTCATTCCAATCATCATGAAAATGATACCATGTATACATCTCAGTATTTTAATTATTCAGAGAGCTGTAATATCATGAATGTAATGGATTCTGTGTGTCCTGTCGGAGAAAGAGAAAGAACGGAAGTACATAGTGATTCACACACACAGAGCACATAGAAGATCAAATACAAAACAAAGCATTTAACGTGTTACTTTAGATACGATAGGATTTGAGAAACTAGTAAATTAAATGAATTTAAGATGAAGTTTATGATGTTCTACTTTAATGACAAAATAAACTGCATGATTAAAGTGGAAATTTCGAGATTAAAGTTGACATTTCGTGCTTTTTTCCCATTGTGTGCCTATTTTTTTTGTCTGTACCCTAATAAGCTCAGACGGTGGGCTACAACTCGCCTTTTCACGGCGGCTTTGATATGTGACTTCTTTTTTATTTTGGCACTGTGTGACTTTGTGAACTTGAGCTTTCAAGTTTCTCCAACACGCTATGTCTGTCGATCAACTTCCATTTGTTGATTATACCACTTGTCGGAGATGGCTGGGGTGGCGACCCGACCGGGACGCCTAGGAAGACCGAAGAAGGGCTTACGCCTTCCCCAGACCATGTGGAGGCGACCGCCCTGGTTCCTTTGGGGGCCATGGGTACAGAGCTTTGAAGCTCCACCCTGTAGGGGCCCGTGGTCACCGCCAGGGGGCGCCCCCATGCCTTTGGAGCCCTGGACCTCAGCACTTCCGCCACACCTGGAAGTGCTGGGGGGAAGAAGACTGGGGACACCCGGAGTGCTTCAGGGTACGCAGCCGGCACTTCCGCCACATGGGGGCGTGTTGGTGGGAGATTGCCGGGAAACACCTGGAGCACATCCGGGTGTGTATAAAAGGGGCCGCCAGCACGGGAGTGTAGTGGACGAGGCCTCTGGAGGAGGCAGAAGGCGGCCTGAAGAATAAAAGAGGCATTGTTGTTGGCCAGGGGTTTGTGTGCACTTTGAACTTGTAAATAGTTAAGAATAAATGTGTGTCGGGTGACGTTAACATGTCCGCCTGTCTGTGTCCGGGCCGGCTACCACACACTGTTTAAATCAACAAATAGTACGTTTTTCCTTTGCCTCCACTTGGTATTCGTGAAATTTGTATATTTCCCCCGTGCTTTTGCTGTTGCCTTTTCACAGAAGGCTGAGCTTAAGGGCTATTTATATTGATTTGCATATTCAAAGAGGGGTAATTCTGGGAGGAGACGGGGTGAGACAGAAGGCGTGTGCACGTGCGTTACTTTTCACGCTGATCGGGACTTATGTAGCGGAAGAACACGGAAGTTGGATTACGCACAGATTCCTGCATCTGGAATTTTCTGTGCGTAAGCACATTTCGGCTTTTGTGCTTACATCATATTATAGTGCGAATTCTACGCACGCCATTATGTATGAGGCCCCAGGAGATGAAGTGCCAAATTACCATAGCTAAGAGTGTATTCAAAAAGATGGAACAGGTTATCAAAAAGTGTGTCAGTAACTACTCAACAGCGAATATTGAAATGTTATGTTTAGTCAACTCTTCTGGACGATTAGCAAAGCTACTGAGGCACAATTAGAAGCAGTGGAAATGTTCAGAAGGATGATGAAAATATCATGGACTAAGAAGATTACAAACATAGAAGTCTTACAAAGAGTCAACGATTAACGTTTGCTGGATGGCCACAACGTGTAACTGGAATGAAGGCACTCGACATATGAATGAATCTTAAATACAGAAACGAGAACGAAGCCATAGCTGCAGCCCATGTCAGAAGTCTGGCACAGCACTTTGAATGAATGAAAACATTGAATTAAAGTGGATTTAACATAGCATTTTTGACACTGGTCAATATAAAAGTACTCTTTAATGTCAAAGTGACAACAGATCTCTGCAAAGTAATCTAAACAGAAGACAAGTATAAACATAAAATAAATGATTGCATAAGTATTCACCCCCTTTAATATGACACACCTGTATCATCACTGGTGCAGCCAATTTGCTTTAGAAGTCACATAATTAGCTAAACGTAGATCACATGTCTATCGTCAAGAGGTTTCAATTGATTCTAGGACAAATGTACACTATCCTAAAAGGTCTACCATGGAGTGAGTGAGTATGTATTGAAGGCTAACCTACTCAATGAAGACAAAGGAACTAACCATCAACTCCATGGGACTAAAAGTACAAGTCAGTGGATGGATAAACAAAATATACAAGTCACTGAACGTCTCTTGAAGTTCAGTAAAATCAATCATTAAGAAATGGAAAAAGCATAGTACAGGACAGCTGTAATTCTGCCTAGAGCAGGCTGTCTGCAAAAACTAAATGACCATGCAAGAAGAAGACTAGTGAAGGACACCACCAAGAGTCCTCTGTGGATGTGATGGGAGAGACTATGCATTCAACAAAAGTTGATCAGATGCTTCAACAACCACAGTTTTATGGGAGAGTAGCAAAGAGAAAGTTACCATTTATATAAAAAAAAAATCACACAAAATTTCTCTGCTAGAATTTGCCAGAAGTCACATAGAACATTCTGAAGTCAGTTGAAAGAAGATTATATGGCCCGATTACACCAAAATGTAGCTTTTTGGCTATCAGACTAAATACCATGTTTGGTGTATGCCAAACACTGCACATTAACAAAAAACACACAATCCACATAATGAAGCATAGAAGTGGCAGCATTATGATGTGGAGATGCTTCACTGCTGGAAGGTTTGTGAAGTTAATGAATGCAGCAGAATACAAGGAAACCCTGAAAAAAAAAACAGACATACCTGTAGTCTGCAAGAAACCTGCGCCTAGGGATAATACTGTAGTAGGAAAACAACCCCAAGCATAAAGCCGCAGATACACAAGAATGGCTTAGAAACAGCAATGCTAAGGTCCTGGAGTGGTCAGGTCAGAGTCAAGATCTCAACCCAAGAGAGAATTTGTGGATGGATTTGGAAAACCAAAAAAAACTTCAGCAGGGTGAATAATTGTAAAAAAGTTTTCGAGTGACCTAAAAGAGATGTCAGAATCAGTTCAAAGAAAGATCCATAAGGTACAGCAATAAGTCAATATTTGAAGACACTGTAATGGATAAAAAATTAAAAGGGCTCCCTCTAAATTTCATTACAGAAATATCACACTAGATAGAACAATATAATGCAACATTTACAGATGACACAAACAAATTTGCATACATGGACAGAAATTTAATTTATGAATTGTTTTGAGTTTGTGCACACATTACATAGCTCACTCAAGAACAGACCAAAAAATGTCAATTTATAATCAGTAATTAATCAAGCATGGAATTCTGTGAGGATGTGAGATGTGAGATGAAAAATTGAGTACCTGGAGAAAAAACTTTACAGAGAAAGGAAGGATATCCACACAGACAATAACAGGGTTATTTCAAAATCAGATCTAGTATTTTAGCATTATGGGTGCCAAAAGGTTCTATACTACACTGCTATTGTGGGCTGCATCAGAAGTGGGCAGGAGGAGGAGTATAGGAAACTAATCAAAGACTTTGTTAAATGGTGCAACTCAAACCACCTACAACTGAACACCAGCAAAACCAAGGAGCTGGTGGTGGATTTTAGGAGGCCCAGGACCCTCATGGACCCCATGATCATCAGAGGTGACTGTGTGCAGAGAGTGCAGCTGGATGATAAATTGGACTGGACTGCCAACACTGATGCTCTGTGTAAGAAAGGGCAGAGCCGACTATACCTCCTTAGAAGGTTAGCGTCTTTGCGACAGTTGTGGCGAGCCCCCTCTTCTATGCAGTGATGTGCAGGGGATGCAGCATAAAGAAGAGGGATGCCTCACGCCTGGACAAACTGGTGAGGAAGGCAGGCTCTATTGTAGGCACAGAGCTGGACAGTTTGACATCCATGGCAGAGCGACGGGCACTGAGCAGGCTCATGTAAATAATGGAGAATCCACTGCATCCACTGAACAGGATCATCTCCAGACAGAGGAGCAGCTTCAGTGACAGACTGCTGTCACTGTCCTCCTCCTCTGACAGACTGAAAGGACCGTTCCTCAAGTTGTTGTCTGTGTGGACTTTCCACATTTTGTCTATGTCTACATCTATTTATTTTTGGGCTTTCCCCCCAGTTACCCAAAGACACAGGGGTTAGACAAATTTTTGATTCTAAACTGGACTGTATGGATATTTGCAAGAGTGGGTCTTCTGTCTAACACTGATTTTTTTGATTTTCGTCTTGTGCTCAATGCTGCAGACTAGCCTCCAGCATCCAATGAGTATGAATTTGATTAACTGTGTCTGAGAATGTCATATGTTATATTGTCTTAAAGCTCATTATACATTTTATACAGTGCATTATTATACACTATATACCCTCCGTACTCAACTAAGATACATAATACCACTGTGGAATGAAAGGGGGTGCTGGCACTAATCATGTAATCTTCAATTTCCTCAACAACGCCGAGAAGATACCCAGTGAGGCCAGCTAACCTAATCCTTTTGGTCCGCCACCTTTAAGTTTTGAAAATGCTGGAAGGAGGTGTCATTCTTTCACTTCAGAATGCTACACTGAAATTCTAGAGAACTTTTTGAGGCCCCAACTGGAAGAAATGGATGTGGTGAATGCCTGGTTTCAACAGGATGGAGCAACAGCTCATATAATGCAGAGACCCACACAAGTTTCGCGGGAGATGTTTCCTGGGAAGCTAATCTACCTGCCTAGTGATGTTGGGTTGCCTTCACATTTGCCTGATCTCGCACCGTGCAATTTCTTCTTGTGCTATCTCAAGTTGAAGGTACACACACACCATCCTCAAAATTCTGCAGCCCTCAAGGACGCTGTTTCCCAGAAAATTGCAGCTATTCCTCTTGTAATGGAGTCATGCGAGCGTTCAGAAATTGTCTCAAAGAGTGTATCACTAATGATGGCCACCACCTTAAAGACATCATTTTTAAAACACAGTGAAAAAAATCTATTTTGTATACCCTTTCTTGTGTTGTAATGAAATATATTTCATCTTGTAGTGTTTTTGTAGAATCTTCTTATTCTTCTTTTTCTTTTGGCTGCTCCTGTTAGGGTTGCCACAGCAGATCATCTTCTTCCATATCATCCTGTCTTCTGCATCTTGCTCTGTTACACCCACCATCTCCCTGTCCTCTCTCACAACATCCATGAAACTTCTCTTGTGCCTTCCTCTTTTCCTCTTGCCTGGCAGCTCTATCATTAACATCCTTTTCCCAATATACCCAGCATCTCTCCTCTGCACACGTCCAAATCAACGCAATGTCGCCTTTCTGACTTTCTCTCCCAACTGTCCAGCTTGAGCTGACTCTCTATTGTACTCATTTCTAATCCTGTCCATCCTCGTCACACCCAATGCAAATCTTAACATCTTTAACTCTGCCTCCTCCAGCTCTGTATACTGCTTTCTGGTCAGTGCCACCGTCTCCAACCCATATAACATAGCTGGTCTCACTACCGTCCTGTAGACCTTCCCTTTCACTCTTGCTGATACCTGTCTGTCACAAATAACTCCTGACACTCTTCTCCATCCATTCCATCCTGCCTGCACTCTCTTTTTCACCTCTCTTCCACAATCCCTGTTACTCTGAATTGTTGATCCCAAGTATTTAAACTCATTCACCTTTGCCAACTCTACTCCCTGCATCCTCACCATTCCTCTGACCTCTTTCTCATTCACCCACATGTATTCTGTCTTGTTTTTATCGACCTTCATTCCTCTCCTCTCTAAAGCAAACCTCCAACTCTCCAGAATCTCCTCGACCTGCTCCCTACTCTCACTACAGATTATAATGTCATCAGCAAACATCATAGTCCACGGGGACTCCAGTCTAATCTCGTCTGTCAACCTGTCCATCACCATTGCAAATAAGAAAGGGCTCAGAGCCGATCCCTGATGTAATCCCACCTCAATGTTGAATGCATCTGTCACTCCTACTGCAGTTCTCACCACTGTCACACTTCCCTCGTTCATATCCTGTACAACTCTTACATACTTTTCTGATACTCCTGAGCTCCTCATACAATACAATTCCTCCTGAGGCACCCTGTCATATGCTTTCTCCAGGTCCACAAAGACGCAATGCAACTCCTTCTGGGCTTCTCTACACTTCCCCATCAACACCCTCAGAGCAAACACTGCATCTGTGGTGCTCTTTCCTGGCATGAAACCATACTGCTGCTCATTAATCATCACCTCCCTTCTTAACCTAGCTTCCACTACTCTTTTTAAGATTCCATTTAACAATCTGGTTAAAAACTCCCCTGCCAGCTCTCCTAAACACCTCCATGCTTCCACAGGTACTGTATATCATCTGGACCAACAGCTTTTCCATTCTTCATCCTTTTCATAGCTGTCCTTACTTCCTCCTTGCTAATCCTTTGCACTTCCTGATTAACTATCTCCCCATCATCCAACCTTCTCTCTCTCATTCTCTTCATTCATCAGCCTCTCAAAGTACTCTTTCCATCTGCTCAACACACTCTCTTTGCTCATGAGTATGTTTCCATCTTTATCCTTTATAACCCAACTCGCTGCATATCTTTCCCAGCTCCGTCCCTCTGTCTATCCAATAGGTACAGGTCCTTTTCTCCCTCCTTAGTGTCCAGCCTCTATACAATTCATCATATGCCTTTTCTTTAGCATTCTCTTCACCTTGCAACTTAGCTCCTTGTACTCTTTTCTACTTTCTGCATCTCCTGACTATCCCACTTGTTCTTCACCATCCTCTTCCTCTGTATACTCTACTGTACTTCCCCATTCCACCACCAGATTTTCTTTTAATCCTTTCTCTGTCCTGATGTCACACCAAGCACCCTTCTTGCTGTCACTCTTACTATGTCTGCTGCAGTTGCCCAGCTGTCTGGCAACTTTTCACTGCCACCCAGTGCCTGTCTTACCTCCTCCCTAAACTCAACCTTCCAGTCTTCCTTTTTCAATTTCTACCATTTGATCCTTTGCTTTGCCCTTCTTCTCCTCCACTTCTTCTTGATCTCCAACGTCATCCTACAGACCACCATCCTATGCTGCCTAACTACACTTTTCCCTGCCACCATTTTGCAGTCTTTAATCTCCTTCAGATTGACTCTTAGGCATAGGATATAATCTACCTGTATACATCTTCCTCCACCTTTATACGTCACCCTATGTTCCTCCCTCTTCTTAAAATACGTGTTCAGCACAGCCATGCCCTATATGCAAAATCCACTATCCTCTGACCTTCTTCATTCCTCTGCTTGACACCATACCTACTTATCACCTCCTCATCTCCTCTGTTCCCTTCACCAACATGTCCATTGAAATCCGCTCCAATCACCACTTTCTGTCCCTTAAGTACATTAATTATTTGCATTCATATAGCGCTTTTCTCACTACTCAGAGCACTCAGCAATTACAGGTTAAGGGCCTTGCTCAAGGGCCCAACAGAGGAGAGTCCTTTTTGGCATTTACAGGATTCTAACTGGCAACCTTCTGATTGCCAGTACAGATCCCTAGCCTCAGAGCCACCACTCCAAATTTTTTTTTTGTTCTTTATTTCACCTTATACAATTTCTTGTATTAGGAATTTGTTAGTTTTCACACACCCCTTGGGGTCAGAGCACAGGGTCAGCCATTGTACAACGTCCCTGGAGCATTTGAAGGTTAAGGGTCTTGCTCAAGGGCCCAGCAGAGTAGGATCTCTTTTGGGAGTGACGGGGATTCGAACCGGAAACCTTCGGGATACCACATTGTTCATCACCTCATCCATGGTGGGGGGGCACAAACCTATATAATATATTGCAGGAATAAAAAGAAAGAGATATGGAAGCTGAGAAATTTTGCAAAAATGAGGAGTGGACATAACAAAAAAGTCAAACAATTTAGAAACACATCAAAGGAATAGAGAGCAAAGAAGAAAAGATAATGTATATTATGTGAAACTTTAAATGTAATCAGCTGCCAGTTTTATAAGACGTTGCTTTCATTGTATTTTATTATACAATAGAAAATAAAAAAAATTGATAGCATTTTAGAAGTAGGACCAGAATCATTAAAGCACACACTCCATAAATGTTTCTTATTAGTTTTTTGTTTTGTATAAATGTGGTATCTCAAGTATACAAGATCTTAAATCACATTGTACCATATTTAGGTTTACAACTAAACAAACACCTTCACATACTCTTCCATCTTCTTGAAGTTCTTAACAATAAACAGATAAACAGAATCTCATTCTCATTAATTTTTTTTTTCAAAGGATATCCAGTGTTCGCCATTTTAGGCTAGGTCTGCACTTCTATATTTTCATTTAAAAATGATGTTTTCAATTGAAAAAAACCTCCATTCATACTAGCATTTTCACATAATTTATAAAACACATGCTCAACTACACTGGCCATGAGCACCTTACCACAGGATTTATCACAAAACTATAGCAAATCTGTAAATTGTTTGCATTTTGCACATATATGCAGCATTCAAACTGTACAAAACACAATTTAGATGCATAAAGGTAAGTAACACAACAAGCGCCATGGAAAGCAGCTTGTCTGTACCAGCTATTTTGGAATATTGCTTTCTTCCGTGAAGGGTGGGCAATTAGGGAATTAGATGTTGTAATAAGCAGAATCCAGTAAGAGAAAAACTGAGTAAGAAGCACAAGCAAATCAGAGCATGATTAGTCTTCATTTTCACTTGTCCACTCTGAAATGAGGAGGCTGTGTTTTCAGAAGTAACCAGCTCTGAGGAGAGTTTTTAAAAAGTCATCGTTTTTGGAGGTTGAAAACATCAGGGTAGTGTAGTCAAAATCCAAAAACTGAGACTAATGACTGCATTTAAAAAAAAAAAAAAACATGCTAGTGTAGATGGGGGCCTTAGAGTGACTACCAGGTTTAACCTGGTAATCTCGATTTCATGTTGTGGATTTTGGTGCAGAGGTGCAGTGGTCACCCTGAGATCCCAAGTCACTAACTTGATATCATTTTTTAGAAAGTGTTTTTAATAGTTTTTCAATGTTACTAGCTTGTATTTTTGAACAGTCCAAAATTTCTTGAACAGACCATTATTTATAAAACCCCAGCTAAAATCATTTTAAGCTTATGATTTGTATAGAGTCTATAGTATAGAAATTAAATTAAATATATATAAAACTGTTGAAGGTGCACTAAAAAATCACCGCTGACCACACTTGTACACAATGCCAATGTAAGATTTCAAGCTAAAGTAGTCAAGGATGCGAATCAGAATATATTGCTTGTCCAAGAGTATAGAACACACCCTGATCTTGGGATTGTGAAAGCCCATATCACATTGATCATAAATCCTCCTACAAGAATGCTTCTCAGTTTTCTGTCTCAAACTCTGACAGGATGTCCCATGACCTTCCCATTTTTTCCCAGTGTGTCTTGAAGACACACCTTGTTACTTAGGATTCTGTTACTGTGTGGAATTTCTACCCCGGTTCTCCTCATGCACTTTGCAATTGTTACAATCTGTTTAACTCTTGTTTGTGTTTTGGTTGGTTTTGTACTTTAGTTGTTGTTCTTATTTATAACATATATTCTTACACTGTCATATCACTCAAATGTTATGTATTATGGTTTTTTTTTTATAAGTTGGTAGCACTTTATAATAACTTGCAAAAATAAGTCATTAACAATTATTATATCATGCCTAAACAGATATTTATTTCATGTACATTCAAAAGATTTATAAATGTCATTAAATGGCAATTCATATATTGATAACACTTTAGAATATCTTTAATTATTAAGTCATTAACAAACATTCTATAATGCTTCTTGACATCTTTACAAATACATTTGTTCATTAGCTCTTGATCTTTTTGTACTGCTAAATCTAAACTTGAAACTATTCATCCATTGCAAACTTTTGTAACGATTCATTGTTGAAAATAATGCAAATTATTTTAAAGTATTATCTGCAAGTCACTTTTGATATGAAGTGTCTGCTAAACAAAATAATAATAATAATAAGATTAATACAATTGAATCTTTTTGGTCACCAGATTATGGAGCAATAAAATATTCATTTAAACTAGGCAAATTTATTAAAAACTAAATTACTTTATTAAGTTGTATCCTCTGTGAAATTCAGGAAGTTATTCCCGATTATGATTTCAGAAGGCACCATGTTAGAAGCAGTTTGTTCTGTGGGAGTGTCATGTGGCTAAGAAAGGCAGAACATGAAGCAAAGCCAGAGTCATAAAGGATCAGGCAGGTGTGTGAGTGTCATGAAGTGAGAGAAAGATGAATACAGAGTTGAGAGCAAGTCTTGTGCAGATGATAGGTGTTTTGTCATAGAGAAAAAGACTACGGTTCTTTGGGCATGTGGAGAGAAAGGCAGAAGATGGCTGGGTGAAGAGATGAGACAGGATGAGACCCAGAGGAGGGATGAAGAAAATATGACTGAAAAGTGGCATCAAATATTATAAAAAGAATAGGATTCACCACCAAAGATGTCACTTTCAGAGTGAGGAAAAAAGACTTGGCAAGCGACTAGCTAACCTGATGATGATGATGATGATTATTGTATCTTGTGTCCTTTAAGTCATTCAATCTACCAAAACCTCTAATCTAAGAAAACTAATGAAACCATATAATAAATGTCTTCATACAATTTTACCAAACCATGACTTTTTTTTAATCCAGTTTACTTTTTAGTATGATCTTTTCTTTTTTTTCTGATTTTTCTTTATTTTTCTTAATGTTTCAATGATTACTAATGCTTTATTTTAATTTTATTAATCCTGTATTCTGCGGTGGGCTGGCGCCCTGCCCGGGGTTTGTTTCCTGCCTTGCACCCTGTGTTGGCTGGGATTGGCTCCAGCGGATCCCCGTGACCCTGTAGTTAGGATGTAGCAGGTTGGATAATGGTTGGATAATCCTGTGTTATGTTTTTCATTCTAAGTTTTATCTTTTTTTATTTAAACATTTAGTCTGGACATGATAAGCAGGTTGGCATTCACATCCATTTTTGGAACCTGCATTATTTATTACCAGGTCTTAGCATTAATGAGTGAAAGACAAGAACTAACCTTTGATGAAGTGGCTTTCCATTAAAGAATTCTTATCAAATAGCAACTACTTCATTCATTTACCCATCCATTTTCTGAGCCTGCTTTATTCCTACTGAATTATGCAGCTTTAGGTGGAAGGCAGAAAACAAACTTCAACAAGACACTGCAGAGATACTATATACATAAATATTTCAATTCCTAATTGGTAAGCAAATATAGTTTATATGAAGTAAATTCTGTCACTCATACTTCATAGAAGCTCAACTGATTCCTAATGTGTGGAAAAAGATGGATAAATAACTCAGGTGTTTATTTTTGTGGAGTAAGTTATATTTCAGCTCCACTCTTAATCCAACTTACTATTTTTCCTGTTTCGGCATTAAGATTCTGACCTGACAATATAACAAATTTCGACTCTTTAAAGTATAAATGTACAGTAGATATTGAAATAAAGAGCACAAAAAAGAGAAATTTGCACAAGACATTAAATTTCAGAACAGCTTACCCGGTATGAAGCTTCTTTTGATCGAGTCTAATAAATTGGTCAAGATGATATTGATGGACTGCTTTAATAATATAATAATACAAAGCAACAATAGATGTGATGTTAAAAATGAAACAGAAATTTTCTTCTTGAAATTTGTCTGATACCTTTGACAGAAACAACTGCTACAGACTTGCCAGCGCTAGAGCTACTAGTCTTTCAGGTTACCAAAAATATTCAGGTACTGAAACTTTTTCTTCTCTAATTAAATTTTAGAAGTGATTATTGTGAATGGGAGGCACTAAATGCATGTTTAAGTAAAAATACATTAGAGGATTCTTTTTATATGCATAAGAGAGGATGTTTTGTTCCACTTCCTTTCCTTTGACAATAGCTTAACTTACAGTAAATATCTTCAGTGTTTACAGCTCTTGTAGTTTTCTGAATGGATCCCTGCAACTACGGGAAACCTTCAGGCTTTTAAATGATGATGTGTTTTAGAAAACACTTAATGTTAAAACTGCTTCTATTAAGTAAAGTGTAAATGTATGCTAAATAAAACAGGTAAGTTAGATAGACTAAAAACCTCAAATGCTGATTAGACAGCTTTAGATAAAAGGAGCTAATGACTTACACAATTACTACCTTTTTTTGGACACACCTACTTGATAACAAGATCTTACAATGAAGGGAAGGCCATTAAGTCAAATGCAGAAAAGCATATTAAAGATCAAGATGTTATCTGTAATTCATTAGGTGAAAATGCTAGCACAATTTTCAAGAAACAAAAAAAATCACATTTGTAATAATAATAAAAATGCACAACCACAAGCAATATAATACAATATCCTCCTCATATATTTTCCATTTAGTTTACACTTCTTTCTTGTTCATCTGACCTATGCATAAATACTAGGTAATACAGACAGCATAACCTTTAAAAAAGGCAACAAAATTATAAACCAAACTTATGCTAACACCGCACTGGATGGCTACTTTTATTGACAGGTGGCCTTTTAAAAGTGTCTTCAAAACAATCTAAATTCATTGGTATGGAGGCTTGACAAACTGAAAAGTGAGGATCAGGGATAAAGATCCACATTGAATCCAACATGTCTCATAACTGGGTCATTATCATCCTGAAAAAAGCCAGATAACTGCTTCCATACCTGCAACCTGCATAGTAGACCCAATACTATCTTAACTTTTTAAGGAACTGTCTCTTGTTTTAATTGGTCCTAGTTTGAATATTATCAATAAGTCTCTATCCATTGGCTCTGTACCCTCCGCTTTTAAAACTGCCATTATTAAGCCTTTGCTTAAAAACCTAGATCCAAAGATTTTGAATAACTATCAACCAATTTCCAATCTTTCTTTTATGTCTAGATTACCTGAAAGGGCTGTCCCTGATCAACTTAATGCCAGCTTGTCTGACAATAATCTTTTTGACAACTTTCAATCCGGCTTTCAGCCCCATCATTCTACAGAAACTTGTTTGACCAGAATAATCAATGATCTGCTGATCACTGTTGATTCGAGCTTGATGTTAGCGTTGCTGTTTCTTGATTTAAGTGCTACTTTTGACACCGTAGACCATGGCATACTTTTAAGCCGCCTGGAATAACGCCTGGAATAATGGGCATCCAGGGGATGGTACTTTCATGGTTTCAATCTTATTTAACAAACAAACCTCAACATGCAAGTTACAACAATACAATCTCCGAATTTTCTGAAGAAAAGTTTGGTTAACACCAGGGATCAGCTCTTTGGTCCATGCTTTTTTCCATCTATATTCTTCCCCTTGGTGATATCATCTGTAAATATTAGGGGTGTGTATTGGCAAGAATTTTTCATTACGATACATATTATAATACAGGGGTTACAATTCAACTATATTGTGATATATTGCAATACTGTAAGCAAGGTCATATATGGCAATTTTTAAAAATCTATCTTTAGGAAAACTATCATAGTGTAAAGAACACACCACCATATGCATGAAATCTGAGTAAAAATAAAACTTTACTTTTTTTTGCAATCATAACAGTGGGATCTGCAACAGCATTTATCACTGTCCCTATAATTTTAGACATCGTAGCAATACCTTTTGTGCAATTTGAGGAAAGGAATTAACATGTTCCTATATCACTAAAAAATTGCTGTACTTTTTGATCCTGCTTTAAAGGTTCATAGTATGCCACACTATGTTTCAAGTAGTTTATAAGAAAATGCGTAACAGCATAGCACTGCAATCTGAACAAAGGAATTAACATTTGTTTTATATAAGTAAAAAATAAAAGTGCTTGCAGAATTCTTTAGGTAAACAAATGGAGAAAATAAAAAAAATCAAACAGTGTTACATATAAATTCAGACAGTATATATATTTAATTCTGCTTTAAAGGTTCACATTCTATTGTAGTATGCAGGCCATTTTTTAAATTTTCAAACTGAAGTGGTTAATAAAAGAAAATGCATTGTCCTTGTAACATCCAACATCATAACACTATATTTTCTGCAATCTGGAAAAAGGAACTACATCTGCCTATATCAGTGAAAATTAAAACTGCCTGCAGGATTTCTAAAGAAAATATTAAACAAATGTAAGAAAATATGTATATATTGATAATGAACATATTTAGATCTTAAACTTGGATTGTACCTGTTATTACAGTTTGTATGTATGTCAGTACTTATTTTCTAATGTCAATGTTTTTGTGGAGGAAGATAAGATGGTCAACATGCCCAGCTTTCAGAACACTGCTTTGCAGTAACAATGTCTCCTGTGGTGAAGCTGAGAGATTCCAGTACTTTCATTTTTACCTCCTTGTACAACTTGGGCACAGCGATGTCAGTGATGTGTTGTCGGGAGGGTATGGTATGATGAGGCTCCATTGCATTTCCAATATTTCGGACGCCTTCACTCTCTACAACACTCAGAGGGCGCATATCTTTGCAAATGAAAGAGTATTGAGCGAGTTATTTTGTTTGCACGAGTTGAGGTCTGTGCTAACTTCGATGTTTGAACTTGTTCCATTAGTGCAGGTGTTCTCAACGTCGGTCCTGGGGACCCCCTGTGGCTGCAGGTTTTTGTTCCAACCAGATTCCTAATCAGTGACAACACCTTATAGCACTGATCTCATTTAATTAGCTGGTATTTTTTTTTTCTTTTATTCGACATTCAGAACAGCATGGCAGCATGATTTTTACATTTATAAGACATTTATAAATATTTCTGCTTTTGCTCTAGATTTAAATGCTTAACTCTCTTTTGTTGATTTCATTATACTTTGCCCTTTCTCTGTGCAGTTTTTCCCCCTTCATTGTATCTTAATAATGACAACTTAAAACAAGAAGAGCAGACACCCAGGCAAACAACACTGAATAATCAAAGGCTGCAGCTACTTTAGAGTCAGACCCACTAATTAGTAAATAATGGATTAATTAAACAATTAGAACACATGGGGGGCATTTTTCGTACGTGGATTACTGGTTTAGCCAGATGTCATTGTTGATAATTTGGCATGATCCTGGATCTGTTTTTCGAAACTCTTGCTGGATGTGTTGTCATAGCAGCACATCCAAATCCTCAAACCCACTCGGAGCAGGTTTGTTCCATGTAAACAAGTATTAGCTCACACACTTGATCAGTTTCCGTGCATGGAATTCATTCAGTCATGGCTTTGCCGTTCATGAATGAGCTACCGATTGATATCGGTGCGCAAATTATAAGAAGAGAATTTCATATAGAGAGGGTTTTACACGATCGGCAAGATCCTTTATTGCTCCCAGAGGAAATTCTTTTCGAAAGATACCGCTTTAGCCGAGGGGGAATATTGTACCTCAAAGATTTATTAGCACCTTATATTCAAAGTCAAACTAGGCGAAGTCGGGTTCTCACAACCACACAGACAGTATGCTTGCTTTGAGGTTTTTTTGCAAGCGGCACTTTTTTATATACTGTAGGCGATGCGGAAAATCTATCTAAAAGTGCAGTTTGCCAGGCAATTCGTAAAGTCTGTTTGGCTCTGAAATATTTACTTCGGGTTTTCATAGTGTTTCCTTACAGAAGTGTGCAGACAATAAAAGAGGCGTTTCATGGCATTGCAGGTACACAGGCAAAAACACCCACAGTTCCATAAAGAATCTCACAATCAGCCTAACATTCTCATTACCCAGGATTTCCAAATGTGATTGGGGCACATGGGACTGATCAGAGTGGAGTTTGATCAAACATTATTTGGAAAATGTACCTCTCCTCCTGATGAATAATCAGACACAGTGTCTTCAAATATTTGACCTTCGTCAATATATCGTTGGTCAGACACAAGTTCTAGAGATTTGACATTCCCTTCAACTGACCCAACAAAAAAAAAATGCCCTCAGAAACAGGGCGATGGGCATTTTGCTGGAGAGCCAACTCTTCTGCAGGGGTTAGGTCTGGACCGCATGGACCTCCACCTGTTTTTTGCTTCTCAGCCTTCTTATTAGCTTTAAAATTAATGTTTTTTTATATTATATATGATTCTTTATGTCAACAATTCTTTAAATAGTTATATACCAATATTTACCAGTTTGAAGTATATTCTTGTACTTCACTTTAACCTGTTCCCATGTTCTCCTTGTGCTCACGTTTGATATGGAATTATGACAAATAATAATTAATCTGACACAGGAAATGAAACGCTGCATTCAGTAAGTACAATGCACACTACTTAGCGTTTAATTTGTAGGCCACTTTTTGCCAGGACGTCTTTTCTGGTTTGGGCTGCTTTTGCAGTGTTACCCCTTGTGCATATTAAATCTTGAAATTCTTCATATCCTTCGAATAAAAGGTCCTGCTCCGCTTGTGTGATTTTGTTTCAGCCTATCAAAGACTTGCTGATCATGTTTTCTAGACTCAATATATATGGGCTTTTCAATCAGCGCGGGTGCACGCAATCATCTCGGATGATTAGATCCAGCTAGACTAATCTACTACACGGCTGCGTTTGAAACCCCCCCCCCCAACTCGCCTGAGTATTGAAAGCCTACACACATCAACCCTTACGCTATTTCCCTTGCAATCGGGGGTTTAAACACAATACAAAATGAACTGTGTGCCTTGAATCTTTGGATGTAAACTAATAATTAAAAAACGATACTATGTTTTTGAGAATCGATGCACTATCAAAAAAAAAATAATATTGCAATACTCAAGTGTATCGATATTTTTTTACACCGCTAGTAAAATATAGTGTTAATTTTCATTATTATGCTAACGATATGCAACTATATATACCTGTAAAGTCAAATAACCTTTCCCAACTGTTACATTTAGAGGTACTGTATATCTGTTAGAAATTAAAAAATGGATGAATGTGAACTTTCTGCTCGTAAATTGTGATAAAACAGAATTATTGGTTGTTGGATGAGCCAAATATGAACACCTGTGTAAGAGCTTGAGTGTTAATATTGATGACTGTTCTATCTGTGAAAGTTTAACCATTAAAAATCTTGGAGTAGTTTTCGATAATCACCATACCCTCCAGTCTTATATCAAGTCTATTACCAAAACGGCATCTTTCATCTTAGTAATATTGCAAGAATCCAATTTATTCTAGCTCTGCATGAAGCTGAAACATTAATACATGCATTTGTTTTTTTCTAGACTTGATTATTGTAATTCCTTTTTCTCTGGTCTTCCAAGTTGTACCACAAGAAGTCTTCAGCGTGTTCAGAATACTGCAGCTAGAATCTTGACAAAAACAAAAACATTTGAGCATATAACACCCATTCTAGCTTCCTTTCACTGGTTACCAGTACAAGCAAGAGTTAATTTTAAAGTTCTTCTTTTAACATATAAGGCCTTGCATGAAGTTGCACTTCCTTACTTAGCTGTGCCAATTACACCGTACACTCTGGCACATCCTCTTTGCTCTCTTAATGCTGGTGTTTTGGCCATTCCCTCAGTTAAAAAAAAAAATCAGTTGGTCAAAGAGCATTTGACTATCCTGCACCAATTCTTTGGAATGGCCTGCCATTATGTGTAAGAGAAGCACACTCAATTGAGGCTTTTAAATCAAGACTAAAATCCTATCTTTACTCCCTTCATTACAATGTGCCTTAGAATTCAGTCAGGTATATCATTCTTGAAATATAACTTATTATTTTACTCCTTTGTTGACATATCTTAACTTAAAGTTTTAATGTTATTTTATTTCAACCTTATTAGTCATTATTCCTTTAACATTGATGTTTTATCTTAATTTCTGTTTTTATTTGCTTATTTTGTATCTTGTCTCATGTATTCATCTAATTTGTACAGTGTTTTTGTGAAGTGATTTTGCACTTTAAATAAAGTTGATTTATTGATTGATATGCAGTTATGGATAGTTGACATGCAAAGATGACTGAAAATCATTTTTATGCTGGAGGCTTAGAGTGGGCTGTAATAAATCTTGCGTGACTAAAAACATAACATACAATACCAGAACATAACATTCTCAGATATCCAATTCAGGGTAGCTGGGGTAACCTATTAAAACATCATAAGGCAGGAAGAACAGCACCAGTCCGTCACAGAGCTCACTTGCGCACCCACGCACATGGTATTAGTTTAGACTGACCAATTGCCAAAACTCTTTGGAATAAGGGAGGAATATCTCAGCATTTGGAGGAAAGCTCAGTTTAGACAAGAGCTTTTAAAAATTTTCAAATATTACTGGATTTAAAATGAGACTAAATATCTTTTTTCACTCTTTACATTTTTTCTCCTTTAGCAAGTGAGTTTGCAAAATAAAGACTAGAAGAAGATCTTATATCTGACCAAAGTAGAAAAGCAGAGTCATTTGCAGTGCCTCAGTTTAGGTGCAATTAAATGTTTCTGCAAGATCCAAAGCCACTCTCGTCTCAGGGTGTTAGTGTGTAATCAGAAAAACATAGTGGCTCAGCCTGCACTTTATCAAAATTGCTCAGATGCACCTAAGCCTCATCAGGTGTTCTATTTGTACTGTATTGACACTTCTCTAGTAGATGACATTATTAACAGGGACAACTGAAGTGGCAGAGGCATTGATCAGGGCTAGCTTTGATTTCTGTGCACCACTAACCTCCAAATATTTCTCATTTTTGTATCCTAAAGTAATAAGGTATCATCCATTATTATACATGTGACAAGATGGCTCTCAATAGGCATAAAATATTCATTAAACAGCTATTTATAATAAAGAAAATGAGAATAAAATAGTAAAGAACTAAGAAATGTTGATGACTTCTCAGGCACTGCAAAATAATTTAGTAGCCTGTTTATATGGACCCAATGGACATAGTCCAGTTTGTTCCAACCATGAAATTCTTTCAAGATTTTTCTTTTATTGTGGAAGCCCTGTCTAACATCATACAGATGCAATACACTCCTCTTTGATCTCATTACATACGAAATCACTGCACTTGTTTGTCCTGTAACTGACTGCTTCAGGCTAAAGGATGTAAAAATAGGCCCTCTGCTATAAAGAGGAATTGCAGCATCCATTGTTTCATCAACAGTTTGTAAATGTTTCTCAAGCATTTACTGGAAGCTGCTCCCCAAACAGGCTTTCTGCCTTTTATGTGATTATAGAAAGACAACAAAAGAGTTCTCCAAGACAGATAGAACGGACATGACCTCTGAACTATCTACATTTTATCTTGGAATCACCAGTGTATGAAAACATTTGTATGTTTTCCTACTTGTTGAAGTTATATTTTTCCTACACAGAGAACAACTATCTGTTGATTCCATTCTCTAAGTGCTTTGCTGATTTCAAGGCATGGTGTCATACTGAAAGATGCTCAGCACCTTATTGGCAATTCATGTTTAGACTGTGCCAAAGGTATGCTCTCAGGTACAGGTAGTGATTTAATCTTTGCCAGGCCACAGTGACTGTCCTGTACTCTCTTGGCCATTTATAAACAAACAGTTCTTTGTTTTCTATTCCTATAACCATCTTCATACAGTGATTGACAAACCATGAAAACAAAAAAGGGAGATTACTTTATTCTGATTGTTAATTATTGTTCAGATCTTTACATCTTATGGTGATATCTATCTTAGACCAAAAACTGGTTGTGCAGCACCGTACAGCATTTGCTGATATGCTGCCTATCATTGGGGTATAGCCTCCTGCAGTCCTACGTGATTAGACACATTTCTCAAGTAAGTATACACTCACTGGCCACTTTATTACATACACCTTGCAAGTATCGGGGTGGATCCCTTTTTGCCTACAGAACGTCCGTAATTCTTGGTGGCATAGATTCAGCATTGTGCTGGAAACATTCCTCAGGGATTTTGGTCCATATTGACATAATAGCATCAAGCAGTTAGATTTGTCGGCTGCACATCCATGATGCAAATCTACCATTCCACCACATCCCAAAGGTGCTCTATTAGATTGAGATCTGGCGAGTGTGCAGGCCATTTGAGTACAGTGAACTCATTGTCATGGTCAAGAAAGTAGTTTGAGCTGATTTGAGCTTTGTGACATGGCATGTTATCCTGCTGGAAGCAGCCATCAGAAGATGGGTAAACTGCAGCGATAAAGGGATTGAAATGGTCAGCAACAATACTCATGTAGGCTATGGCATTTACACAATGCTCAGTTGGTAATAAGGGGCTCAAAGCGTGCCAAGAAGATATCCCCCACATCATTACACCACCACCACCACCAGCCTGAACCACTGATACAAGGCAGGATCAATCCATGCTTTCATGTTGTTGATGCCAGATTCTGAGGCTACCATTTGAATGTTGCAGTAGAAATCAAGCCTCCTCAGACCAGGCAATGTTTTTCCAATTTTCTGTTGTTCAATTTTGGTGAGTCTGTCAGAACTGTAGTCTCAGTTGCCTATTCTTAGCTGACAGGAGAGGCACCTGGTGTGGTCTCCTGCTGCTATAGCCCATCTGCTTCAATGTTCAATGTGCTGTGTATTCAAAGATGCTCTCTTGCATACCTTGGCTGTAACAAGTGGTTATTTGAGTTACTGTTGTATTTCTGTCACCTCAAAGCAGTCTGGTCATTCTCCACTGACCTTAACAAGGCATTTTCGCTCAGAAAACTGACACTCACTGGATATTTTCCTTTTTTTCGAACCTTTCTCTGTAAACCTTAGAGATGGTTTTGCATGAAAATCCCAGTAGATCTGCATTTTCTGGAATAATCAGACCATGTGATTGGCTGATTAGATATTTGCATTAACAAACAGTTGAACAGTGAGTGTACGAGCGATCCCTTAATGGGGTCCCACACCATCCAATAAGCCAGTTAGACAATGGGCAGGTCATTTCTGATTGCAATAATAATAAAAACAACAGTAATACATTGTATTTATATAGTGCCTTTCCTGTTTACAGCTTTATAGGTTATTAATAGAATTTTATATTCAATCCTGTAAGACACAGAGCCAGTGGAGGCAAGGCAGGATGTGTTCACTGATGCTGGTTCATGTAAGGATGCTTATAGCAGAGTTTTGAATCAAATGGAGCTGTGATATAAGATTTGAAGGGGCCAGTAGGGACATACGATAATCAATGCAGGATATGATAAAAGCATGGAGAAGTTTCTCAGCATTAGAAAAGGAGAGTAATGAGTAAACACAGGATATGTTAAGGATGTGGAAGTAAGACTGTTTTTTAACATAATTTATGTGGGTGGAATAAATAATACACAGTGCATGCTCTTAACCTCTCTCTCTTATTTATTCCACCCACATAAATTACGTTAAAAACAGTCTTACTTCCACATCCTTAACATATCCTGCATTGCCACATCCACCACACGACAAACCAACCAAATATACAAATGCAGATGCGACTGGTGAAAATTTAGAAAAGGAACTGGATGGAGTGGGAAGACAGGGAAATATATAAATGGACAATGGATTTGTGTTAATTGAATTATTTAGATTTTTAATTTTATTATGGAAAAAGTAGATGAATTTTTCATAAACTTCTAATTGGGCAAGATGCAGGTTGAAGTAGTTTATTAAATACAGAGAAGAAAACTCTCAGGTTATCATGGCCACGTTCTATTATTCTGTCATAATGCGTGTTCTTGGCTGCAATTAGTGCATCTCTGTAAGCACTTGGATGATCACAGAAAGCCTGGACATATACAGTGAGGCTTGTCTTACATGAGATTCTCTCAAGGCATCTTGGGGCTGTATTCATAGATCATACAGGTGACTTACACCGAAGAGCTGAACACTTAAAGGAGACCTCCCTACGTTTTGAAGCAGCTGTTTTACCTGGTGCTGAATGAAGGGCTGAGTTATAGTAGTCAACAAGACTATCAAGTGTTGATGGAGTAGGGGAAGACAGAAAAAGATCAGAAATGGATCCAGCAAGGATTGAAGGGCAGATATTTTTGAGGTTTCTGAAAGAAATTTGACATTTACAGGTAAGAGGAGGGAGAGGTAAAGAAACAGTAAAAAGTACTGCTTTATGATCAGACAGGCCCAAATCACTCATATGAGTGGTGCTGACAGATAAGCCAGATGTGCTGATCAGGTTTACTATGGGACCACCAGAGTGGATCGGAAAATGAACATGTTGCACCAAGGATGGCAAGGACAGGAATTAATTTCTCAGTTTACATGTAGGAATGTCAATACGGATGCTGAAATTACCCACTGAAGTGGGTTAATAGTTTATATCCATTTTAAAAACTTGATATCAAATTTAGGAACAATGCTATCAGATTTCAAATGTTTCATATCAAAGTTTCATATCAAATACCATAAGTTTGATATCTAATTTAAAAACATTGATGTCAAAGGTACAGCATTTTATATTAAAATCAATAAATGCCATGTATGAGGCAAGCCATTTTAGCATTTAATCACTCTCTTTTGATATCAAATTCCTAAATACAGTCAGCAAAGGAATAACAGTCAACATCAAATTTCAAAAGCTCAACATCAAATTTCCATGGGTTGATATCAAATTTTAAAAAGCCGATATCAAATTTAAAACTCATGATATCAATTTTTTGAAGGCAGAGTTCAAATTTAAAAAACTAAATGTTAAAACAGCTTGTCATACAGATGTGCTGTGATGCAAGAATGCCTAATCTCACGCCCCTTGCACAAGTGCAGATTGTGTACGACAATGGCTGACCAAATGCATAGTGTTATATGCTGCTACTTTTCACAGATGGAGACGAATACACTCATCCAATGCAATATTTGTGAGATGAAGGAATAGTACAGTGGCAAAACAAGCAGACTATTTAATATTTAAAAAGCACACATGCTGACCAATAGTAAGACGTGGAAAAACAAAGATGAAGCAAATCTGAAGCATGGTGATTTAGCTGCAACTAGTGCCAGATAAGGGACAGTGCAGGATGGTTTTCAAAGAGGTACAAAACATTATCCATCTGAGTCTGCTGCTAACAGGGTTATGTAGACAATGGTTTACTAAAGACTTCTTTGTTGAGTTAAAGTGTGGATGTTTACCACTCTTTAATACTTATGAAAAGTAAAGCCTGTTTATTAGCATAACGGAGAAATCATAAAAGTGTAAAGCATCACTGTCAGAGGTTCCGTTTGAGGGTTTTTTTTTCCCTAATTAAAATGCAGTGGACAGTACAACCAATGTCCGTAAATATGAATGACAAGTATTTTAGCTGCATCAGTAACAACATCTAGTGTAACAAAATGTCATTTTTCTACTTAATTTTGTACAACTAAAATTGCTTTGTGTCTTTTCCTACAGTCCAAAGATATTCTGGTTGGGTGGACTGACGATGTTAAATTGGCCCCGATGTGTGTGTTTGTTGACCCTGTTATGGGCTGTCCAGGGATTGTCCCTGCCTTGCTCCCACAGGGGCAAAATAGGATTAAGCGTAAAAATGTCAATGTTACTTTTTCTAAATACACATTTCAAACTTAACTAACTGCAAAGCTAATAAGAAAAAATCTTTCTCAGTAAAACAGAAGGGCAGAGTATAATAGAAAATGCAAATGTGGGAACATTATTTTTTTGTAAATGTTAATGTTCAATGGCAATCACATTCATGAAATTTATTGCCCATTTTACATGTATTAAATAATCGCATTTTTATGAAAACATAAAAATTAATATTATCTTTATTACGTATGTATATTCCTTCTGGAAAGTATGGTGGAACAGTGGTAGTGCTGTTGCCTTGAAGTAAAGAGACCTGGGTTCTCCTTGTGTGGAGATTGCATGTTCTCACTATGTTTGCACTAGTCTTCTCCCACAGTCAAAAGATTTGCATTTTAGGTGAACTGATGAGGCTAGATTGCCCATAGTGTGTTTGATGTGTCTTTGTGTGTGTTCACCCTGCTGTGGTGCCTTGTCCTGAGTTTGTTCCTGCCTTATGCCATGTGTCAGTTTGGACTGGTTCTGCCCCAACAATGTCCCTTGTCTAAATTAAGTTATAATGACATGGCATGTTCACTCTATTAATGCATATTTTTTAGTAAATCTGTCATGGTGATCTTGATGCTGTGCCTTGATATTAGTTAATTTAAATATAAACTGACCAATTAATATTCACCATTCTAAAACACTATTATCAGTTGAAAACAAATTCCTATGCCATTTAAAAAATACTCAGTATCAGTATTGGAGATTCTAACACTACATACTTTCAATCAATTTCAAAAATGGTGGTATTTCCCATCCCTAGTACCCAAGTTCCAAATGTTGCCCTATATTTCTGCATGTAGAGAAAAAAATGAAGTGTTAGATGGGTGGGAATATTTTGATATAAAGTTGAGCACACAAGGTAATCATATATTTAATATTTTCTGTCAATCACTTTTTGGCAACAAGTTTCACCGTGCAGGAGATCCCTGCATGAGGTGCAGTGCATGGTTCTTTTCATCCACACATATTTTCTAACTACGTAGCGCTATGGACAACGTCAAAAAAAAATTTAAAAAATGGAGAACTCTGAAGAGAGTGAATTAAGAGTGAATGTTATGTTCATGAAAAGAATTGGAATGTACAGTAGATCAAAAACAAAAGCATTGGCACATTTGCACATGTTTTGCACATTCACATTAAAAGTTACAACATTGGAATTTCTTGTTTTCCTGTGTGGTAAATTTAAAATGTGAGCATGGAAAGAAAAACAATTATTTATTCTTGTGTGTAATTTATGTAATAAAGGCATAAATGTTTATTTTCACATTGACAAGGAAAATATGTTAAACTAACCCATTTAAATATTATTAATACATAAAGCGTTAAACTCTTTCATGGCATAATAAAATTAATGACAACTAAATGCAGGCACCTTGCAGCTCCAGAGTCCTTGATTTGTATGTATATCTGCTTGGGAATTGTCTGTGTGAAGAATGCATGTTGTCCCTGTGTGTACTGAGGCTGCAATTAAAACACTGAAGTAATCAACAACATTAATTATCAACACTTATTTTTGTTGCCACTACAAGTGCTACTGTGGGCTCACAGTACATGGTACATAAAATCAGTGGGGGAAGTGAAAGTGCTTTGAGACAAATGTTTACCTGGACCAAGAAGAGTAGCCTTCAAAACCAGAGGTAATGAAGAAGTTTGGACCAAATATTTCAAAGTCTAGGCATATATCTCAAGTCAATCAAACCAAACAGTAAAATGTAAAGTTTGTAAAATAGAATTTGCTTTCCAGGACAGCACAAACACGTAAGCATGCAGGAGCCACCACATTCACATTCTCTGAGTTGGTTATGTGTTAGCACTCAGGATAATAATTACCTTGGAACTGGTTAACTGAAATTACAAGAAGGGTATCTTTGTAGCCAGGAGATGAATGTTGAATAGGAGGGGCAATGTTGAGTAGAAGGGACTACAGTGTCGAGTAGGAGGGGTTTTTGGTATGGTAACATCTGATTGGTCATGATGTAAAGTGAATATGTAATCTCTTGTCATTATGCATGCTGCCTGATGCAGAGAATTGAACTGCTGGCTTGACATCTCACTTCGATCACCAAACTCCCACAAATTCTAAAAAAAAGCATAAATTATACTTTTTCCTCAGATTCAGCACACACTCTAAGCCAGACGGATGGAACAAGCTGGATATTTAAAATACAATTTTTTGTCTAAAAGAAGTTATGGGTGAAGAAATTAGAATTAAATCAGACCAATGAGTGACAGATGTTTGCTTGTTAAACATAGAAAGAGGAGCACTGATTATCAGGAGTATTTTCCTTGCAAATTTATGTGGTCTGAAGTCCTGTATAAGACAATGTTTCATTAAAAAAATGGACCAGTGTCTTAAACAGTTTGAGTTTCAGTGAAAGGTCTGGAACATGCCAACAGACTCTGAATGTTGCCATACTATGCTGTACTGATTTCTTATACCATCCTTTATGTACAATTAAGTTAAGAGAAATGTTTACATTTTTGATGTAAAAGAAAGATAACTTAAAAAAACGATTAACAGCACACATCAGTGATAATGAAATGTACTATAAAAATGAATAAGTACATTTTAATATGTATTCATTTTAAATATGAAGTGGTCAAATTTTAAGTAAAAAGTTATTTTTCAGTGATAATGCACTTATATGGGTAGTTAATCAAGTCAGTTGCCAATGATCACAGGTAAGGGGACTACAATTGAGACTATTTGCACTATATGAGGATAATTCTGATGTTAAAAGTGATCTATAAAATGGGGTTGCAAGTATAAAGTATTAGAGATCAAAAATATTGAAACTGTGTTTTTATTAAATCTTAAGGAAATGTAAGAGATTATGTTTGGGAGAAATAAAATGAATATATGCACAGTTTAATTAAAATTGTTAGCACAGAGAAGAAATAAATATGTAACACTTTTAGGTGTTTAAAAAAGTGCTGAACAACTAAGGTATTATATATATTTTTCTTAGTATATTCTAAATGTGAAAAAAATCTTCATTCATCTGTTGAAAAATGCCAGTTCTTACACCATTTGTTTATCTATTTCACTCGACTGGAGTTGTCTTTCATAGTATCTAATATGAGATTGGGAGCGGAGGGTGTAGAATTTCTGTCACTAAATGAGCTAAACTGGTGGAAGTGTAGCTGTATAAGGCTTATTCAGGAGGTCTCAAAGTCAGAAGCCCCACTGGGACAGATGTAACTCTGTGCTAAGAACAATGCCTCCATTCCACTGAAAGATGGAACTGTAATCTTCAAAGACCTCACTGAAGTGCTAAAAGACAATTACACTGTTCCAATGGCTTCTCATTGGCTGTACTTGTATGTACAAAAATAAGTATACTGCAATGTATATTAGGAGTGATAGCTACATTTTAAAGCAAGTTTTATATATAGGTGGTTCTTAAGTAGTATATTTTATATTATTTCCACCATTGTTACTGAAGGAATATGGATATATATCAGTCTTCCATCATTGTAATATAAACACCTCATGACAGAATTACTTTTTAGGTAGTGTGTTGTATCGCTAAAGGCATTAAACTGAAAAGTTGCTGGTTCAATACCCACCCCAAAGTATACCACTCAAAATTAGCTTGAAAAGTCTGACCATTCCTTGTTTCTTTTCATAAACAAAAGCTAAAGATTAACGTATCTACTTTTAAATCTGATTAGTAACTTTGAAATGATTGACAGAAGTCTAATGTAAGTCTTTCTATTTTTCTTTCCAAATACACAAAATTAGACACATTCTGTTTTAAATAATTTTTAAAATAATTTTGCTCCTACTAGAAAGTGCTGAACATGTTCAGATCAAAATGATAATTAATGGCATTTGCTCCAGACATAAGCATTCTCCTGCTTTCTATTTTGCCTGACTAAAAAAATACAGATATGAAAATTGAGCAGACTAAAAAGAAATGAAATGTTGTTCATTTTGCAGACACCAGTTTGCTGCACATGTGGCAAAGTCTGCAAATTATCACCAACTACAGTATATGATGCCAGTGAAAAAAGCCAGATGTTTAGAGCCACACAGACACAGGGAAAACATTCCATGAGCCAGTAATGCTAACTACAGCACCACTGGTACATCTTAAATTATAACTCCATTTTGAATAGACAGATGTATAGTTTTTAGCTGTTTTTTGTTGCACTATTGGAATTAAAAAGAAATTGGGTTGGAACAAAAACCTGCAGCCTCTGTGGCGCTTCAAGACTGACTTTGCCCACCCCTGACCTAGAGGGTTTAGGCTTTCTATTTAACTTTGCATGTAACCTTTATTATATGGAGCGTTGTGCAGCATTGCATGTATAATGGATCAGATAAGTTCGTTATATACTTTTCCAAGGTTGAAAATATTGCATGCATTTATGTTCTCTTTTGCATTTTGTATTTTTGAGGTGTACTATAATGTTATTAGATTATTCATATTTTATAATTTGATTAATTTTGTTAATTAAATTGGATTTTTTCTTGCAACGAATAGCATGCTTTCTAACAAAGTCAAGGCTGTACAAAGTGGTAAAAGATACAATGAGTTCAATCACAATCTGTGCCATTTTTTTATTCTTGTCATTCTGTTGTGGAAGGTAAAACACAAGACATCAGACAGATTTCATTGAAAAGTGTCCAACAGCCAAAAAGAAGCAGAAAGCAAACTCCATGAAAGTTTCTCGCGTTTTTACCCAAAAACAGAAACTGAACTGAGTTCTTTACAAATATTTCAGAAAAATAG
The DNA here is from genome assembly GCA_026402145.1 of Polypterus bichir lapradei. Taxonomy (NCBI): domain Eukaryota; kingdom Metazoa; phylum Chordata; class Cladistia; order Polypteriformes; family Polypteridae; genus Polypterus; species Polypterus bichir. The sequence goes on along the minus strand of JANRMT010062854.1, from coordinate 56,906,106 downwards.
CAACTGAACTGAGACCACAATTTACAAGCAGCAACTGAAATTAAAACTATTTTAGAAAAACTTCTAATAAAAACCAGCTACTGTCCTTCCCTTATTTATTAAAATGAACACAAAAACCTGGCTTTTCCACTGACAGAGAGCTCATATGTGTCTCAAAACACACATAAAATGTTACTAAATCATTATCACAATGTCAAGGTTATTTCACTCAGAATACACTGCATTGTTGTTTAGCTTAACAAGACTTCCAGGCTTAAAACCTATCACCTGAAATCTGTCAACTGCAAAGGTAGTAGTTCCCATACATTTACATTTATTTCCTTAACAGACACTTTTATCCAAAGTGACTAACAAAATAGGTTAATGTAATGGACCAAACATAGTCTGGAGGACTGTTTCAGAAGAAGTGTTATAAAACAAAGTTACAAAAACTGATCATATCAAGTAAGGAACTCCAAACAAAATACAACCTGCTTACAATTCTTAGGCTACAAAACATAACAGCTAATATCAGGCAGACTTTCAGTAAACAAGAGACTCATCAAACACTTCTTAAACATCTTGAGGAAGTCATAGTTTCGAAAGGAAGTGGGCAGCTTGTTCCACCAGCCAGTAACTACACATGAAAACATGGATTGAGCTTTTATACCACATATTACTGGCATCACAGGACACAATTTAACAGCAGACATGAGTGGGAGAGAAGGAGCTTAGGATCTCACTAGTGTCTCCATATATTGGCGTTGACCCACTGATTACTCTAAAGGCAAGCTTTAAAGATTTGAACTTAATACATCCAGCTACAATAAGCCAATGTAGTGGTACTCTGTATTACAGCAAATAACAATTTTTATGTTGTGTATCAATACATTGTGGATAGGACCCACCACAGTAACTGGATCCCAGTATCTTTCAGAGTTAAATCACCTCAGCCCTCTCCTCCAATTTCTTTGGACAAAATGTACAAAAGAGAATTCATAATAAAAATTCAGTCCAACGTAACTTATTCTTATACACCACTACTCTTAGTAGACAGGCCCAGAGTACATGCATAGGTTAAAAGTATAAGATAATAACAGTAAAATGCATGTATCGACTGTACCAGATATAGGCAAACTCCAAAATGAGACTGAAAAATATACTTGAGTGGTAAACAACATTTGTATTAGTTACAATTTTGATTTTTTCTCTGATTTTTGCTCTACTGCTACCTCATAGTTAATCTGTAACAGGTGTGGGCTGTATATGAGTTTTAAGAAAGGAATCCTGTGGTTTTGTGACAAAAAATGTTATTACCATAGACCTAAATCTTCCTAAGACATTCTGAATGCAACACAACTAGAATGAAGCAATTCCTTGATTCCTTCCTTCAAACTTCTAGTAATTGAAATGTTACACAGACATTATAAAAGGTAAGCCTATTGAGATGTTATGAGAATTTACTTGGAAAAAAGCCAAAAAATATATGCTAATAAAAATAAAATAATAAAATAAAGCAAATAAAATATAATATTGTATTTAAAATTGGAAAGGAAGGTGATTCAAAAACTGATGTATCCTGATACCTGTAAGTGTGACTCAACATTGTGTGTTTTCATCATCAAAATTATTAACATGTACTTCTATAAAAAAAACTGTAAAATGTAGTATACACTAAGGCTTAGTTCAGAAAAAAGAATAATATGAACACTTTGAAATAATATTCTGTGATATGTGCATTATATGTGCATAAAAAATACACTTTACAAAGTTAATTTTATTATTTGCTAGATGTCAATTTTACAGCTACTTAGATTTTTTTATATTTCTTATTGTGTATATATTTTTTACAATAAAAGTTCACAATGAAGCAAAATTTGCATAGTTTCTCTGGTATACTGATGCTTGTTATGTACAAAATTGAAATGCTTTGATTGGTGTCTCCCAATTCAGGTGAGGTTAGTTACATACTACACCCTTATTAGGTAGGCTCTATTACAATGACATGGCTTCACAGACGCACTCAAGTCCTCCCCACCCAAGTGCTTGACTCTAATTGTATTCAGAGCAGCTTCAAATGTTAATTAGAATCCTTAAGGTTGACTTACTACCTCACTAATGCCTGGGTGGGCTTTCTTTGTGTATGTTCATTTTCTCATGTATCACAAAGAGGTGACTGATCAATTGGCAAAAATATGCATATATAATAATAATAGCCTGCTCAGCATGTTTTTACTGTGACCATCACCAGACAAAGCAGCATGGAAATGGTGACAAAGATGTTACCAACAATAGCAGCAAAATGGAACACTAGTTGGAGCAACTTCCTCATTAAACCTTGGGTTTCGCTCTTTGGCATCTTGCATGTCTTTTAGAATTTTGTAAATACCACATTGGTTTTCCCCTGGTTCTCAAGTACCATGTTAAACATCTATGTGTTACGTTAATCAGTGATCCTGAATTGGTCTGGTTGGAAAAAGTTTACTGTAAAAGACTTGTATCCTATAAAGAGCTGCTTAATACAATACACCCAGTGCTTTGAAGATAACCATTGACTCCATAAGTTTGAAAATACTAGGTTCAAAAAATGTACTCTAGATGTTTATGTTTGGTTATTTAATCTATGATCCCAGGTGGGACCTAGAACTAAACAATTCACCAGTTTCGTTGAATGGTGCACTCATCTACTAACTGAGCTAGTTACCAACCTTGTTTGCATATCTTTAAACTGTTGGAAAAAACTTCTGGGAAAAAAAACAGGCACCATATATGGGAAATACACCAAGATACAAGTCTTGTGTGAGAGCGTTGGTATCCACTACACCACTGTGTTACCTAGGAAACACACTTCTGGAAGGAAAGCCTGAAGTTGTCATTATCCCCTCAGAACTAGGAATGAGAAATAATGAGATAACACACAAAGGCTGAAGAAAATTGACATTAATGTTACACAGTACTTTTCCTAATAGTGGCAACAGTGATTAACACTGCTGCCTCAAAGCAGCAAACAGTCCTGTATTTGCAGCCTGGCCATAGCACTGTCCATGTGGAGTCTTACCATATCTGCTTGGGTTTTCCTGCCATATGCCAAAGATATATGAGTGTGTTAGGTTTATTAGCAACTCTATGTAGACACCCTTCAGCTAAACTGTAAGCCAAATTTATTCCCCTATTGGACATTTAAAATAAGTTAGTTGAAATTACAGATACAGCGGGAAGACTCATATTTTTCTATACTCCTACAGGTTACAGATATCTTCAGTTGCTCACATGTAGCAGTCACATTAATCAGTCTCGAAAATGTGTCCTCACCGTTATTCCTCATACAAAAAGGAAGCATTTTAAAAAGAGTATCTAGGTCTGATGCATGTCGACAGCAGCGTTGGAAGAATGGAACATAAAGAAAAAGAAACCACCATCATGACTGACAATGCTGCTATTATGATCTGTGTGGTACAGGTGAGCTACTTCATGTTGGCTGCTTTGCGCACATGCTCACTTTGGTATCGCACGCTGCTGTGAAAATTCCAACAAAAGCCAAATTGCTTGTCTAGGTGATGCACGTTGCAATCTTTTTCCACCATAGCGGTACACCTAGCCACTTAATTAAAGAGAAGCAACATTTATTGGACTTGCCAACACACAAACTTGAGATTGTTCCCACAGTGGAACAGTGCACTGGAAATGCTAGAAAGGTTTCTGGACCAACAGCCAGCTATGTCAGCAGTGAGGCTTCTCCTGGTGTGACTGGCATTCAGCGCTCTTGTTTGCAACACATCCGTCACAGGTGGCCAGTCGTTTTTAAAGTAGTGACATTAGAAACGTGGTGATGCTTTACTTAAGATCTTCATAAAGCCTAGATACTATAACTTCCCTCATTTGCTTTATTGGTATAGCATACCAAAATCTGTATCATTTGTCGAAAGGCCTTGCTTTCAACAATGGCATAGAATCTCACATCTTTACAGATAAAAACTGCTATAGATGCTGTTATTTTTTGGGCACAAGGTAAATTAAATGGAAGCATGGAGCTAAATGCTTTCTCCAGTGCAGATTGTTTAGGCTCTACTCGTTTGGATGTCGACTGAGATTACGTTTATGGGTAACTTCGGGAGAAATTATTTCTCAAATTTGTGTTGTGTTACAAAAATACTTAACTTCTGAGTTGCACAGCTTACATATAGTTTTGGTTTAATCCAGTTGCTCTTTATCGATGCACTGTTTGAATCTGTAGTAAGTCAACACATCTGATTTAAGTGTAGGTGCTAATTTCAGTTGAGAAGAACACATCAATTTACACAAGGTAGTAAAGTGCTTTTTCTGTAGAAAGCCTTAACAGGCATATTAGTAATATCTACTGTATTGGACGCCAAAAACGAAGATGAGCAAAAATCTACATATAGTAATTAGACAGGCCAGAGATTCACAAGATCGATCTCGAGCCTTTAAGAATCGACATTGAATCGTTTAAATGAAAAAAAATGATTAATCAGAAAATCAATATTTTTACCCAGGCTTAGTAATAAATACTGTATACTGCAAGATTTTCAGAGTAGCTACAGTTTTACAGGGAGTTAGTCATTGATATACTCAGTGTGGGCAGAGACTTTTGTGAACAGTAACCTTGAGAGATACTATGTGTCTTAGCTGGAATCGTCCTAAATATGCAACATACTGAATTTACATAAAATGCTTATCCACTCCTCCATAGATAGACTTTCCAGTTTTTGCTTGTCATGTGATTGTAAACATGACATTTTCAAAACTCTGTTGGTGTCTCAATGTGTTCCACTAAAAAAAGAAGGACTAGCTTTTGAACATAAACAAGGCACGATCCCACCAGTTTTGCCTCCAGGAAAGGGGTTTGGCTGCTTGTGGTAGGGGTGGAGTATTTTGGGGAAGCAACCAATGAAGCTCAGAAATAAAATAAGAGATCCAGAGCATTGGATCTAATTACAGAGTTTACATGAAGCTCCTCCCAATTAATCTGAATTACAAAGGATAAGAAATATCAAGATATCCCAACACTATAAAAACACCTCATGTGGCTACTTTGATAACCACTCCTGTTCTTTAAGCTTATTGGGAAAAGTTGGTTTCTTCCAAATATGAACTACTTTGCAGTTCCTTTTCTACTCCTTCTAGATTTTCTACATGGAATGCCAATAATCCAGGTAGGCTCCTGCTTGGTTAAATTATGCAATCCTGTCATTTTACTGACAGACTGACTGTTTTTTTTCTCTTTATTTCCATTACAGGACTCTTTGCCGGAGAAAGGTGAGTATATCTATGTTCACTCAATGTGATTACAGCTGTAAGTAAAGTCAGGGGCTCACTAAATAGAATAAAAAGGTGGGCTAAATCACAGTCATCCAGCACACCATTGTCTCCTCGCCTCCTGAAATGGTTTTACTTCAGTTGCAGTGTTAGGTGACTACAGAGATGAAACTTGACTTTAATTAAATATACTCTCAAAACCCACAATTGTTGTTATGACTCTGTATGGCGACACTATTGTTGTATTTCATTTATATTTCTGCAGGGAACAGAGAGATTCGGAGTGTACGGGATTCTCCAGATGTATTTACCAGAATTATTTATTCCAACAAAGGTGAGAAATATAAAGTTGAATGGGTTAACATAAGAAATTTAAAAAACAAATTGAAAACATTGTGTTAATCAAGCAAGCAGTAAGGACTGGTGACTAAGGCAATAGAATTTAAACTAAAGTTTATGGTTGAATGTTGACCACTGTGTGACCCTGCATACCACACTTAATCTGGTGGTTAACAAGGTGCTCTACTTGGGAAAAATATCTGTGAACAGTTGTACTACTGTTCTGTACTTGTTCAGTGTCTTGGAATGTTTTAGGACACAAAAGTGCTACACAAAAATAAATTTTGCTTCTTGACCATAAAAATATATCAATGTTATTGTGCGTTTTGATGCATGCTCAAAATACTTTGTACTCACACTTTTTAATTGCAAAACAAATACCTTAAGACAGCACATACTAGAGAAATACACAAATACCTTAAGACAACACATGCTACAGAAACTATAAACAGTACAATTAGACTTTTTAGTTTCGTGGCCACGGAAATGTATGATAAAGTTATTACGCCTGTTGCTGGTGTTTAGATGTAGCTCTATACTGCACTGGCAAAGCAAACACTTTGAGATGGTTCTTACTACGAAGAAATGATGCATAAAATAAAAGCTGCTTGTTTGGGAATGATATATTGTTCAAATATCATGTCAATACATTTCTTATAAAATCATCAGGGCATTTCTTTCAACTACTTGGCCTACAACACCAAACACTTGTGCAGCCTGCTTTCATCTTTAAAGTAATAGTCCCATACAGGGAAAGAACGCAGGAGTTTTCCTAATTTGTTTTTCTTTCTAACAGTATCATATACAAGAGTGCCCAGACCATAGGCAGGAGCAGCTTAAACTGATGTTTTAACTTGTGAAATTAATTTTACTCTGTCGAACGAGTGTGGCTATGTATGTGATTGTGCCCTTCATGGACTGGTACTTCATACATAATTGCATAATTGATTCCTGTCTAATTCCTGATCAAGCCAGGATAGGCTCTGGCTTCCCTTGCCCCTCAGATGGCTTCTGGATAGCTTATGGGTCTTTGCATCTTTTCCAGTTAATTCTGATTTTCAGCATATAGGTATTTTATAGCTCTGTGAGCCATGCTGGTTTTAGTACAAAAAAGTACAAAGTGTGTTTGGATTTTTCTCTCTCTCTTTTTTTTTAACCTTACTTGCAGACAAAGCAGAACATTTGTTTTTAGTCATAATTCAGCTAGAATATTCGAGATAAGCAATACTGCAACAACCAGCTTGATTGAGGGCATTTTACAGGGCCCCTAAATGTGCCTTCTTGTTTGGGTCTAGTGAACGATTTGTGGCTTGTACCTCATTTAGGTATGTGCACTTCAGCACAGTGAAAAACGTTTGCTTTACCTCAGCTAATGCTATTTTCATCAATAGGATACTTTAACTCTGTCACTACATGAACTGGCTATAATTCTTTTGCAGATATTCTAAACCTGTTGATTGAGGGAGACATTTGGACAAAAAACTCCAGAAATGCTATTACTTGCCAGAATGCCAGCTGCTTCTGGCCGATGTCATCCAATGGTCTTGTCTATATTCCATTTACATTAGACAGCTCATACAGTAAGTATTTTGTATGCCATTTTCACTTAAGGGCTGCTATTAGTTCAATTATTTTGATGCAGGTATAGAATGAACAATAGAGGCCTTCAGTTTAACTCTAAAATTCTGATGTTGGAGTGACAGGTGTGCAGTTATTCTATGAAGGGAACGGTGTAGTTAACAACACCCTTAAATGATGCAGCAACAAGTGCGGTAGCATTTTTTTTTTCCAACAAATAACGACTGTAAGCTGCCTATTACTCTAGGTTCAGTGAACAGATTAGACTTTTGGTCATGTTGTTGTATGTAGCAATAAAATAGAAACAAGAATATCCGATTGTAAAAAGGAGGGCACCTCTTACTACTATTCCACAGGAATGGGGTAATATCAGACACGATTTGTCTTGTTCTTAACTAAATGACTCTTTTGACTATCTAAACAGGCAAACCTAAACAGTGTTGGAGTTTGAATGTGGCTTGTTTTTGCTTAAGGGTTACCTAGAAAATTGATAAACACACGTCCACCGCAACAGAAAAATGTCGCGAAATAACAGTGTCCGATATAGAGTATGAGAAAAAAGAGCAAGGCACAGATTTGATAATAAAATACATTTGCTTCGAAAAATTCTTTCGTTAACGCCTATCATTACATAATGATCTAGCAAGCGTGAGACTGATTTTTTAATTGCTCATTTTTCGATTTGAACGTCCCAGGAAGATTCTGCAGTAACAAGCCGTTATTGATTAAGTCTTTAGCGCTGCTCCTGAGTTTTTGGATTCTCGCATCATGTCGCAAAGTCTTTATTGACTTGACATACGAAAAGTTAAGGATATTATATTATATTGTATAATAATTACATTATTATTTCTTACAAATAACGTAAAAACTATACGCATCGCCTCCCACCAAATAGCATTCGACCACAATAATGTAATTTATGTCTAGCTGGATTATATATTTTTGTCTATTATTGACTTAAGTAAAAGGCCAGCGTTGCGTCTCAACTCGGTCAATTCTTATAGTTTTATTCACTCTGAATTGTCCTGACTCAGAGCTTCGACTTCGTAGGTCTCTCAAGTGAAACTACCAGCTGGTAAACTTGGATTAACAGCCTTCTGAACGTAGCACAAGGCAAAGGTGTAAAACTAAGGAATATTTTCTTTCGGCGTTCTTTATTATCGACTTCGATAAACGCGGAAGATGCTGGTGGTACTAATACAAGCGTTTAACGCGTTGTAATAACAGACTTGTGATTTAATATAAATTCAAAAGAAATTCAGAACTTGAGTAAAACAACGCGAGCTGCCATCTGGATCAAACATTGTTCCAGTAACAAAAGAAAAAAAATAATCAAACATAAATATCCAGAGTGCAATATCCCCTGAAAAGGGTATATTATTTTTTTAAGAACTGTGCAGCAAAGAGCAGGACAGAATTAGTTTACATTTCAGCGGCGTATATGCATTTCCCCTATAATCATGCCAAATCGTTAATGGCCAAGAGACATAGGCTGCCACAAACTGGAAACGGCACAAACGTTCCAATTTCCATTTGATTTTACGTGTGTGGTGCTACCTTAATTAAGATCAAGTGGCACTAAATCCAGCCCCTTCACCATGAACAGTATGAAACAGGAGAATTCGAACCCCATGTCGTGTTGTGTAAAACTAGGTATGCTAGACATCCTGCAAAAAAGGACGCGTCATCTGTCTGGCACGCCCGGCTTTTCCACGTTTATAATGGGGGTTATTATTTTGTTAAAATTTTAAATTTAACCGTCGCCTTTACACGCTCACACACTATACATAGGCATATAGCCTTTGGATGTTTATTTCCTTTAATTCCAAATAAACTGTGCAGGCCCTTCTAGTCAATGATCTGAGTATACTACGTATCTATACCCAAAATGGTGATTTTATTTCCGGTGGTGTCGGTTGTTATCAATTTTACGACCTTTTGATTATTATGGCTTCTACTGAGAGCAAATGCAAAATCTCTGACAGTGTGAAAAGCAACTATCTTCCCTTCGCCGATGGCTGCAACGAGAACGAAGCGATGCTTACAGTTTGCCAGAGTTAAGTCCGTCGCCAATAAGAGAGCTACTAACATGTTCAGTTATTGGTAACGATGACATGATGCGGAGAGCAGGCTCTTAGAGAAATACTGTGCGTGGGCAAGTAGGTGCTTAAGTAAATTACAAGATTATGATAAAAAGTCTCACTTAGTTGCTTAGTTACTTATAGGAGACCCCGAGCGAACCTTTAGTGCGCCCTCCTGGCAAGCCTGTGGCACACTAATCAAAGATATTTTCTAGCGCGTTCCCGTTTCTAAAGCGGAGCCACATGACACGTGCCGTTTTCTCAGTTTTTGTTTTTTGTATATGACAAGTGAACGAAAGCACACTGTGGTGCGCCAAAATATTTGCGACGGAAATAAAAGTTAAAAATGTACAAATATCACAAAAGGCACCCGAACCCTTGGGGATAAATAAGTATCGCAATATTACAGAAAGTAATGAAAATATTCTCTTTTTTCAAAGTCATACATCAATTTAAAAGCCTATTGAACTGTGAAAATCAGTTACAAAATATTGGACTCAACCTGACCGTGTCCGGGCACGTACAACTGTCTGGAGATGGCCGATCTGGAGGCACCAAATCGCCAAGGTTCTGGTTGTGCCAATTAATCCAGCCGCGTTCTGACGTCAAAGCTGCAGGTGCAGTCGCGGAGCACGTGGTTGCGTTCCTCGGAAATCACGTGCTGTCCCTGCGTGTCAGGACACCGGGAGCAGGCAGCGTGTCATTCTAGAGCAGATCACTTGTCGTTTTCTAGATTTAAAGCCAGGTCCAGGTTATTAGTGGCACTCCGGGGATATCGAGGAAGGCTGGAGGGGGTGGGAGCAGAAATGAGGGCAGACAACCAGTTTACCTTTAATATCAATGGCTCTTACGTGTTTCATTTGCCTTTTAGTTGGTAATACAGGCTTGTCTGATTTTTTTTACAAGTTTGTCAAAATCAGGGATAATTGAAGAGAGTGCAGAGCGTGTTTTATTTTCCTGGCAGCTTGCCTTGTCTAGTACAGTATTTAAGTGCACACATACTGTATATTGTAGGACACAAGAAGAGCACTGCTGCAATTGTGTGCGTTTTCTTATATATGGCAATTTGTTGTGGAACGAGACAATGCCAGAGTGCCTGCTTGCTTCTTGTACAAACACACTAGAATGTGTCTTAGTGAAGCCACAGGATTTTCATGTTTTCCAGAATGTTTTTTTTTTTTTTTTTCAAAAATTTTTTTTTTTTTTTTGTAAAGATTTCAATTTTTTCATTAAAAAACCTAAAATGATTTACTTCTATAAGTAGAATGATTTGTTTCCTAATGTATTTTGCCACACTTCACAGTAAAAGTAAATCTGTACTTCCAAAAATCTGTATTATATGTTCTTTTAACATTCTTGTTTGGTTCAGGTTTTTTGAGTGAATCTTGTGAGACTGATATGGAGTTGGAAGAGTTTGGAGTAGATGATGCTAAGGGGCATGGATCTTGCTCATGTTTGTTGGTTTTCTTAAAGCCTTGAGCATGGGAAAAGTCCTATATAAATAAAATAGATTATTATTATTAATAATAATGAAGTGAGTGAAGTTTAACAGGTCATCTGCTCGTAACTGGACCTATGTCAGTCGTTTTAATTCCTCAATATGCAGGAGCAAAATGTCCCTTTGGCTGAATGCAAAAGTAAAATCTGCAATCAGTAGCTCCCTAAAACATTAAACTGTATGTTGATTATTTATTCATTTTAAACTTAAGCTAACGACCCATCTAGTGGGCCCAACAATGGGTTAAGAAACACTGGTTTATGGCAAATAAACCCACTTTTGCAATCTATAAACAACACATACATAGAAGCTTATTTTTTTACAAGCATAGAGTTGCAGTCAAGTCAATCCATTCGTCTATTAAATCACACTTTAAGAAATTATACAAACACTATTAAAGTCAAAAGTTTTAGAACATCCCCATTTTTCCAGTTTGTATTGAAATTTAAGCAGTTCAAGCCCAAACACGTAGCCTTTGGCAACCTAAACTTTATTTTCCTGCCTCTTGCAGTTTACCACTTACCTATTTGCACACCACATCAGGAAAATACTTTTCACTAATGGGTAAAGCTCATTACCCTGAGGTACCTCACTGAAAAAGTTAATTTAATGGTTAAAAAAATCAGAGACAACCATGGTGAAATTTCACTTTTAGTAGTCAGAAATGCGCATTTTAATTCCAATTTATGGAGAAAGCAGAATAACACAGGTGGCATCATGTCCAGTTGTAGATCAGAGGCATTGTGGTTTGAGTGTTGCTTGTATCATTTTTTAATCTTGAGCCTATTTATGTTTTGTACGCAAAAATACAAACGTCCCTCAGCCTTTGCGGTGTTATTCGTTCAAGTATTCATCCAAAATAAATCAATAATAATTTCCCCCATTCCCATCTTTTCCAGCAGTCTGTGGTTCACTATATTTACAGGAAAGAAAAACAAAGGTGAAAATGTTTTTCTGCTGGTGCTGTAAAAAACTGCAAAGACAGTTTCTCGAGTGCATGATAAAACTCTAATGAAACTGGAAAAAGCCGCCAACAGTTGGAGTGAAGATCTAACAAGGAATGAATCAGTTAACAAAAATAACATGAATTCCCCCTAACTCTTTTTCAAACCTGTCTAATCCTAAACCCTGTCATGGGGAGCCAGACTCTGCCACAATGGCATTAGGCTGAAAGTAAGAAACAACCTTGGTTGGAACACTGGCCCATCGAGAAGCATGCAAACACACACACCAAGTTAGGTTGGAACTGCCTGTTTATCTAAAGTGCACTTCTTTGGGATCCAAAGAAATCAGAACATGAAAACTCTAAACAGTAACAGAATTTGGACTGTGATGTCTACTCTTGTAAAGTGGTAGTGTAATATATTAAGACTCTGGACTTCAAACCCTTAGACTAAGTTTGTATATGCCTTTTTATTAAGTGACCCTGAACTGGATTTATCGGGTTTGAAAATGTTATGTTATTCATATTTTTAAACTAATCTATCAGGACACTTTGTAATTGTGTCATGGTTTTATGTATCATCCACTTCTGTGTCTTTGCATCATTGCGATCTGTTACCTTTCTTTCCAAGTGGCGTCGGGCTATGTCAAGAAAATGCCAATACTACAAGCTGCAATTTCACCCGAACATAATGAAGGTGCTGGTACAGTGAAATAACCCATTTTACATTGAGCATTCAAAAGCTATGAATCAGAAATCTTAAGATTATGCAAGTTTATTTTGAAATGTCATAAAAAAGACAGATGAAGGCAATTAAAGATGTTAGAGTTGGAAAGAGGAAAGAAGAACATAGTCTGCTAGACACAATCCAGTCTCCCATAGTGTGCATGTGCTGTTTACTAAAAGATGTTCCAAATATTTTGCTTAAATATTTTTATTGTATTTAAATACTTTAACTAAAATTTCCCTTTTTGTGGAAAAAGCTTATTGGTAATTTTACTACCTATTAACAGATTCAATTATACTGAATTAAGAATAGATTAAAGAAAATGCATTTTTAAAATAAAATTTAAGAACCAACTGCGAACAAAAAACAAGTATTTTTCTTGAAAAGAGTATTAAAAATAATAAATTATGGATGAGTGTGTGCCCATGTGGAGTTTCACACTTTCTCTATGTACATTTGGGTTTCTCAGAATGCTATAGCCTCCTTTCATATCCCTAAAACATGTTGGTTGCGTTTATGGGCATTTTTAAATTGGACCAATAGGAGTTTGTGCTCCCTCTGATGTACTGTACCTGCTACTGCCCAGGTAGGCTGTAGCTCTCATGATACTTCGTAATGGAAAAGTTTAGGAGTTAGAAACACTGAAAACGAGATTGCTGTACTGAATATTCACCCACATTTACATAACCATTTTAGGCAAAAAAGAAATGGTAGTTTCTTTGGCAATCTCATTATATACTCTAGTCTCAACTATTTCTGTTTCTTTCAGGCCCATTGGAGAAAATCACCATCACTAATGCAATGACTGACTTTTATTCCAAAGCCTGCATTCAGTTTATTCCACGGACTAATCAAAAAGATTATGTCAGTATTGAACCACAAAATGGGTATGTTAGAGCTGTTATACATGATTATATAAAGTGGTTTGCTGCATTCCTCTCTCCAAAGATGTTTCTTTCTTATTTTTAGTTTTATTTTTTTCTTACAGGTGTTGGTCTTCTATGGGAAAGGTTGGAGGGAAGCAAGTGGTCTCACTGCAACGTGACACTTGTCTCTTTAAAGGAGTTATTCAACATGAACTTAATCATGTACTGGGCTTCTTACATGAGCAGAGTCGCAGCGATCGTGATCAGCATGTCCGTATTAACTGGGAGTACATCAGTCCTGGTAGGTGAAATAACGCAGCACCAGTGTAGCATGTCAAGTCTCTGTGTTGTTAGATGAAGTAGAACACTGACTGCTACTGTAGCCCACAGTGCTGGGCAAAGGTACACATCATCATCCTTGATTGTCGTATGGATATTTAGGGAACATTTTATATAAATGTCACAAGCAAATAGTTATGGGCTTTTGTGCTGTTATGTTTTAGGCAGTGGTAATGCACAAAATCAAAGCACAATTATGTGGTCACTATTCTGAAAAGTTGATTTTTCAAGAATTTGTTAACAAGAAAGACATTACAAGGGGATTTTTGGTGCTAATACCTTATGTTTTAGGTAACAATGTCATAGAAATAAGTTCATAATAAAAACCTAATTAAATAGTCACTATTTTAGAGTGTTGACTAAACTGTATGATAGAAATGCAAGAGGTAGGGATATATATGATGCCTCCTCCCGTAATGTCTGTCTTCACTTAATTATAACAGGCACATTGGCAAAAGGAATTGATTCCTTTATGCACACTCTAGATTAAATGTACACTGAGAATATTATATGTACTGTTGATATAGTTTAGGAGAGTTTCACACCATTGTTAAGCTGACATAGAGATGTTATATACTGGATGTCATAACATTTAAAAAGAGAATAATGCTATTACAGTATCTACAGTCAATAATGCAGTCAGGTCCTTTATCATTCTATACAATCATTGATGAATTTACCTCCATTTATAATTGTTTTAATGCACTATACATTTGACTTTGCAGTGCTAAACACTGTGCCACCAAGCCTTTTTCATTCCTTCCTATATTTGTGTCTGATTTTATATTTTTAAAGTTACTCTGTTCAGTTTTACCATAATGTGCTCATTTTGTAAAATATAGTAACTGGGAGGCTTAATTATTGAAGTTGCCTTCTTGGAAAGAAAATGTTGTATGGTGACATGTGACAGGAAGTAAATAACTCTTGTGCAGAGAAGCCTTTTATAGAAATCAATATAGGCATTCAAAAAAACTGATAAAAATTCTAGTTGCTTTTTTTTTTTAACCCACAGAATATGTCAACAACTTTGGAAAGATTAACACGAACAACCTGGGCACCCCTTATGACTACTCATCAGTCATGCACTATTCTAGGTGAGCACACACAAGCTTACAAAATTGCTACAGAAGGTTACCAAATGTGACTTTGGTCTGTCCTACTTGTGGCTGCAGCTTAAGCTTAAATAGAACCCTGCTGAGACATGTGTACATATTCACATTTCATATACCTTATGATTTCAGTGCAGAACTTAAATAAAATTTGTTTTTTTTTTTTTCTTCAGGGATGCTTTCTCAAACACAACAAGTGAATACACTATCACTCCTATCCCAAATCCCAATGTGACAATTGGACAGAGGATTGGCCTGAGTTCTATAGATATCCAGCGTATTAACCTTCTGTACAAGTGCAGTAAGTGATGAAAGTAATGGAGTGGGTGGGTTGTGTTTTAATGCATCGCTTGTCAATGGAGTAGGACTTGAAGCTGATTGATTAAAACCAGTTTGTAACGCTGTGACCCTGGGCAGTTCATTTTCCTGGTAGGTATATGTTCTGGTACAAGTCAAGTGCTTTGGGATGGTGTTTACCATTAGAGACGCTATGTGATGTCAAGTCAAGAGGCTTTATTGTCATATCATCCATACTCAGTATTGCAACAATAATAATGTTCCCAGGACTGCAGTACAAAATATACATAATCACAGGACAAGTGCAAGACAGGTAAAGAACTATACTATAATAGAAAAATAAATAGTTAAAAATCAATAACAGGTAAGTGAATAGAGAGTAATTATTTGAAATAGATTGTAATAAATACATAATTAAATAATAACAGTAAAACATGGCCACACTTGTGCCTTCTCTTCATACAGCAAAATCACTTGTTCATGCCACATTTCATAGATAAATCGACGCATATATCAGGAAAACAAAACCCCGACACAACTTAGCTAGGGTTGCTAAACAAGGTCAATGCGATAGCTATCATGCCACATTTTTTGAGCAAAACACTTTGACTATAAGAGGTGTCAGTTAAAAGATTGACACTGAGAGGAATAGGCAAAAACAGGCAACTCTATCCAAAGAGGAAAAGGCTGCTGTGTGCGCGGGAGACGGGTGGGGTACATATTATTATACCAAACCAAATGGATATTTCATAGTGACTTAGAGGAGTAGCACATCTGTCGGTATATATAAAATGCCAAAGTACTGTATGTCTTGTCTGTCACACAATTACTTGCAAATTACTGGGAGCTGAACCTTAATATTTGTCTTAATCAAAAGCTTATGACCTGTTACACGCTGGTGAGTCACACTACACAGGGAAAAAGCAGACCATATACTTTTGCTGTGCATGAAGCAAATTACAGAAGCCAATTTTATGTGATAAGAAGAAGAATGAGACCTGTGCCATCTACTGAGCACCAAGAACATACTTTGCAGCAGCCTGTGGGTACTCACAAACTACTGGGGCAGGAACCTTCATCTTGGTCAAAATCGAAAGCTTATGACTTGATACATAAAAAGTACAAAAAATTGAGGTTTCTTTAACCTATGAAAATTAAAGTCTTCAACAAAGTAATATGACAGAAAGAAAAGTGGTGCTATCTGCTGGGTATCTTACTGGAGGGCTGAAAAGTTTATTGTAATAAAAGCCCTCTCCACACAAGCCCATCTATTGATAATTCCCCAGGACAGACTACATACATCTTCTGAATTCATAATCAAGTGTAAATATTGTATTTATTAATCAAAAAATCTGTAATAGGAAGAAGGAAAAAGCAGCGACATATGCTGAGTGTCAGGCTCATCAGTATAACTTTTATACTGTTCAAAGCAGCATTGGGTACAATGACCAGTTTGGGGCATCAAACCTATTTGCCTGGAGCAGTGAGGCAGAAATACTAACCACAGTGCCACAATCAGATTAATATGTTAAATATTCTAAGGTATTGAAAGTAAGATATGTGTATTTAGGATGATTACTACACTTGTTTTGGAGCAATGTGATCATACTGATACTTCCATGGGGCTGACCTGCATTCTGAAAATGCACAAATGCACTCCTGACTCACTTTAGGACCCAGGTTGGGGTGTTAATGTAAGAGGGCTTATGATGTTGGTGACCACAGCTGCTGTCCTTCATGTATTAGAAAAAGACTTATCCTAAGATCTCTTATCCAGTGTTAGAATAAAGTGTATATCTTATTTACTGCAGTATTTTCTGAGTTAAAAGAATTTTAAGAAGTGTATATCTAAATAGCTATCTAAGCTGCAATCATGCCAAGCTGAGGCCATTTTTGTGTTTCTTACTGTGTCTGTCTTTCTGTCTCACAGATTCCTGTAGCACTTCTATGATTGAAAAATCAGGAAATTTTAGTTCTGCTAACTACCCAAGTCAGTATCCTGCCAACTCCAGATGTTACTTTACAATTCAGCTTCCAACAGACAGGGTATGTTGATTGGGGGTTAGTGGGGAGTGTGCAGCTTGAGCATTGTTACCAAAAAGGTACTAATGTTGCCTTTTTTGTATAATGAATTTCCTTACTTATCCATGTTGCATAGGTCCTGTTGCAGTTCAACAGTTTCAGTGTGCAAAGATCTCCAGGATGCACTACAGATTATGTCAGACTATTTGATGGTTCCAGTAGGAGCTCCCCAGTCATAATGAACAACACTTGTGGAAGTGGTCCTGTTATTCCCATTATTAGCAGTACCAGTGCAATGCTGGTGGAGTTTGTCACAAGTGCCAAAGGCAAAGGAACTGGTTTTACTGCTTCATATGCCAGTGGTGAGTGCAAGTTCTTTCTAGGGTGTTTCTGAGTTGCGTCTGAAGGGATTCATTCAATGGTTTAGTATGTAAAGTAGGCATTCCATATTGTACTATGCACAGGAAGCATGTAGTTGACGCTGTGTGACAATTCCTGTTGGCTAGCTAACATTCAGTCCTCATTACCTGAACATTTTAAGGTGTGGCAGCTCATAGCAGATCAAGAGACCTTTTCAGTTATCCCTTTCATTTCACAGTGCAATGTGGTGGCAATATGAACAATATGAGAGGAACATTTGCAACACCAAATTATCCTGACGTGTATCCTGTTAATGTGATTTGTGACTGGATCATCGTTGTTCCTGCAATGAAAAAGGTAAATAGTCATTGATATTGTCTGGCTGACCTACAGTGGCTTACACCTTTGTGGAAACAGCACAGAAAAGCATTATTCCAGCACATGGTGCACTCTCATTCACATTCACATGTTTTCATAGTGGCATAGTGGTTAAAGCTTTGGACTTTCAACTTCAGATTCTGAGGTCTTGGGTTTAAAATGTGTGACCATAAGCAAGTCACTTGAACTGCCTCTGTTCCAACTGGAAAAGCAAAGGAAATGTAATGTTACCAATTGTTATCTCAAATGTTGTAAAGTGCTTTTCATAAAGTCAAATGAGTAAATGTAAATATAGTAGGCCAATGCAGGCCCACCAAATCATGTGAACAGAAAAAAGACTCAGATCACATATAAAGACAAAATGTCCACACCCAGCCTGTATAATGTTAAGGTAGTTGTACCACTTTTTCACCTTTAGCCTTTTTTATGAGTTCTTTTCTTCTTTATTGCCGTATCTTTGCAATGTTGACTCCAACATCGTGCATCATATTCTTCCACAAGTGTCTGTCTGGTGTGCAATCGACTGCCGTGCACATATTGAGTCCAGCCCTTTTTCAATATGGTGTTGATCCACATAGCTTTCGGACCACCTTGTGGTGTACTGCCATCCACCTTACCTTGTTTTTCCAATGCACTGGTTGCTTAATCTCAATACATGTCCAAGCCATCTTTTTTTATCTCCCGTGTATAATGTCTGTTAATGTTCTCTTCACTCCCAGGTGCTTTCTGATCTCTTCATTGTGCACTTCATCTGTCTGTTGTACACCAAGAATCATTCGGAGTGCAGTCATTTCAAACACAAATAGCTTGTTACTTCCATTTTTTGAGAGTGTTCATACTTCACGGCCGTACAGGATAATCAGTACAATTAGCATGTCGTACAGATGGACTTTTGTATTGGTTTATTCTTTTACTGTACCAGATCTTGTCAAGTCCACTCACCACTTTGTAAAATTGTTCTAAGTTTTATGTTGAATTCACTGCAGCCGTTACTCATTATATGAGCTCCCAGTTACTTGAGCCTGTCTACTTACAGTATCTAAATGGCTTGCCTCTCAAGAGCAGATTTTGTTCATTGTGTGCATCTTTGTTGCTAATCCTGCAGGATTTTAACCGTTCTGTTTTAGTAGTTTTGTGCTACAGACCGTATGTGGAAGTGCTGTTGTCGTCAAGCAGGTGTTGTGTTTCTTGTATGTGCTTGTGGGGCATCTGTTGGTGAAGAAAGATTCACGGAATTCGACTTTGCTGACGATGCTTTGATCTTCGCAGAGTCAATGGAGGCTCTGATCGGGGGTCTCGAGAGACTGAATGAGGAGTCTGAGTGTCTGGGCTTGCGAGTGTCCTGGATAAAAACCAAGATCCAGGCCTTTAATGACTTCTTGGGCACAGCCATCAGCAGTGCGTCTGTTTGCAGAGAGAGTGTTGACCTTGTTGAGAGGTTTACTTAACTTGGCAGTGACATTCATGTCTCTGGTGACTCTTCCTGTGAAGTCAGTAGACGCATTGGGAGAGCATGGGGTGATCATGAGGTGGTTAGAAATGGGTGTGTGGCGCTCCCGATATCTATGTAAAAGGACGAAGGTCCAAGTCTTTAGAGTCCTGGTGCTTCATGTCTTGCTATATGGTTGCGAGACATGGACGCTATCCAGTGACCTGAGACGAAGACTGGACTCCTTTGGTACTGTGTCTCTCCGGAAAATCCTTGGGTACCGTTGGTTTGACTTTGTGTCGAATGAGCTGTTGTTCATGGAGTCCCGAATGAGGCACATTAACTGCATTGTGAGGGAGTGTCAGTTACGGCACTACGGCCATGTGGCGCATTTCCCCGAGGGTGATCCGGCTCATTGTTGGGGACCTGAGTGGCTGGAACAGGCCAAGGGGTCTCCCATGTAACACCTGGCTGCAGCAGATAGAGGGTCATTTCTGGAGGGTGCGAACTGGGATCCCGAGCTGTTCCGTTGTGTAGTGGGTGCGACAATGCACTGTACCAGTGCATGCTTCCCAACTTGACTTGACTGGACCTGTCGTCTAGAAATTGTAGGTTGTTGATTCTTCTGTGGGCTACATTTGCACCAATACTGTGCATCTGGTTGTTGTCTAAAACTTTTCTCATGACACGTTCAAAATAAATGTTGAATTTGCAGCAGCAATAGGCATCCTTGCCAAACACCAACCATTTTTCTGAACCACACAGTCCTCTCACTTCCGACTAGTACTTCACTTTTAATGTTGTTGTACAGGCTGCTGGTTAACTGAATAAACTTTGGTTGTAAACCTTAATGCTCCAGTACTCGCCATAGCTTCATGCCAAACTCGGTGAAAGGCTTTCATGAAGTCAATGAATATGTGATAGACTGCGTAATCCACCCATCCATCTCTGCTATCCATAATTCTCTATGTTAGCCGTAAGGAAAAGATTTGTTTGACTGTACCCCTTCCTGCTTGGAAACCGGCTTGTTCTTCTGAATTTTGTTCTTCTTCTATGCATGTCTTCATGTGCTTTCTTATGATTTCCAGGAGAACATTGCCAGTGTGACAGATTAGACTAATGGTTCAATAGTTGTGCCACCTTGTTGTATCACCTTTCATGTAGAGTAGCACATGAGTGTTTGAGTTGATAATGTTTTATGACATAACATTTGAGTCGTGTAACTTGCCATTTTGTATAAAAATCTCGTAGTATTTCATCTATCAGAAATATATAGAACTTAATATTAAATTAATGTTTTTATAACAACACAGAATTGGTAAAAACAAAAATTTTCTTGTCAGCTTATGACAAATATTTGACTTGAATTTTGTTCTTTTTTGTTTGCTTTTGTGAAGTGTATTTATGTAATGATACTTTTTAAATTGAAACACAAATGTCACATCACAAAAGTAATAGTAGCCTGTTTCCTCTCTTGTAATTCTGTACGCTGCGACTCTTTGCTAGTGCGCTGTAGCTTCCATTTGGGCCATCACTTTGAAGCTGGCTTTCGATCACAGCTCTTTACTCCACCGTGTGGTTGACAAAAGCATTGCACTGCTATAGTTAAAAATTGAATACCAAAAGAACACCACCGTAAAATCTCAAGACAAACTTTGCCCAGCCCTGGTTACATTTTGGGCCCGAGTCTCTCTTGGCAACAAGACGAGTGGACATTTCTCTTGCCAGGGACACACTCTCTCCGACACTAGGCCACATTTAAGACATCAGTAAACCTTTCTTGACTGTCTTTAGGATATTAGGACACAATCGGAATATTTTCAAGAAAAAATAAAGCATGTGATCGTGGATTCAAAGCTGGGCTCCTGGAAATGTGAGGCAATATTTCTAACTACTGTGCCACCTTGCTGTCCAAATATTACATGATCATATGACTTAAATCACCTTTGGGCAGTTTAAAGAGGATTAAAATCAAGTAGCATCTGCAAAAGGGAAAAATAGATAAAGATGATTTCCAAATTGAAATATCATGCTTTCGATCATTTTTCTTTTTGGTGTGGAAAAAGGTTTTACTTTTACCTATAAATGAAATATATATCCTCATAGACAATAGCTAAAGACCTGCATAGCCATACGCCTGTATGGCAGTGGTGCTATTAAATATTTTGTTAAGCTGCAGTGTGACCAGGGAGACAGACCTGGGTTACGATGGAGAACTTCAGAGAGGTTCTCTTCAGTTTGGTTAGTGAATGCAAGACCATTTTCTCAATATGTCTCTGATAAACAATACAAGAGAAAAACACAAGACAAAGCATGGATTATATGCTATAAAAAATATGCAAACAAAGGCATATGGCAAAATAATTTGGTTTTGTGCTTTCACTGGGACAAAAGGCAGACAAATATTTGTAAAGTCTATATGTTTTTTAAGAAAAGATTCAAGTTGTCTGGTAGACATTACATAAATTAGATATTGGTCTATACTTATAAACATATCTGAATGTGACCTCTGGTATTGAAGGCTAACAATGGCTACTTTAAAGGAATTTCAAATTAATGTTATTTACTGATGATTTACTATTTGTGTGTAATATTAGTTGTGCCACTTCATTCATCCATCCATCACCCACCCCGCTATATCCTAACTACAGGGTCACGGGGGTCTGCTGGAGCCAATCCCAGCCAACACAGGGCACAAGGCAGGAAACAAACCCCGGGCAGGGCACCAGCCCACTGCAGGGCACACACACACACCAAGCACACACAAGGGACAATTTAGAATCGCCAATGCACCTAACCTGCATGTCTTTGGACTGTGGGAGGAAACCGGAGTACCCGGAGGAAACCCACACAGACACAGAGAGAACACGCAAACTCCACGCAGGGAGGACCCGGGAAGTGAACCCAGGACTCCTAACTGCGAGGCAGCAGCACTACCCACTGCTCCAACGTGCCACCCACAACTTCATCAAGTAAGTTTTTAACAAATTAACTGGAATTGGGTATAAAGGTCACATAGCTGGCTTTATTTTAGAAATCAGGTGCAAACTCTCTTGTTCAGTTGTCAGTTTAAGTTTGCTATAATCTATCTGTCTACTATGTAATAAAACACTAAGATCTGTGTGTCCGGTTCCTCAGAGCAATCTGATTGGTCAGTTTGGCTTTAGAGGAAGTGCGAGACACATGAGAAGTAAAAGCATAGGAGGTACGCAGAGAGAGCCAACTTCAAAATCAGAAATGATGAAACTGGGCAGAAGGCAGGAGAGGTGCCTGAAATTAGCGAAAGAGTCTGAGAAGCAGGCCTCACAGGAACACACAGGTCCGAGGGAGCGCCAGTCAAGAGACACTCATGCACATTAAAATGCAATGGAAAGGGGCTGAAGGTACCCACGGAGCAAGAGATAGCAAATATTCTTAAATTATTCTATGACCTTTGTCTTTTACTGTGGCTAGGAGCTGATAAAAGGGAAGAGTGATATGATACAGTGCTACCTTGAGCATGGGAAAGGCGCTAAATAAATAAAATGTACTATTATTATTATTATTATTACAAGGCGTGAAGCAGACTTTCAGATTGAAATGCCAATAGCATATCTCTATTTATATTCTAATTTCTAATATATAGAGAGTTCTCATTTAAGATGGCATATGCCTTCAATCATGGTTTTCTTTTTCTTACTTTTATTACCTTTGTTTTTTGAAGAGCAGCTGTATGTGTTATTTGTTTATTTATTTAGCACTTTAAAAACAACATCAAAGTGCTGTACCATAAAAACAGAGAAAACCCAACATATCAGACACCCAAAACCAAAGGGTAAATGAAACAGAAACACATAAACACATAAGAACTGAAGAGATTCTTAATAAAAAGTATACAGATAGCCAACATATCATAGTGGGTTAAAAGCCAGAGAGTAAAAATGTGTTTTTAAACAGGATTTAAAGACAGCTAGCGAAGGAGCCTGCCTAATGTGCAACGACAAATTGTTCCAGAGTTTTGGGGCTACAACTGAAAAAGCTCGATCACCTCAAAGTTTGCATCATGCCTTGGGAGCACATAAAAGCATCTGGTCTGCTGACCTGAGAGAGTGAGGCGGTACGTAAGGGTGCAGCGGTTCCGACAAATAAAGTGGGACACAACCATTAAAAGATTTAAAAACAAATACAAGGATCTTAAAATGGATTCGAAAACGAATTGGAAGCCAGTGAAGCAAAGCCAAAATCGGGGTAACATGCTCATGCTTTCTTGTGCCAGTTATGATTCATCCGACCAAAACAGTTCTCCTCTAATAATGCCAGTCTAATGGTCAGCAGTTCCCTCTGTCTAGGATTCATAATTCTTTCCTGCATGTATGAGTTTCTTTACAGGATTCCTTTGGTTGTTTTGTCCCAACTCAGCAAGATATACAGTAAGTTTATGTATAGATTGGCCTTGGCTCCAAAATGAATTGTTATGATTGGTATTGTTTTTTATGTTTTGTGCATGTTTGAGACCTATTTTTGCTTTCCTTTTCATGTAACTATAGATTTTAGAGGTTGCAATATTCAATTCTGTAGTTACTAGCAACTACAGTGGATTATTTTAGAATATTTATAACTATTTTGGTTATGAATGTTTGCTTGTTCTGCGGTGGGCTGGCGCCCTGCCCAGGGTTTGTTTCTTACCTTGTGCCCTGTGTTGGCTGGGATTGGCTCCAGCAGACTCCCGTGACCCAGTAGTTAGGATATAGCAGGTTGGATAATGGATGGATGGATGTTTGCTTGTTTTTCTAGCTCAAGTCTATTCTTCTGGTCCTATGTAAAAATTTCTCTCTCACTTTTGTGGTGTCAGAACATTAATGAGACAGGCACGGTTAGCACAGAAGAAATTGTATGGGCTATGCATTTAGAGACTTGCTCAATAATTACTTGCTTTCCTAACTGCATGGGGTTCCATTCAGGAGGACGAGACAAGTGAGTGGGATAGATGCACTTTCCACAGCCTAATGTCTTGTGAATATGCAAGCATCTAGAACCAGCTGATTAACCTCCTCATGTGTAATGCATCCATTGTGGCTAGCCAGTTCATCCTCGAGGACCGCATTAAAATAGAAATGACAGCAGCCTTATTTCAAGTGTTTTAAACAGCACTATGTACAGTGCATCTGGAAAGTATTCACAGCGCATCACTTTTTTCACATTTTGTTATGTTACAGCCTTATTCCAAAATGGATTAAATTCATTTTTTTCCTCAGAATGCTACACACAACACCCCATTATGACAACATGAAAAAAGTTTACTTGAGATTTTTGCAAATTTATTAAAAATAAAAAAATTGAGAAAGCACGTAGATAAGTACTCACAGCCTTTGCCATGAAGCTCAAAATTGAGCTCAGGTGCATCCTGTTTCCCCTGATCATCCTTGAGATGTTTCTGCAGCTTAATTGGAGTCCACCTGTGGTAAATTCAGTTGATTGGACATGATTTGGAAAGGCACACACCGGTCTATATAAGGTCCCACAGTTGACAGTTCATGCCAGAGCACAAACCAAGCATGAAGTCAAAGGAATTGTCTGTAGACCTTCGAGACAGGATTGTCTCAAGGCACAAAACTGGGGAAGGTTACAGAAAAATTTCTGCTGCTTTGAAGGTCCCAATGAGCACAGTGGCCTCCATCATCCGTAAGTGGAAGAAGTTCGAAACCACCAGGACTCTTCCTAGAGCTGGCCGGCCATCTAAACTGAGCGATCGGGGGAGAAGGGCTTTAGTCAGGGAGGTGACCAAGAACCCGATGGTCACTCTGTCAGAGCTCCAGAGGTCCTCTGTGGAGAGAGGAGAACCTTCCAGAAGGACAACCATCTCTGCAGCAATCCACCAATCAGGCCTGTATGGTAGAGTGGCCAGACGGAAGCCACTCCTTAGTAAAAGGCATATGGCAGCCCGTCTGCAGTTTGCCAGAAGGCACCTGAAGGACCCTCAGACCATGAGAAACAAAATTCTCTGGTCTGATGAGACAAAGATTGAACTCTTTGATGTGAATGCCAGGCGTCACGTTTGGAGGAAACCAGGCACCGCTCATCACCAGGCCAATACCATACCTACAGTGAAGCATGGTGGTGGCAGCATCATGCTGTGGGGATGTTTTTCAGCGGCAGGAACTGGGAGACTAGTCAGGATAAAGGGAAAGATGACTGCAGCAATGTACAGAGACATCCTGGATGAAAACCTGCTCCAGAGCGCTCTTGACCTCAGACTGGGGCGACGGTTCATCTTTCAGCAGGACAACGACCCTAAGCACACAGCCAAGATATCAAAGGAGTGTCTTCAGGACAACTCTGTGAATGTCCTTGAGTGGCCCAGCCAGAGCCCAGACTTGAATCCGATTGAACATCTCTGGAGAGATCTTAAAATGGCTGTGCACCGACGCTTCCCATCCAACCTGATGGAGCTTGAGAGGTGCTGCAAAGAGGAATGGGCGAAACTGGCCAAGGATAGGTGTGCCAAGCTTGTGGCATCATATTCAAAAAGACTTGAGGCTGTAATTGCTGCCAAAGGTGCATCGACAAAGTATTGAGCAAAGGCTGTGAATACTTATGTACATGTGATTTCTCAGTTTTTTTATTTTTAATAAATTTGCAAAAACCTCAAGCAAACTTTTTTCACGTTGTCATTATGGGGTGTTGTGTGTAGAATTTTGAGGAAAAAAATGAATTTAATCCATTTTGGAATAAGGCGGTAACATAACAAAATGTGGATGCGCTGTGAATACTTCCCGGATGCACTGTAGTTACCTACAGGGCAACTGAATTGTCTGAGTTTTAAGATCTCAGAGGTTGCCATGAATTTTCTCAAACACAGCATGAAACACATAAAAAAACACCCACAAGAGAATGCTTACTGTTTCCCAGTTGCAATGCGTGCTTTGTCTTTGGCAGGGGTGTTGCACTCTGGGCCAGGAGGGCCGCAGTGGCTGCAGGTTTTCATTCTTACCCTTTTCCTAATCAGTAAGCAGTTTTCAATGCTAATTAACTCCTTTTCCCCATCATTTTAATAGCCCTGTTTTTATGGATTCAGCCCTCTGAATTGATTCCTTTATTCATTAAATGGCAGCAAAATAGAAATGAGACTTGAAATGAACCAACAGATGACCAGCTAAATGGGAACGTCAAACTCCAACCAGTTTCACTCCAGCCAGTCTCTTAATGAGAAGCCGATTCTAGCTGTTAATTAAACCCGTTATTTAATTCCATGGCTTGTTGCTGCTCTCATTCTGCCAGAGCACACATTTCCCAAACTGTTGATTTTTCTGTTTTTTTCTAAGAACACGTGTTTTGGTGAGCTGAGAGATCAATCATCACCTTTCTTTATTTTCAGATATTGTGCGATGGGCACAGGTGAGCTGGTCATGTGACGGCTTGTTTTGTGTCTCATGATTGTTTGGCTGCTAATTAAGGAAAAGCAGACAACTTAGGGACCTGAGTCAAGTTAATTAAAACTAAGGCAAAAGAAGTTAATTAGCAGCAAAAACTGGTCACTAATGAAGAAGATGGTTAGAATGAAAACCTGCAGCCACTGCAGCCCTCCAGGACTGGAGTTTGACTCCCATGGTTTAGGTCAGGTTTTCTCAAACTTGGTCCTGGAGGCACATTGTGGCTGCAGGTTTTTGTTCCAACCAGATTCCTAATCAGTGACAACACTGATCTCATTTAATCAGCTGGGATTATTTATCTTTTATTCTACATTCAGAAAAGCACAACAGCATGATTTTTACATTTATAAGAAACTTAGAAATATTTCTGTTTTTGCTATGGATTTAAATGCTTAACTCTCTTTTTATTATATTTCGCCCTTTCTATGTGCAGTTTGCTCCATTCATTGAATCTTAATAATGACAATTAAAAACAAGCAGAGCAGAAACCCAAGCAAACAACACTCAGTCGTGAAAGGCTGCACCTACTTTAGTGTCAGCCCCACAAAGTAGTAAATAACGGATTAATTAAACAATTAGAACACCTAGAAAAGTAGAATGACAATCAAGATGAAAATACTGTTAAAAAGAAAAAAATACACATAACTGCTTAGTACATTTTTTTTTACCAAACTGTATATTTTCTAATTTGTATATTGTTCCCAAAACATAGAATCTGGGAAACAATAGTTCACTTAATTAGCCCAAGAGTCCAATTAAAAACAGAGGCTGGTTGGAACAAAAACCTGCAGCCACAGGGGTCCCCCAGGACCGAGGTTGCGAACCCCTGGTCTATGGCAGGGGTGGGCAATGTCAGTCCTGGAGAGACACAATGGCTGCAGGTTTTTGCTCCAGCCCAGTTTCTTAATGAGCAGTCAATTATTGCTGATGAAACACTGATTGCTCAAGTGAAATTTTGATGCTTCATTTTAGTGGTCTTGCTTGTTAAGGTTCCCCACCCTTAATTGCTTATTTCAATCTTAAAAAGCTGCATTCACCGTTTAAAAGGCTCCTTATTAGCAGTAAGATGTAAATGACAAAGCAGCCAGCAGTTCCCCATCTAGCTTGTTTCCATTTACATCTGTGTGTGTTCATCATGCACTGTTTGATTTAATAAAACATAATAAAAAATGTAACAGACTGAAAATTATCCTTTTTAGATTTCAAATCACTTGAATGATATCTATGGAAAGGAAAAAAAAAATCTATAATATAAGAGCCTTACATTGCAGACTAACAAGCCATAAAACTTAATCAGGTCTGAGACTGGCAAGGATTGGTTTTTAATTAAGCAATTGGGTTGGAATGAAAACCTGTAGCCACTACGGCTCTCCAGGACTGACATTGCCCACCCCTGGTCTATGGGAAGAGAAACAGACTAAATCAAGGACCAGAATGCACTGGGTCAAAAAAAAAACTGGATGTCATTACAGTATACAGGATAAGCAATGTTTAGTTTTGGTAGACAAACGATCAACTGCTGTAATGGTATAGTGGGATTAGATGCACTGGCAATAGGCTGGTCAGTAGACAGCTTTTGTGCCAAACTATTCAAAATATCCACCTGCTCCCTCAGGCCGGTAATCTCCTCCTGAACGCAGTCCTAGCTGCCTAAAAATACACGAGATCTCTACGTCTCTCTTATGGCTCTGCATTGCTGCTGAGCCCTAGAAGTTTGTAGTGATGAGGACAGAGTACATGGTGATTGCTTTAATGGGCCCTGGCTCAAAGCCTAACAGGGCAAATGTTTCGAGAGCCCTAAAATGTTTACTAGACTAGTTGAGGCTAGTCCTCATCATACCAGAAAAAGAAAAAAAAATCCAAAAAATTGAAGGACATGCTTATAGAAAAAAGGTAGCACACCAGAAGGCAGACAACTCACTTGCTGCTGATCACGTCTTTCAAAAGTCTAATGGCTCACAAAGAAACCAACTGCTGCATGGCAAACATTGGAGGCAGCCAGCAGGTGGCAGAATAGTACAATGATTAACAAGAAATAAATTAATCAATCAAAGGAACAAAGCACTTGGCTAACACTGCCCACATTATGTAATGCTTCTTTTGATTGCTGTATGAGTAATAAATGTTTGACGGCTCATTTATATTGTTAGATTTCAGACTCAGATTTGAGGTTTTTATAATGTTATCTTAAGGTACTGATATTATTTAAATGTCTCATGGTTTCTAAATTGAGCATGGATTGGCAAAGGAAGGTACAAATCAACAGTAATCAAGTAATGATCAGAAATAGCTTAATTAACAGGAGAGATCATTAACGCAATGACTGTTGATTAAATCTAAAGTGTAATTATGCTAGTGTCAGTCAGTCAGTCATTGTCCAACCCACTATATCCTAACCCAGAGTCACAGGGGTCTGCTGGAGCCAATCCCAGCCAACACAGGGCACAAGGCAGGAACAAATCCCGGGCAGGGCGCCAGCCCAACGCAGGGCACACACACACACACCAAGAACAAGTTAGAATCTCCAATGCACCGAAACTG
Organism: Polypterus bichir lapradei; assembly: GCA_026402145.1. Classification (NCBI taxonomy): domain Eukaryota; kingdom Metazoa; phylum Chordata; class Cladistia; order Polypteriformes; family Polypteridae; genus Polypterus; species Polypterus bichir. The sequence goes on along the minus strand of JANRMT010062854.1, from coordinate 56,876,934 downwards.
CATGTCTTTGGACTGTGGGAGGAAACAAGAGCACCCGTAGGAAATCCACACAAACATGCAAACTCCACGCAGGGAGGACCCATGAAGTGAACCCCGGTCTCCTTACTGCGAGGCAGCAGCGCTACCACTGTGCCACCGTGCTGCAATTATGCTGGCGTTTCAGACCTTATGCAATTTGAAGATCAATTACAGAACCAATCAGGGAGAGTAAACATTTAGTATGGGTGCCAGTTTCCACAAATGTTAGTGTTTTAAAGTAGCCATATCTAATATAAAGTTACTTAACTCAGTTTGAGTTTTAATGTCTAACTTTTAATGTCGTATGTTCACTGGCTAACTTAAGACGGGCCTGGTCATGTGCCTTCTTGAACAGGGGGACCTTGCAGGTGCAGCAAGATGTCAATCCATTACACCATAGTGTGTTACCAATGGTGTTCTTGGTGACTGTGGTCCCAACTGCCTTCAGATCATTAACAAGCTCCTCCCGTGTAGTTCAGGGCTGATCCTTCATCTTTCTCATGATCATCCTCACCCCATGAGGCAAGATCTTGCATGGAGCTCCAGACTGAGGGCGATTGATGATTCATTTTATATTTCTTCCACTTCTGAATAATTGCACCAACAGTTGACGCCTTCTCACCAGGCTTCTTACTGCTGGTCTTATAGCCCATTCCAGCCTTGTGCAGGTCTACCGTCTTGTCCCTGATGTCCTTTGACAGCTCTTTGGTCTTGCCCATGGTGGTGGAGAGGTTAGAATGGAAGAAAATGATTCCGAGGACAGGTGTGCTTTATACACATATTGAGTTGAGATCAGGAGTATCTGTGATTAATTGATTGATTGATTGTAATGTGTGTGCCACATGGGCACCCTGCCAATATGTGGGAGCCAGCATTCTGGCTGGGTTATAGGGGATCACATACTTATTTCACTCAATGACATGCAAATTAAATTATAAGTTTTATGTACACCTCTAGGTGATACTTAAAACATCATTGAAAATCATTTCCAGCCTGCCTCCACAACCTCTAATGTGTGATTGATGGTAAAACGTAAAACCATCAGGAGAAGCCTTAACTAAAGGAGTCATATGTGTCTGTATAAGATAAGATAAGTTTTAGTGGGGACATACTGTACATATCAGACTTGAGGATAAAATTAAACTCATTCACAAGACCTGTTTGATTTTGTAAGGAATTGCACCTTTTTATTTTTTATGTTTTGACTTCCGCTCATTGTTGAAAAAACTTGACAAAATTGCCTTCCCTATTTGAAAGCGGTGGGTTGCTTCTCATCAGTCACAGGGTGGCAATTTCTGTCGGGTTAGCAGAACTCAGGCCTTTTCATACTCAACAATGAACAGAAATCCAAAGTGTAAAGAAACATTATGATTAATGTTATTATCAAAAATATATTACTCTATCTAGCTACTTGGATCTAAATATTTACTCTGAGATACATTATTCACAAAAATATGTGTTACGGGAGAACTGACAGTGAACAAGAAATAAATAAATATAAATATATATATATATATATATATATACTTATATATAATTTGATACTATCCGTATGTATGGTGTTTGCGTTAATACACCGTATGTATGGTGATCGCGTCAATACCTCGACTCAATACAAGTTAGAACCATGCAATGGGACTCTGCCTCTGTAGTTAGAACATAACGTAGCAAACGCGGACGCAGTATTGCATAATTGGCTAAGAATGTTCAAATGCTACAGTGACGCCGTTGGATGGTCGAGTATAGTAAGTCGGTGTTGGTTCGAGCAGATAACAGTAAGTTCGGTTGGTTTTTGGAACGTTGGTTTGGTGGGGCGTACTTTCCAGGACTAACATCGTCAACTGACTTAAACCCTTCGTCAGCTCTGGAACCGTAAGTAATTTAGAACGTATCACCATTTGCTTGGTATGTCAAAATCTATCTTTGGGTAGTTCGGTTTTGGCATCCATCCTTCTGACATCTATTGGCAAGCTGAGTAATGACAGCTGGGTATTAACAATGGTCATTGTTTAAATTTTAGCCGATCGTCTCTGAGTGACGATCGCAACGCAGCCAGAAGAGCAGCAGCCGCGGAATGGATGCGTAAGAAACGAAGTCACATGACTGATGAGGACACTGAACCTTTCGATAATCCGATGTATATGGATTGGGATTCTATAGAAACAGTCATTGAACCAAATGTCAACATTTTGGTTGACGTTAATCAACCATGCACCCGTCAGGGATTGGCAGGACATGATCCGCCACGCCAACATAATAAAATACTGTTTGTTTTGAAAATTTGTTTGCCGGAAAAAAATCAAACGAGCTGCGCCGAATAGCTGAGTTCACGTCTCGCAGCCGAAAAGGTCTATTTTAAGCACAAATCAGTGCCATGATAACAAAAACATTTCAAGGACTTAAAAAAACAAATAATTCTTTGCAGAAAAAGTATGGATTTCACAAACGTAGAATTTGTAGCCTGATTCGATCGGGCTCCCAGTCGCTATATTTTATTTATATATATATATATTTCCCATGGGGTGCCATCTTTACACAACTGCAGAAGGGCCATGGTGGAGAAAAACTCTTTGTTAGGACATATGTGTTTGGCAGGGGGTTGGTCTGCACAATGCTTGCATTGAATGATGTTTTTTATATATTTCAGATACAGTTACAGATATCGCCATTCAATGTTGAATTTGCACCCGGCTGTATCTACGACTATTTGGCGGTATTCGATGGGCCTTCCCTCAACTCGCCTATCTTGAACAACAAGTACTGTGGCATCTACTCAAGCCTGACATTGACCTCCTCTCAAAATGTGGTGGTGGTGCAGTTCTACAGCGATTCCTCTGATGTCTTACCTGGCTTTAATGCTACATACACAGCCATCTAAGTGGCACTTTGACCCCCTTATTCAGAATGCTTGTGCCTTTGGAAACTCTACAATGTAGAAGAACTTGTTAAGAAAAATTTTACTTATATATTGCTTTGATTGCATTTTGTAAACAAATATTTTTAATGTGTTTGTAAATTAATTTTTTTATTTTTAAATAAATGTTTGCTAATCTAATTTCTAGCAGCTCAATGACTATCCACTTACACCTTGTAACCCACCTATTCTATCTACTTTATGTACCTAACCGACAGAGAGCTCCATTTTACAAACACTTGTAGCAAGGAAGCAAAATGCAGAGTGTCCGAAAATGCAAGGAGTCTCATATCTCCAACCATCATAAGGAACAGATTTGTGTTTTTCCTGCACCGTAGAGTAGCCTGGCATTGCACCAAACGTTCAGAAGTATCATCATCATTACACCCACTACACAATTGCAATAGAAGTGCTGTCCTGTTCGTGAGGTACAGAAATACTGTCCATATAAGAAAGCGATGAAAAATGCTGCCTCCTGCAACCCAAGAAGTGCTAATCTGGGCTTCATTTCTTACCACTGGTACAATAACCTGAACCTGGCTTGACTAAAATGAAATCAGATGCTGTTAACAACACAAGCTTGCAGAAGATGGCCACTATAATAAGGGTTGGAAATTATCTGAACCCAAGCCTGTCATCTATCAGAAGCCCTTAAGCAGAGAGACATTTGGTGTATCATGGGGACAAAAAATATTAATATGCCAATACCGGTACTTTCGATTTTTACAGGAATTATTTGGGACATGAAGCTCCACTTAATATCAGTTTTAATAAGCTGACACCACAAAAAAGGCATCCATTTTATCCATTTCACTACTTGGGGTGATCAGAGGAAAAGATTTTCCTAAACATGGGCCAAGTAATTTATCAGAGGTCTCTTTAGAGCATCTCATGGGACGTAGAGTAGCTGATCTCCTCACTTTTGCTGTTGACATGATATACTTGTTTGCCAGTTTGGTTGTTGCAACTCCTTTTTAATCTTTTTTAAAGGCAAGTTTTCACTTGCTTGGTTCATACAGTGGACTAAACCTACAACCGATTCACCATCTGTAAATATTCTTATTGGTGGGACAGGGAGAATCTACTGTACCTTCGGAGTGTTCTGGGTACACGCAAGAGGGCCCACCCAGTGAGAAATGTCCTTGTGCCAACATCACCAAAGGGGAAAGGGAAACCACCCCTCCCACATGATGACACAACTGAGTATTCAGACCCCCAAAACACGAGTGGGAATTACTGTGCTGCATTCAAACAAATGGGGGTCCGCAAGTTTTAGTGGGAGATCACACATGTACCTGTCCCACATCATAGGTAGCACTTTCGTTTCATTTTTAACCGTTAACATTACTTACTCATAATCATACTCTGGCAAAAAGTGCAAATACAATGTAACAAAATAGAACATCATAATGTAAAATCCCACAACACAGTTAATTCAAAGCGAAAAAGTTTTAAAAATGATTCTTATAATAATAGTGCATAAGAAATAGGATTATAATATATGATGAAATGCAAAATGGGTAGGAAAAAAAAAGCGTGAAAAGTGAAACTGGTTCAAAAAGCGACCTTTGAACTGGGGGTCAATGAGAAAGCCAATGCTCATCACCGTTTTTGCCTTCTCTGTATATCTGCTGTTAAGGTCTTCTAGCATTACACCTTTCACCATTGTCCTCCAGAATGTCACTGGTGATGTGGACCGTGACAGGTTTAATGGCTGACAGTGTCACTCCAGGTTATGAAGCAAGTGTATGGGTAAACATGCTCAGAGGCCACATGACACTTACAGTATGTCAGCTTGATTAGGCCTCAGATGCCATATTCCTCTTTCTCCTTCCAGTGCAACACCAACGGCTGTCTACTGTTGGCTGAGGAAACACTCAAGCATCTTGTATGTGGATTCCAATCGAGTCCCCACATTAGGGACCAGGGCCTTCTGGGGAATGTTGACAGCAGCTTCCTTTTGCTTTAACTCAATTCTCCTTTCCCAGATCTGCGAGAAGCCATGAACGAAATTATGTCAGGCTTGGCCTGCATGGCCAACTCTCTAAATTTTCAAAGCCTTTGAGATTGTAAGGTTCAGGTTATGGCCAAAGCAACCCAAGCCACAGATCTGGGTACTATCAGGGACTCGGTTGGGGGTTCATGTATTTGTAAAATATAGTTCTGATGTTGATTTGTGATTGAGGCCATTATATCACCGCCATATTGATGGCACTATAGTGGATTCCTCTTGCTATGACCACCCAACAGTGGCTGTGTCCTCAGAGGTCGTGGTCTATCAATCACACCGTGACAGGATGAAAGGTCATCTAGCAGTACACTTCCCCATCCTACTCCACCAACTCCAAAACCCTTTGAACCTTTTTTGAAAAAGTTTGGTTTCATATTCATATTCTGAACTTTCCGGGTTCCTTCTTTCTTCGATTTTGTCCCATGATTCTTGGCCTCGGTTACTGAGACTGGTCCTACTGATTTTGACTCTTGCTACATTATTCTAATTTTTTTTTTACTACATCCTTGACTTCACGTTGGCCTTTGAATTCTTGTGCTGCTGGGCATGATATTCTTCAAAGGCTTTTCTCATGTTTCTTGTATTATATATGGTATCATACACCTGGTCTTCCTTGTTGACTCCCCACTCCACCAACGTATTTTCAAAAAACATCTTGGATGTTTCTCAGAGGTGGAATCTTCAGGGAAGAACTGTGTTTCCAGACTGGGGTGATGTAATATATGGTGAAGCTAATGTAAGATTGCTGAACACCACGGCTGGTCCAAAGATCAGCACACAATGTACCCTAAGGTAACTTTCTGCCAACATCGGCTTTAACTTGGTTGTATAGATTAGAAATTTTTAGCTCTGAAAAACAACTGTTGTGATGGTATTTTACATAGTGCCTCTGCCACCTTCCACTGCCTCAGCCATCCAGGTCTCACCATTTGAAATGGCATCATGAAGTACGTGACTGCTGCACTGAGCTCCTGGGCACTCTTTGAGTGACTGGGGTGGATAGGCCGTCTGTCGCTGAAAGGCATGCTGGATTGTCCGCCTCACCGGGCAGGAGGGTGAATATGGACCAGCAGCACCTCTTGTTTTACTTCCAGTACGTCCACTCTGTAAAGAAAACAGTAACAATGTTTAAAATTCTTATCCTTCCCCTGTCACTCACACACACATTTCAGTATTTGCTCCGAGCTAGCCACTCTCTCAGAAAGTAATGACAGCACAGCTATGTTTACACGCAGATATTTATATGATCAAATCTGATCTAGTTGTACGGTTTATATATAACCTTCATGGGGCCATCATCTCCGGTCACTTCTTTAAATGTATGCGACTTGTAATCCGAGCAAAACTTGCATTCACCTCTGTCCGTGCAGCTACTAATTCCCCACATGTAATTAAATTTAGCACGATTCGTTTGATTTCAATGGTGGTGTCCGGTTAGAGGGTTCTTTCAACGTGATTATCCTTTCTTCGAGTTTATCCACAGATCTCCAGTGATTAATTCCCGCATTTGAGATGGCCTGTTAATGCCATGGGGTTTTAGCTCATTAACCATCTCCACTCTGTGGCTTTATATATTCGTTTCTTCAGCAGATTCTTTTCTTAGTTGTTAAACGTCTTGCTCGCAGCAAGAGAACACCGATAGATTTCGATGGAACAATAAATGTGTCATTTTTTTTTTGTTCTATAAATGTACATTTCAATTGGATCACTTTATTCCAATGTCTGTGTTTAATTGAAGTTTAACTCGTGGTTGATTCATAAGGTTGGATGTAAATAAAGCCCAATTCAAGACCTGTGTCCGCAGTGGGTTGGCGCCCTGCCCGGGATTGGTTCCTGCCTTGCGCCCTGTGTTGGCTGGGATTGGCTCCAGCAGACCCCTGTGACCCTGTTTTCGGATTCAACGGGTTGGAAAATGGATGGATGGAAGACCTGTGTTAGCGATTTGAATGAACAAAACACACTGGATGGATGGCCAAGTGGAATAAACAGTGCAGATACGACTAACACATAGTGTACGTCAGGACAATACATGCGCAGTCGGGTACATACCGGAGCACATGACACTAAAGCTTCTTACCAATCTGCTATTAGCAAGTTAAGCAGCAGTGACATCAGGATTACCTTACCTTAAATTTGCCGTACAGGAACAGGCGATTGTCTCGAAGAGGACTCAATAAATTCTAAGCATTTCTCCTTTTTGCTGCAATTTTCTTTCTGCATGTTCTGCAGATAGGGTGATCGCCTTCCAACACTTTTCATAAAACCAAAATAAGACAAATTTCACAATTGTTCCTCTTCAATGGGCGAAAGAGCTCTAGACCACTGTTGCTGCCTTCCACTATAGTTGTATGAAAGGCCTGATTTGCACACTACCCGTGTGCGATTACTTACTCTTTAGTGAACACTTAACAGTCTCCAACAATGACCATAGTGATCTTTAAAACATGAAGCGATGTGATAAAGGTCAGGAATTTCACTGCGGACAATTGTAAAAACTGGTAACTGTCCCAATCCTTAGTTCAGGGATTCCTAAAACTTGTAAGTCTGCCTCAATTACACTTATGTAGTGAGAAATGAAAAGCTTTCCAAAACACAACACTTTATATTCAGGTCTTCAAAGTTCATATTATCTTTAGGCTTTTGTTTTTGTACTTTTAGAAGGCAGGACTGCAGGTCTTGAAAAACTCTACTGGGCAACCCCGAAGTTTCTTTGCCACTTTACTTCACCACTTCATATGTTCCTGAATATAAACAGGAAATACAACTCACTTTGCAATGATGGGGACGAGCGAGATGGTGGTATACTGTATACGATGATTCTGACATTCAGTGGGGTTACCATCAATTTATTCGTTTAGATCATTTTGTACAACAGATATAAAAACAGTTTGAGGTAATGACAAGTCCTTGTAAGCATCAACTGCGAGTCTATTTGTCAAAATGGGAGTTGCCCCCCTTTAAGTTACAAGTAACATGACAGCAGCAATTTGGTTGCCAGACTTGAGTTCCTTAATACTTATATTTTAAGTGGAAAACTGGACATTCTGACCATTGTAAGTGGCTATTTAACAATGTCCTCAACCCCCACGAGAAATTACATTGTCTGCACACTAACAGCACCAAAGTACAGACTCATCTCCTCATGGCACTGGACGGATGAAGTCATGTCTTTAATCTCTTTGAAGCCCACTGAGTAGACACTGCCTGTGTGCGCATCGCGTGCACCAGAAGTCACTCCCGAATGGCATGAGCAGACAATAGCATGAAGTGGTTACCTCTATACACATAGCTTCTCTTTATCAGTTATAATGATTAAAGATGATTCATTCACACAATGTTGTACCAAAGTGGGGTGTGAAGGTATAAGGACTTACAATATCATATCTCTTCCAGAGGTTACAAAATCCAGTGGCAAACACAACAGGATTACAGTTGGATTAAGTGTTCATGACCCTCATAACTTATTCAATAAAACGTTGACTAGATACCAAGACATTGACAGAAGGGTGACGAGACCAGAGAGCATAAACATTGCTGTAACTTGAGTAAAACATAATACAAGTTAAAAAAAAAAACAAGTTCAGCTGCCCTGAGAGGAGCAACTCGCCAGCATGAGTTCTCCAGCTCAGTTGGAGAAAATGTAAAAATTCAAAATGTAACAACTGAGGTGCTTTGCTCACATGAATCCTAAAAGACAATCACCTCCATGCAGGTGGAATGATCTCCAAGGTAACTGAAGACAGGAAGATGGTGCCAGCTTGCTGTCACATGCCTGCTCCTAAACATGCTTCCATGTTACCAAAGAGAAAGGAAATTAGAATGTCTGTCTGTTCAACCATCTGCTTGATGTTGGTGTCTCCCTCTGGTTAACTGCATCAAGAAAACCAAGAGCAGTCCATGTCCAACCAGCACCATTCAACGACTGGTGCCACATCCATCATACAAAGCCTGGCTTGATTGAAGATTTTCGGCAATTTGGACACCCCCTTGTCCCATTTGTCTGCAGACACCTAGAAAGTGAAAACATTGGTCAATGTGTGCCTCCATGTCCTGTCCAAACAGGAGGTGACTAAAAGCAGGCCTAATTTCTGCCACATTTTTATTTCACTGGTAGATCTTGTACATTGTCCATTTTATATTGTCCCGCAGGCCACTTCCAATACCCAGGAAGAGGACTTGATCATGTTTATATTCCAGAAACAACTTCATTATCACATTTAACGTTGGATTTGTTTGCTCGGGTGCCAACACACCACTGTTTTGGATTCTCACACTTTGTTCTGTTGCTGCTCTGTCCACTTTCTCAAATGGTTAGTGCTTTTGCTTTACAAGTTTGAGTCCTGCATCTGGTCATCCTCTGTGTGAAGAGCGGATTTGAGGGGGCAAAGATGGGCCACTGCTAGAAATGTGTTCCTTGGTAATTCTGAAAATTGCTAATAGTCAAAGTATATCTTTAAATTCAATCAACTTACTGAACCTGCTTAATAACAAATTAAGGGTGACAGGATAAGGCCCGTCATAGACAGCCAAGAAGATCAATTAACGTGCAGAGCGTCACTGTATTCTGTGTATTTAATAAGCTTTACACTAAAATATGATTCTTTCATATGCCATTTTTCCTTATTATGTCACATTGCTTGCCTTTTCTTTTCATTACTGCTCTGTGTAAGTCTGTAAGAAAGTATTTCTTTGGCTCTGCTAGGATAACTCTGAGGAAGTTCTTTTTTTCCCAGCGGTTCCCAGCAAAAGAGAGGCAAAGCAACTAGTTAGACTCCAAATAGATCATTTATAAGAAACTAGGGGGCTCTGCCCCCTGCTCGCTTCGCTTGCCAACCCCCATGCGGGCCCTACGCGCTAGTCACTTCCTGAATCTGCCGCTTGAGATGAATCGTGCTGTGCTTTTGGATAAACACGAATATCAACTCTATCTTTGATATCTTTGTCTATTGAAACTATTATCGCTGACAATTCGTCACATGTTGGTTTATTATATATGCAAGCGTGATCTTTCAGATTCATATAGAAATCCTAGAAAACTTCTTTGTCTTTGTTTTTCAGATACATTTATTATGATTCTCATAGCATATGGTTCTGAATCGTGGAAATCTACGTTTTGAGAATTGAATGATGCAAACGCAAACTGATTATTGTAGATGCGGATATTTTGCCTGTAGTGTTTGTGGATTTCACTTTCACCAAATAACAACTCTTTTAATTCTTGCGGACACACTTCTTCATTGGGAAGAAACACTGCTTTTCCCTGATCACAATACAAATTAGATGATCTACAAGTCTCCGACTTAAATAGCCAAATAATATCTACACACTTCTGTCATATCACCTATGTCCATATATTCAATCTCTTTTCGCTGTTCCGTTATTTCATCAAGTAATAATTTCCGTTTGTTAGCGCTAATGCGATCTTTACTCTCAGTTTTTTGAGACTTTCAAATTTTAGTACTTTCATAATCTTTAACTTGCTCTGCATGTGTATTGCGCCAACGTTTTTTAGACTTCTTTACGACATTCTACTTTGTCTTCTACTTTTGTCTTCTATTTCCCACACTTGGACCTGTTAGGTTTTCAGTTCCACTTGGTTCAGCCTGATTATAACTTTCCTTATTTTCCGAATTTGTACTTAGATTATTACTGTTCTTCTTTGAATTCTTTTCTCTCCAATGCTTTTTGGTCTTTTTTCGACGTGCTGCCCTTTCTTCTTCGCTTAGTCGTTGACGTTTCATCTAGAACATATAAAATTATAGTCCAGAAAAGGACTACATCGAAGGAAACAAATAGATTGTATGTCTTGTATTAAAATGAGGTAAACATAAAAATGTATAAGAGCTGATAGCACAGGAACTGTGTCTGACAATAGCATTCACACGAATGAGAGGTGAGTGGACCGTGGGCATGGTTAAATTTCCTGGCACAAAGTCTCGTCTCGTGGGACTTCAAATTATCTCTCTGAAAAAGTCTTGTCTCGTCCCAGGATTTTTTTATATAATAGAGAGAAATATTATCCCAAAGTTCTAATATAATGACTGGTTATGACTGGTTTTGCGGCGGTGGTGGTGTTGTCCCCAGTGCAATTCCCAGCATTAAACCGGGTCCACCTGGTCACTGCTCTACACCAATTCACTACTGGGAAAGTATACTTTACCATACTACTATATTTTAATATACCAACTGCCTGACCCAAACTGTACAGCTTCCCATTGTGTAAAATTCACATTAATGTCCATGCATTTTATGCCCTAATGGATACTGAATACTACAGCACTGCTCATAATCAACATGGTCCCATGATTGAACAGTGGCTAGTACTGCCACCTCACAGCTCCTAGGTTAATCCCAAACCTGGTCGTTGTGTGTGCTTATGTGGACAGGTAGAATATTTAGTAATCCCTTGTTATTAACTTCCAAACACTCTCATGCCAACCAAATGCTGTCAGGTCCAGAGCCACTAGAACACTGTTCCATCAGTGGTAGGGTGCAGGAATGAGACTGAATTTACAGCAGCCTATCATAAATAACTCATGTAAGAAACCAACATATTATAGCAAAAATATAATGTTGTGAGCAAACAGCTGGATAACCTACATGTGGATTATGTGACACAAGTTAACTTGAGATGTTTTTTAGATTGATTTTAATTGTTGTTTTCTGCTGTTTAATGTTGGCCCCTCTGAATTCCACTGTATCAAAAACTTTTTATATCTGTTCTCAATTAAAACATGAGATTTAAAAATTGCCTCTGTCATGACTACAAACAACATGGGGTAGGTAACAGATTAAAAAGATCATTCCTTTAAGTAAGGGGTCTGGCTTTTGCACTGACATGACTGTCAGTTATCAACACTGCATATGGCCAACTTGATTTCAGTTTTAAGTAAAAGAAAAGGGTTTGGATGAGAACAGGCTGTACATAGCCCAATCATTCTAATTATACAATATTCCAGAACAATATCAACCTCAGATTTAAAGGCTTCAGCTCTCTAGTACAAAGAATGCAACTATATAGTTGTCTTTCCAACCATAAATCTGAGGCAAAACATATTTTTTTGTTGCACCTGTGTGAAATTTACTGTTAGGCAACTATTTGTGACTTTGCTGAAGAAACTTCTTTTACTGTAACAGTCAGTGTCCACTTTACTTATTCCCAGCATACATCCAGTTTATAACTAACATGTCTTATTACAGAATGCACAGAGATGGAGCCTATTCTGGTAGCACTGAGCCTAAAACAGGTAGCAATCACGGACTGGATGCCAGTCCAAGATATTAACCTTACAAATGGCCTTCATAATTTTAAACATTTCCATCATATCATGTGTCAGATAAAACTAGACTCCAGTATTTTTTTTTTGCTTTGCTTTCACCCTGTACTCATGAAGTACATCTCACTGTTCTTCTCTAGACCTTTTCTAGTGCTATTTTGTCTTTTGTTTTAATATGAACACCAGACTGCACACGGCATTCCAGATGCCTACTATACAGCTTAAACTTAAGCCCTCTTAATTTGTACTCCACACAGCATGAAACCCCTCTTTTAACCACTTTAGTACCAGATCTTTTCAAGGTCCAGACATCACACTCATTACACTGTATAGTACATACAGTCCAAATTTACTCTGATGTGCCCTGTCCACTTTCATTCTCCTGTTTAGGTCAATATCACACCATAGATCTTTGCTCTGCATGCACGTCACATTGTCTTCTCTCTGGCTATATAGAGTATCTGCTGCTCAATGCCACAACACCATATCCACTACTGTTCAGCTCAGCTCAGCTCAGTTGACACTCACTTAAGGTGAAAGACGTGGGAGCAGGGCAGCGCTTGCAGCTGATGGTTTCGGTCTCCTATGGACTCTCCACACATGCCGCAATATAGCTCCATTTCCTCCACACACTCATGGAACTTAACGACATGTTCCCGAAGTTTGGCCTGCTCCTCTTTAGCACGATAAATACCTTCGCTTAGGCAGTGGACACGGAGAAGACTCAACTGCAAAGAAATAAGTGATCAGTGGGGCTTTACTGTAAGAGATGTCCATTGTCCTGAGGTGTTCCACTTTTTACCTTGTGCTCCAACCCTTCTGCCAGCTCATATGCTTTCTCAACTGCAGCCAAGGCCTGTAGGAAAAAAACAAGTTCAATCAGAAACCTCTGTCCACCTGCCAACCCTAAAATGCAGTCATTCAGAAAAAGATCACCTTGTCCAGCTCCTTTTGCAGAAGCCAACACTTGGCCACTCCCAGGTAGATGTTCACCTGGCCCAAGCGATTGCCTGTCTCCGTCATGATGCACATGGACGACTCATAGCGAGGGAATGCTTTCTGGAGGATGAAATAAAAGAGTGAGTCGCATGTTCTAACATCTCCAAAGTGTCTACTTTATCCATTATTAAAGGTCAACATCAGGACCAGTCACATCCATGACCTCGGCTCTGCTAAGAATCCATAATGTCCAGAATGATAGAACCAGAATTTTTCTACCTCTGTCATTATATCAATTTGGTCTGCCACCTTAGCTTCACATAAAGACCACTGTTCTCAACTTAAAGCTACTCCGCCTATTTAGTTTATGGCATCCTGCACACTTTTCTGCACTGCCCCACTCCCCAATTAGCCACACCAACTTCAACTTGGCATTCAACCTCATATCAATACTACATCCTGCATATGTACTTCTGCAATGTCCAGCCTGTCTACCTTAACCTATATAAAATGTAGTTTATGCATCTTCCTGACTGCACGGGGGTTTATACTGCCCCTTGACCTAAATTCACACCACTTATACAAGTTCCACCTCAGGTGCTGTCTGCTGTAGAGCTTCACGTTTCATAAACGTGTCCACCTATTCTAAAGTAAGATGGCTTCTCAGTTAGCAACATCCATGTTATTATGGCTAAGGTCCAGCTGCTCATGGGATGGCATACCCCTAATTATGCCAAATGGCCTTTACTGTACCTGAACATCACCTCTACTGCGATGGATGTCAGCAAAGGTCAGGAGGCACAGAGATTGGAGGGGACGATCACTGTGCTGAAGGGCAATCTTCATGGACTCCTGAAATCAGAGGACAACAGTCAGGACAGTTTACAAGATACAGTAGTATACCAAACAGACAGCTACTAATACAATCATCAACCAATAATAAAGGATATATAAAGAGATAAGGATAACACTATGCAACTGATGATCTCTTGGTCACCAAGACAGATGAATTTGAGCAGCCCCTCTAAATCATAAGAACATTCACATCCAACATAGTATAAAATAGACAGATTCAGGCTGTCCAACCTATCCCTGGTCCTGCCTCCCACTAAGTGCAGCAGACAGGCAGTTACCAGGTGAGTGGAATTCTCCCAAGGGTAGACAGAGGATGTGTGGCTGGCAGCTGCTAGATGGACCTCCAAAGTAAAGTGTAACTGGATCCTCGTGGCCAAGCTGGTCTATTTAAACCACAGAGCAATCCACAGCTGAGTAAATAAGGTCAGCACACAGCCGACCGGCAGGCGTCACAAGGCCCTAGTCAGTCTGTTAAACAGCCCCTGAACAGAGACAAAGGAATGCAGTATGCTGCTGACCACTGCATGGACACTCTCTATACTGTCTGAAGTCCAACCTGCTCTAAACTGTATTGACCTTGTGGCTCTGGTAAGTTGATGCCTACTCTACCACTGTTTGTTTCTGTGCTCATGATGCACATTATAGCGGTTTCACTGTGATGTAATTTTTTAGCACGTTATTATATGGTACATATCCATCTTCTGCACTTGCTTGGTCCATTTCAGGGTCACAGGGGGCAACAGCCTATCCTGGCAACTTTTGAGCTTAAGCGAAGAACTATATCTGGATGGGATGTTAAGACCATCATTGGGTTCAATCTTTACAAGGTTACAAATCTATGGGATGGGAGACAAATACCTACAGTATTACAGTATTATTAGTATTACAGTACCTAGAGGAAAACAAAAACACTACTCTATGCCAAGAACTTGCAAAGTCCGTAGTGGCTAGAATTCAAACCCAAGACTTTGGACCTTTAAGGCACACACTCTAACCACCCTATATGACTGCCGTTCCAGTATATCGACTTATAACGCTTATGCCTATCTTCCAAGCCTCCTAGTAATCAGCCACTTGCTTATTCCCATAATTTTAATGCACCACTTATGTGTCTTTCTTCGACTGCTTCTGGTATCAACCCCCTGTCTTTAGATGCTTCTGCTCATGTCACCTCTTGCCTAGCCTCTTTATTCATCTCTCTTTTCTGGTTTCTTGTTGGAGTCATCACATTTGTTTCTAGCTCACACTCTTTCTGTCTTTAAGGTTCCTTTCTTGCACACCCTTTATGTTCAGCCCCTGGGATGTATTTTTACCCTCTATTGGGGGTGCGTGCCTTAGTTTCTGTAAGGCAACACACTTGCAGCTGTCAGTCTACTGGGATTATTACAGGTGAACAGAAGGAGACCACTGTATATGGCATGGCATTGCCAGTGGCTAGTGGACCCAAAAACAAAAACAACCGTGGCTTACAATGAGACAGAAAAAAAGAACATTAAAAAGGAAACCAAAATCGCCAACCACTTGTAACAAATAAAAAGAGAATGGATATTTCCCACAAGCTTAGTAACATAAGGCTTTTCTCACAGGTTCAACTGGTCTTCAAGTCAGAGAGAAGACTAAAATGACATTGAGCTGGAAGAGGCAGACACCACGAGAAGTGAGGAAGGCCACAACCATTTAATCTATCCCAAGAGCAGGTAAGCAGAATAACTGAACTAATTCTGTAGCTTCCTGTATTCTAATAATCTGCTAGACATGTATTTCGGTTTGTTATATCTTCCAGAATAAATTACATAATGTCATTGTCTAACCAAATTATTCCTGAACAGGGTCACAGGATGTGCTGCAGCCTATCCCAGCTAGCATAGGGCGCAAGGCTGGAAAAATGCCTCTAGAGGGCACCAGTCCATCATAGGCCAAACACATAAATACACACACACACAAACAAACCACAAGCTACAGCCAATTTAGGATTGCCAATTTACCTACCCAGCACATCTTTGGACTATGGGAGCAAAGCAGAGCACCTGGAGAAAACCCACGGAGACACGGGGAGAACAAGCAAACTCCACACATGTGGAGTCTAGCACCTCCTGAATCACAAGCATAAGAAAAACTCCACATGTACTATTCTAGACCCAAAACACCCTAATTTAAGGCCATTTTTGGAAATGGCAACCTTATGATGAAGAGTAAATGTGATAGTTAAAATGATCAGATGGACTTCAAATTGTGCATGCCATATTAGCTAACCCCAGGAGATCTAGCCCACTATAGACCTCTACCAAATGGTAAAAAAATGACAAATTTCTTTTACAACCAATAATATTCAGATATTAAACATTTATAACGAATCACACATTTTCATATTTCATAAATCGGATGCAACTACTGTTGTTTATTGTGTACTTCTGCCTCATTTTGAAAATAATTACATTTCTTATTAACATAATGGATTAGGAAAGCTTATGCTTATTCAGACTTTCATACCTGTACACACATATTTTTTATATATATATATATATATATATATATATATA